>JAXCLR010000050.1:63427390-63459961 GCA_035584095.1 Annona squamosa | reverse complement strand
GAGACAACAGCTCCCACTCTACCACAAAGGGAGACCACAGCTCCCACACCAATTTTCCAGGCCGAAATCCCATTGTGGGATTCGAACCCATGACCTGTGCTAAGGAGACCAGCGCCCCTACCACCTGCGCTAGTCGCAGGTGACGGGCAATACCAATTTTGAGTCTACTTTTGTTTTATGTTTTTTGAGCAGTTTTTTATTTTTTAATTTTTTTATTAAGAGTAATTTTGGAACTTTACATCGGTTTCAACATCGGCAGTAATGGGTGTCATATTTTGAATTAAAGGTAGGATATGTGATTAATTATCGGTATTACTTTTAGAAATGTGTGATACTTGGAATTAACCATTTCTTCAATGACAATGAGACGCAGCGGATCGTTCGATCGGGACTTGGGGGCGGCATGGGACGATTTTTCCAAGATAGTCGCTTGGACTACGTGGTTTTAGCGCCTGGAAAATGGATCATCAACAAGAACAGATCAGCAGTAGACCTCCTACTTGATAAAGCAAGCTCGTTTCGCCAATAGGAAGAGGCGAGCAGGGAAAATCATCAAAATGGCCATGCCAATCGGAAAAAGAGCAGTGGTGGTCGTGTTGGAGGGCGCGAAGGCTGCTCGACACGAGAAAGGGATTGCGCCGCTGAGGTGGGCATGGCGCAACGTCGTGAAGAATGACGACGAGCTGCTGGTGCTCAATGTCCTCAATCCGACGGTGGGAACCAGCATGGGCATTTGCTGTTTGGGGGATTTTTCCGCTTCCTCAAGTGAAGGGGAGAGCCATCTGAGGTTCCTCTACCAGCAGATTGAGGAGCGGAGAGAGATTTACCTCCGGATATTCCGGCCCTTCCATAACGATTGCAAGGGTAGTGGTGTAAGTTTCCGGTTCCTCATGTGGCTCGCCTTTCATTTGGGTTTCTGCGATTGGAGTGAATGAATGAATGTCTGGGGTTCGGTTTTGGCCTGGCAGGTGAAGTTCGAGGTAAAAGTGGCCGCTGGATTCAAGCCGAACACCATAGTGATGGAGGCTGCAAGCTGTGTGAAAGCGTCTTGGATCGTCATGGACAGGTTTCTTAATTTCCTCCTCTCCCTCCATTAATTTCTTAGAATGAAACAAGTCGGAGGGGAATATGGGGTTGGACTTTTTTCTGTCAATTCGTGTCCTAGTGTCTCGTGAAGTCGTGCACGTACTGTGCCTTTGGCTGTTTGGGTGGGAGCGGAAATTGAACAGGAGAAAGAAAATTCCTAAAAAGAAAATGATTTCAATAAGAGTTGAAACTTTCATTCATTCATTCAAATAATAAAAAAAAAAGATTCGAAAGTAAAGATTGGAAACTATGCTTGAAAGATAATACGTAAAACGAGTAAATTTTTAATGAAATGTATTGAATTTATAAAAATTGAGAGAGACATGATTATATACAATATATTGTATATATTCTTAAGTTACAATATTCTTTTTTAATTTTAATTTTATTTCGTTTTTTAATTGTTTCGTAAATATATTTTTCTAAGTGTATTTAATCTATACACCGAGCTTTGTTATTTTACAATAATTTTACATATTCATTTTTTGATTTTTAATCAAGTTTTTAAGGCGTGAAAAATGGCCTATATGCCTCTAAAATTAATAATTTTCAAAAATAAAAAATATATAAAATATTGTAAAATGAAAAAATTTTGTATATAAATTAAATACACTAAGGAAAACAAGTTTATAAAGAAAAATAAAAAAGTAATAAAAATAAGTAAACAAATGTGAAATTTGATATAGAATGAGTATGAATGAAATTTCACCAATACTTAGTAGGTATATATGAAAGTTTTCAAACTTAGTGGGTATATTTGTAATTTAGGGTGAATGTAGTGAGTATATTTGAAATTAATCCTACAATATATTATATATGGAAAATGTTTCGATGCACCCTGATGCTTGATGCATTGAAATTTCAATGCATAAGGGTGCAAAATCTCTTTTATATATATTTTTGAAAATTCTTTTATAAGATTGTTAACTTAGGTATATTTAACTTATATATTAAGTTTTATTATTTTTGCAGACATATAAAAATATATTTTTGATCTTTTAAAAACAGGGATATTTTAGTCACTTAAAAATGGTTAAAGTACCCTTGTTTTTAAAAAATAAAAAAGTATATACACATATCCAAAAGGTAAATTTTGGCTTATAGATTAAATATACTTAAATTAACAATTTTATTAAAAAAAATTTAAAAAAATATAAAAAATAAGATTTTACCCCTTGATGCATTGAAACATTCTCCATTATATATAATCATGCCTCAAATTGATATAGGTTAGGGTGCAAGAAACTTTTACTCTAACTAGGGTGTAGTTGGCTACAAACGAAAAACATTTGATGATAAAAATAAAATGAAGTTCATTTATTGCATTTAGAATTATTTATTTAACTAAAACAACAAATTTGATTAAAATCAAATATATGCATGCTTTCATCTTTTGGGGTTGTTCACAATTAGGATAAGATGATCATGATTGAATCTTTTGTTTTCTAAAAATAGTTTTCTCATTCCTAAAAAAGAATAATGTACTTTTTTTTAATATCATACGTCTTTCTTATTTTCAGTATACTTTCATTCCAAATTTTCATCCAATGTAAGCTCTAAACGGCCTTGGAAAGTATAAATTATTTAATTTATATATCAATTCAAATTTGTTATTCAACCTCTAAACTATTTTAAATATCAATGCTACATAGATAAGTAATTCTATAAACTATTACAACACTTTAATAAATATGTAAATATATCGAGTATTTTTCATAATTTACATATAAAATCTAGATTTTTAAGCAATCAACTCAAAAATTGGATGAAAATGACTTTTAGTATTATAATAAAATCAATTATTTTAATTCATATGATGAGTATGAATTTGATTTCATCATGAATATGTAAACATTAGTAGCCAAATGTACCTTAATTTATGATGCAGTTGGCTGCACCCTAATATATCCTTAGAAAATTTAATTTTAGAAAAAATAGAATCGATTAGCATGTATAGTGACTTTTGCTATTAACAGGAAGGCAAAAATCTAATTATAATTTTGCTTAATTTGTAGGGAGGCCACTAGATGATTGTTAAGCCAACTATAATATAAAGCAATATTTAGTTAGTAAGGATATAAATTAACCATAAACTACGCATATATATTACATGAAAGGGGTGCAACTTTGATCCAGCCTCAAACACTACACAAATGTTTTCTAAAATCTAGGTTTAAATTCAACACAAGTGTACAGAAGGTAGGGTTTAGGTTTATTATAACTCAACTTGAAAAATAAGTTTAATATTTAAATTTAGGGCAAATCTCATATATATACCTATAAATTTTACTAATAATTCAACTTATACCTATGAATTTTCAAAAAATTGATATATACTCACATATTTCGTCCTAAAATTTCATTTATACTTACGTCATTAAGAATCCATTAAATGGGCCGTTAGCAGTCGTGTAAAATGACAAAAATGTTTATCCCTAATTATAATTTTATTGCTAAAAATTTATATTCAAATGAACTTTTATTACTTGAAAATCACAGATTATTTGAATATAATTTTTTAATTTTGAGCAAATTATTCTCAAATTATATTAGGGTTTGAGTATATTTGTCATTTTTACAAAACTACTAACGACCCCGTTAACGGATTCCTAATGGTGTGAGTATAAGTAAAATTTTCGGCAAAACACGTATGTATGTGTGAATTTTTTTGAAAATTCATAGGTATAAGTGGAATTGGAAGTAAAATTCAATGGTATGTATGAAATTTATCCTTAAATATAAGTTTACAATTTACTAAAATCTGGTATAATCACTGGGAAATCTTACTTGGGATTTAAACTATCACAGCTTAGTCACTGTTTGAACGACCAAGTAGTTTGTATGTACAGTGTGTGTGAGTTAGTATACAGTGCGTTTGAGTTAGAGGTGCGGGGCTTTGAAATTGGACGAAGACATTGTCTCATTTACCCCTTTCACGAGAACAACTCAGAGCTCAAACAGGCCCAGATCAGGACAAGTCAGTCCAAAGTCCACACTCCAAATTAAAGTGGTTGGAGCGTTGGACTGATCTTATTGTTTTTATCCTTATTAACCTTATCCATGTTGACAATGATACCAATGAGCCAGTGTCTTGGACTTTGGAGATTGGATAGGTCCTCTGAGGCGCCGCTGCGTATGCAAAGTATCCAGCCACACACTTTAATTAGTAACTTTACCCAATTGAAAATTTATTTTAATCTCAGCCACCAACGTCGAACAAGGAAATCACTTGGGATTGCAGGTGTCTGGCAAGCGACGAAGGCCTCAGACTGCACAAGGAGACCTGCAACGTAGCTGTTGTGAACGACGACGAGGAAGCTGAAGTCCACAACGTTTCGTCAATCAGGACGAACATACCCAGGTCCCACGATGATCGACCAATCTCCGTGTTGGGAAACAGAAGCAATAGCAATCATCCCCATCAGGAGGCCGACGAAAAAAGCTCAAGCATGCAACTGCGGGATTTTGAGATGACGGGGGGGCTCAACCGCCTACCGGTGGAGCTGA
Organism: Annona squamosa; assembly: GCA_035584095.1. Classification (NCBI taxonomy): domain Eukaryota; kingdom Viridiplantae; phylum Streptophyta; class Magnoliopsida; order Magnoliales; family Annonaceae; genus Annona; species Annona squamosa. Next base: position 63,455,368 of record JAXCLR010000050.1, on the reverse strand, counting down.
GTTGGGAAGAGGTGTTGCGAGTGAGCGGGGGGTTACAAGCAAGGCCATGTATTCTCGGGGAGCATTTCGAAGTGTACGGGGTGCGCGTGGCTGGCCAACCGGAGTCTAGTGTGATGGTGAAGCGGTTTGCTGGCCGCACCAATGGCGCCATCGAAGCCGAGAAGAGGGTCGCCATGTTCATGTCCCACAAGAACATCTTGCGGGCCACGGCGTACCACGAGACCGCTGCCGGCTCGGCCCTGGTCTATCATCGTTACCATGGCGAAGGAACCCTCGAACAATATCTCAACCGTCAGTTCTCTCCCCTCTGCTACTAAAATAATTTTTAATTTCAAAATTTAAAATTAGAAAATTTCTCAAATATAATCATGAATTTTGATTACAATTTCTAATTTCTCTAGTACCCACGATATGATGATCCTTTAGCAACTCTTGGGAAATTGATTTCATGCACCTAAGTGCAATTAGCTTCAGTGCATTCGGGTGCATTTAATCTATTTTTTAATAATTTTTCAAATTTTTTTAACAATCATTAATCTACATGTATTTAACATGTATATAAACTTTTACCATTTGGAAGATTTTTAGATATTTGTTTTTGATTTTTTAAATTCGGTTTAAAATTACTAAAATGCCACTGATTTTAAAAAATAAAAAATATTTACATATCTTTAAAAATGATAAAAGTCTATACACATGTTAAATATTAAGATTAACAATCTTATAAAAAAATAAAAAAAATAGATATTTCCACCCGAGTGCACTGAGGTTAAATACACCGGATGCAACTTCGCAACTGCTGTTACCATACATGTAAAATAACGAACGTATCTTTGCTGATCTATGATTATGAAAGCATCTTTTTTTATCCAAAACATCAACCTTTATCACTTCCACTTTTCCACGCATTGCTGCTGATTTTTCAGAAATTGTGAAATGTCAAAACTTTCTTCTCTTATTTGCAGGAGTACATTAGGCATTTTACATATACGTCAACGATAGTTGCTAACGTACCCTATTGACGTGGGTACATGAGAAATTTTGAGGGAAATGTGTGGGCATAAAAAAATTATTAAAAATATAGTAGATATCCAAGGAATCAAGGTCAAAACTTATGAGTATATTTGAAAATTTATTGATTTAAGGTGTGTTTGGTAATGAGAAAAAAATGTCTAAAACTTTTATTCTTTATAACTATCTTATTTTAAAATTATTTTATCATATTTTTCTGTACAATTATTTTATTTTTTAATTATTTTTACACAATTACTCATGCAACTAAACTATTTATTTATTTTTTGATGAGTATTCATATATTACAATCTCAACTGGTATTACAATTAAATCTTGAGACATTCTTACAATTTGCTAACAATTATTTACTATTTCTAAACTTTCCCACCGGTGGACGGCTCCCACAAACTTGAGGAGACTTGCAACGCCACCACTTCAGAAATGCTGCTGAGGAGATTTGAACCCAGGACCACCTACTTGTGAGGCCATGTCCTGTACCACTAAAACACTGCCTCAGTGGCAACTAAACTATTTATTTTAACCTAACTCTCTTTACACCTTATCGTTATCTCCATCATATCACATTATTTTATATTAATTTAACAACTTTTATATTAAATTTTTTTTTATTATGAAGGAATTACTCAACCCTGACCCCCTCAACAAGTGACCGGGTTCGGGATGGAGTAATCTGAGCAATTCATTGCCAAAAAATTGTCTGTGCATATTTTGTCTTCAATACACTGTGGGGGATTTCCCCACCAAGAAACACAATCCACACCAGACACAGCAACAAGATCAGCCAAAGCATGCGCGACCCTATTCCCCTGTCTAAGCACATGGTGGATAGAAAGATTCGGGTTAGCCTCAAAACACAATCTGATCTCCGAAATGATATGACCCACCGGGGAGGAGATAAGACAATCATTTGATAGATAGGTGTAAAGCAGAAGGGAATCGGTTTCGATCTGCACCCGTCGAAGCTTAAGATGAATAGCCCACCTGGTAGCCAAAAGAATTGCGTTTGCTTCCATAGTCGGTGGTTCCTCTACTCCCCTCTGGCTCCAGCCATTTGCCGCAATAAAATACCCCCGAGAGTCCCTAACAATTGCAGCGAATCCTGTGACCCCCCTTTCCTGCAAGCAACGAGCGTCAACATTCATTTTGAGAGCTCCATCAGGCGGCTTAATCCATCTTGGGACAAGAGGTGAATCCATCACACCACACTGGTCCAGATCATAAGCTCCACGCAGTCGCGCAGAAAAATCTCGACACCACTGAATTGTGTCAGCGAAAAAAGGTTGAGCGTCTTCCATCTTGAGCTTGTTTCGCATAAACCATATACGCCAACAAAGAAGAACAAAGAAAGCCAGATCGTCAATCCTGTTCTTGAAGGCCAGGATTGAGAAGATGTCCTTCACAGAAGCCTCCGGGGGGCACACCCCCATAGCATGCCTAGTCACATTTGTCGTACGAGCGCATCTCAGAAATAGGTGCTCCGCGTCCTCAACCTCATTCATGCAGAAAGCACAGAGAGAGTCCTCAATATTAAAAATTTTTAATTTAAAAGTTTTATCACTTCTCAAATAGCTCTCAATTATTTCTTTGAGTTCAATGTTTTGGCATTTGGACCTTGGCTACGTCCGATACTTTTTACTTAATAATGTTTTCGTTTTTAATTAAAAATGATTTTCAATGAAAATTACTGACCAAACCCCAACAACAATTCGTCGTAAACTATTGAACATTCAAGAACGAAATGGATTTTTTCTACCTCAGACGAGAGCGGAAGACCGGCGGGGTTGACATGGCTGGAGAGGATGAAGGTGGCAATCGAGATTTCTCGAGGAATGCGGTACATGCATGAACTGTGCCCTGGTGGGCCGGTGGTGCACCGCGACCTAAAAACATGCAACGTGTTCTTGCAAGGCGATTGCCAACCGCTGGTAATAAATTGAACTGTTTCCTTTTTAGTTCTTCCCCTTTTCTGGCCCTGCAGCAGCTTTTGTCTGCGAACGGCTGTGGCATTTGATCTCGTCTCAACTTGTTAATGTGAAGATATCTGGCTTCGGATCGACAAGATGGCTAAAGATGGAGCAAATGGCGATGGAGGAAAGTCGCCACAGGTACCCATAGTAATGATCCAATACAACCGGTTGTTTTGAGATCCAACCATTTGCTTTTTGTAGTTTCTTGTTATTTTTTTAGGTCCAAACCATCGATAATATTTATTGGAGGCATGATCAGGCTAGCCCAGCTAATAGATTCATTTGTTTGCCCATGTAATAAAATATATTTTTCTTTTTTTATTTTCTAATAAAGTGTTATACTAAGGGGTATTTGTTAACACCTAAAACTTTTCACTCTCTACAATTATCCTATTTTTAATTAATTTTCCACTTCTTCATATTTACATATCTTACTTTTTAATTATTTTTATACAATTACATATATATCTAACCTATCTATTTTAATTTTAAGGTGTGTTTAAAAAATGATAAAACTTTTGAATAAAAATTTTTGGTATAAAAATTGTTAAAATAAAAATTGATGTAATATGATAGGAATAATGATGAAAAAGAAAAAGAATAAAGTTAAAATATAGATTTTAGTTGCGTAAAAATGATTGACATGTAGGGTAGTTTTTATAACAAGATATGAAGAAATAATTAAAAAATTGAGTAATTTGAAGAATGAAAAGTTTTATTTAAAACCAAATACACTCTTATTCTTTTTACTCTTTATCATTGTCCATATCATATCATGTTATCAAAATTTATATTACTTCTCAAACATGCCTTAAATTTATTAAACTTATATACCAAATTTTATCATTTTTGAAAATATGTATTTTTTTGAATTTCAAATATAAGAATATTAGTTATTTTAAACAATTAAAAATAACTAAAAATGCCCATATATTGAAAATTCTATAGAATTATGTCTTTATAAATGTAAAACTTGATATAAGTTCAATATGGTTAAGATAACAATTTTATAAAAACTTAAATGATATGTTTTGTTTTATGGTTCGAGCTAACGGGCTAACAGGAACATGACTCTATTTTTCCATATGTATTTGATTAAAAATAATATGTTATAGAAATTTTATATTTTTATTAAAAAATTTTAACTGTTATATATTCACTTTTAACACTATACATTTGGATTTTTAAGATCCATAACTATTCTAAATATCCTTTTTCCTCTACTTCTTAATCCTTAACGAAGATACTTAGATTCTAAATTTTGTAGTTTTTAAACTTTAGTTTCTTTTAAATGTATAAAAATTGTTAGACACTTATAATTTATCAATTTTCAATCAAATTAATTTTTTGCATCATGCACTATTAATTTAGAGTGCATCCAGATGCACTTAGCTTAGGTGCACCTGGGTGCAAAAATTTATTCTTTGATACGGGTGTTTATCTAGGTTTATTTAGCATGTATATCAATTTTTATCATTTTTGGATATTTATAATATTTTTTGAAAATTTTAAAATCAATAATAGTTTTGTAATTCACAAATTATGAAACTACCACTAATTTTAAAATATTCAAAAAATCTAAAAATCTTTAAAATTTGGTAAAAATTGATATTTATGTTAATTACACTCAGATTAACATTTGTATGAAAAATTTAAAAAAAAAATAATGGGTTAAATACACCTGATACACTGAAGCTGAGTGCACCGGGGTGCATTACAAAATGTCCCTAATTTATATTAACGGTGTTTTAGATATAAGAAATAAGGACAAAAGAATATAAAAAGCAATCGGTTGTTTTGACAGTTATCTTTATTGTGTTAATCAACTAACGGTTACGTGCGTTTACCTAAACATCTACTTATGATTTTACAATTTTTCCCATAAAAATTAAATGGGGACTTTTATTATGAATTAGCATTTATAGAGTAAAAATTGACTAGGATCTTAACTAATGCTGTATTTTTTTCCCATGTCTGAGTGACAAATGAATTCATTTTCACCTGGAAAATTTTATGCTCATCCCCACTTGGCTGTGTATGATATGCAAAGGTGTTGGCATGAGGTCCCTTCGGACGATGAAACGGTGGCCCTTGTAAAATCCGACGTGTTTGACTTTGGGGTGCTTCTTCTTCGACTATTTTGCCAAAGGCCCCTGCCACAAGATGATTCTCAGCTGGTTCACTGGGTTAGTAAAAATCGCACGTATATACCCTTTAATTACTTTCTTTGCATTAGGACGGAATTGAATACATAATTAAGCTTATTCCCTTCAAGTCTGCTGCAGCCTGCAAAGACCTTTTTGTGAGGCTAGCTATTTCATGAACGATATCATCACCATCAGGCCGTTAATATATTTTCGTTGTTTATTGTCTATAGAAATAATTTTGTGGATAGAGACCATGGTTGTTAAATGCTCGAAGGCACATGGGTGTCCAGGACTCAAGAGCAAGGTGTATTTTTAAGGCAAGCACTTCATTAGAGAGTAAAAAATAATATTACCATTCGAAATTAAATAGAGGCTAAATAAAAATTAAAATATAATTCAAACCTATTATATATCAATAATAAATTTCAATTCAACGTATTTATATGATTCAAAAGCATCAGTAGAGTCAACTCAATTCCAACCTATTAATATTAATCATAAATTTCAATTCAACCTATTAATATGATTCAAAACTATTATTAGAGTCAAAACGTGCGTGGTTCGGTTTGCTAAAATCTTCGCTTGGGGTTCAATAATTGAGATTTTGATCCATACTGAGTAAGCTTTGCATCTTCCATTTTGATCCCCTTCTGATGTAGGTTGGTCGTTATCTATTAAAAATTGAACGTGAGTTATAAAAAAAAATATTGTAAAAAGAATTTATAAAAAAGCATCATTAGATTCAAAAACTTTTCTAGCTAATTCCCCTCATTTTTTCTCTTCCTAAGTAGGACCATATTTTAAAAGAAATTTAAGGTTTACTGTTTTGAAAAAATGCTTTTTAGATTTTTGAAAAATATTTTCAGGTTTTTCAGTGAAGGCCTCGGACCGCGTATTGGGCCTAACGGATAGGAGTGCACCTCATTAAAATGACGCAGATAGAGTGGCTTCTAAGCACTAAGCATGTCAAGTGCACCTGAGGGCGCCTATACAACTGTGACTAGGACTAACCGGCTAACCAGTGCAAGATTTTGAGGGACATCCTTAAAATATCTTGCTAAACGAATCATATCAGGTAATAGGTATATAAAATTATGTACCTGGATTTAGATTTTAACAATATATCATACATCGTGGGAAAAAATTGAGCGCATGCACGTACACTTGGATTTAATCTTTTTATGGGCGTGTGTGGCTGTATTTAAAACTTTTACTTTTTATAATTATCTTATTTTTAATCATTTCTTCTTATACAATTGCTTTATTTTAAAATTATTTTTACATAATTACTTATATAACTAACTTATCTATTTTAATTTTATTTTCTTTACTTTTATCATTATTCCTGTCACATTACGTTATTTTCTCTTATTTTTAAATTTTTATAATAAAAGTTTTATTATTTTCCAAACAGTCTGTGTTAAATATTTGTGGAAAACTCTCTATCAGATGAATCACCAACTGCGAACTGGATGCTTAGGATATCAACCAAGTTAATTACTGCACGTGTCATTCTCTGCAAAATTCTAGTCTAAGACAATCCAGGTAAGTATTGTTGTTGTCCGTAGTCCATTAGATCCTGTGGTTTTGTCCTCAGACAAGACATTACGTAGCACTATTTGCACTTGTCTTCCCATCTTGATGAGATTTTGCAATTTTTCCTATAATTATACATTTTACGAAAAATTTCTCTATTCATGAATTTTATTTGCAACAGTATACCTAATTAATCAACTTTTGAGTATTTTATGGCACACCTAAACATAATGAAAATCCTCTAATGGTATATTTAAATGACTTATCTCAATATCTCCCCAAAAATTGATTATTTAACTACAAGTACTTGATTGCTTTTGAATGGTGGCGTTTTGTTAAAAATGGAGTGGTTTTTACATTGAATATAGCCAGAAGTAATTTTAATGCAATTACTAAAATTTGATTGCAAATAATAAAAAAAATTTGGTTGCAATTAATGTAGAATTTAACTGCATTAATTTTAAGTCCCCGATTGATGTGCTAGTTAACTAAACTTTGGACATTATATTACTTGGAATGTGTCGTATCAAATTGAGAGGTTACATTCTCCGTCTCTTGCTACTATTTTGATTATTAATTAGCACCGACAGGTTAACTGATGATGAAAATTCATGCATGTATATATGCCTGGTGTAGGCTCGACCCTTGCTGAAACAAGGAGCCTTCCATGAGCTAATCGGCCAAGACATGCAGGACCTGGACATGTACGAGATGTACCGTGTCATGAATGTCGCAACCCAATGCACCAAAACCAAGCCAATCTCAAGACCCTCTATGACACAAGTAAGCTAGTAATCTGCATGATCGTCATGCTTTTTTTTTTTTTTTTAATTATTGAACGACAACAGAGTTCATTCTGATTCTAGATTTTTTACAATCCATAAGAGAATGTGGGTAAATAAATGTTAAAAAGGAAAAAAAATGCATGATCTACTTATAGCCAACTTGTTTCACTGCAAAATTGCTGTCTTTAGCCATCAGTAGCAATGAAAACAAGCAATTTTGTTTTTTAACCAAATAGTTTATTGGTGTAATTAGTTCTTTGCATCTGGGGCTTAGTAGCATCCTAAGAATATTAAGATTTAGCAATGAAACTCATTCGTTGCTAACTATTAAAATTTCTTTGCTAAATAATTTAGCAATCATATACTGTTAGTTGTCAATTCCTTGCTAAAGATATAGAGAAAAGGATTAGCAACTAAGGATATACTTCATTATTAAAGATGACTTTTAGGAATGCAAATTTGAACTTTTAGTAACAATATAATCTATTCACAATTCGGATAGGACAGTGAGATGAGAATATTATGAAATTTTTACTTCTAAAAATAATTTTTTTCTTTCCCAAAAAATAACAATATATTTTTTCCATCTAGAAAATTTGATTGGTATATACAATATTTAGATGATCTTATATACGGCCCAATCAATTGATTTTCTTTTTTCCACTTGCTTTTGCAGGTACTTTCAATTCTTAGAGGAGAACATTTATGTTGCCTTCATTCATCTCCATCTTCTGAGACCAGTTTTGCAAAGAATAATCACTTGAACTAGGAATACATTATATATAGATATAAAAGTTGAAACATTATTATTTTTTAATTGAAGTATATTTACAACATATCTCAATTCATATCATATTCAAAGCTCTAAGACAATTCTAACAATATTTCCAAAGGGAGACAACAAGCTCTCATATATCAACAGGGGAGACCACTAGCTCCCAACCAAATTAGGAGGACCGCACATACTCCCAACCAAATTTTGGTTCAAAATCCCCAACTGGGATTTGAACACGCACCAGTGGGAACCAAAGCCTTGTTCTGCGCCTGGTGACCAAACGAGCACCGCTTGTTTGGTTGAAATATCATCATTTTGATGCCTCGCATTGATCCATGTTGACACTGTAGATGTTCATATCCTACTTTAATATATCGCGTGTAAAATATCATTCTTGCTGATATTGTAACAAAAAAAAAAGAAAAAGAAATTAACGCATACAAAACAGACCTTAGAATTGTGAAAAATGACGGTTTCAAAGAAACTTGAATTCAACACTTTTTCAAAGGGCATACCCAGAGTAAGGGTGTTAATGGCAAAGGTCAACTCGCGAACCCACCCGTCTAACCCATTTATAAATGGGTTTAGGCCGATATTTTTGAATAAATAGTTTATAATTCACCAACTCATTTAACCATTTAATTAAATAAAAGGATTAGGGTTGAGGCTTGACAACCCGTCAACCCATCCAACTTGTTTATATAACCCATCCAACTTGTTTAACATGTCCAACCCGTATAACTCATTTATCATAAGATATAATATATTATATATAATTATATATTTGTGAAATTTTTTTGGCCGTAAACTAGGGTCCGTTTGGGAATATATAAAACTAGCTGCTTGTAGTAAAACTTTTTAGCCCAAGTACCATTTGAAAAAAAGTCATTTCGAGCGCTGATTTTGATTTTCTATGCAATTAATGTGTCATTTTTTAATCGCCGAAAAAACCCCATTTGAATTTTTATCTTAGTAACGCACCACTTTTCGTAGCTGAAAAAAATGCCTTTTAATTTTTAGTCGCTTCCCGCTCGTGGCTCTCCTATCCCGCCCAGGCCCAGTTGTACATGGTGTTCTGCAGCCAAGTACTCAACCATTTTCAGATCTCGTGAAATGAGAGGCTTGGAGCAGCATGTCGCACGCATTCTGCACTTCCACTGTGTCTTCACAACTCGCAAGTAATTTGAGAGGGAACTCAGAGAAGGAGAGTGTAGACCCTAGAGAGATTTGGAAGTGATGGAAATTGCAAAAGAGCGAAGATCAAAGGCCTTTTGCCTTTGCAGCTAGTGGTGTCGCCTTCATCTCTCTCCGCCGTTCAGAGTGTTGTTTTTTCAATTGATCCCCTGCACCACCCTCTTAAATCCTGCACAAGCACACTGCGCATAACCCTTAAGCCTTAATCTCTCATTTCCTTTCCCGCATAGCGGCACTGGCACAAGCGCATAACGCTTATCGACTCAACTGTCATTCCCCATGTATGTTAACTTCGAGTTATTTAATTTTTAAAGATTTTATTAAAGGTTTTTACTATTAAAATTAGTAATAAACGCAACCCGTTTATTAAATAAGTTGTAATGGATTAATGTTGAAGTTTTTAAATGGGTTAATAAACAAATTACAATTGAGATATATTAAATGTGTTAGAATTAGGATCAGGCTCCAACCCGTTTAACCCGATCCGTAAAAACTCCGGACCCACAGAAGACAAGCGGACGATAATTTCTAACGTTGCTGCTTGCCGGCTTGGCCCGGTTCATTGACTGAGGATACCTGTGCATGTATTAAATACGTCACAGGAATGCGCATTGCCGATCGGTAATACATGAATTTTTCATGGTAGTTTTTTATCTTTATAGCCGATACTGTCGAATCATCTGGCCTCTCAAGCGTGATTTCTATTTCATCTTGTAAGAAGACCCTCGAGCACAAAATTACACATCTACCCAGCTCTACCTCTCCGGTAAACTTACCGGCTACTCTTCAGCCACTCATTCTCAAATTAATTTATCTACTTATTAGCGGAGGAAATATTTCAATGAATAGATAAAACTTTACATCGAGAGCAAGCGAATAAAATAGAGTAAAATATAGCTAGGCCTGTAGAATCAAAATTTGTTTATTTTTACGATAGTTTTGTATAGTGTGGTCTAATGGAATTAAGAATTTAAACAATCTAATATTGCACTCGTAGAAATTTTAAAAATAATAATTTAATTAATAGACAAGTGCTTAGAATAATTTAATTAATAGAAAAGTGCTTTAATTAGTTTTAACTCTGTTAAGGTTCACGGCATCCACCTGTATTACTGCCTCTTATCAATATCATGCCCCACCCACCCCGCGTGCCATTGCTCATGACAAACTAAGCCACGAGAGCCGCAGAGAGTAGTCTTCAACGCGGCCATTTCTTTGGTCTTTGCAAAGAAAATGAAGAGAGCCCTCTCCAAACGTCACCTCACCCATTTGACCACGAACTGGATGCGGCTATGGCAGAGGCTCTTCTCTCCGTTCCTCTGCAGATTGCTTTGAAGAAGCCGGCACAAGTCCTTGGGCAAAAGATCCGACTGTTTGCAGGCGCCTCTCGCGAGCTGGAAAACATCAAGAACACATTATAGTCTGTCAAAGCCGTCGTTCGCGTGGCAGAGAGCAAGCAAGTCGCGGATGAGAGCATTTGTGCCTGGCTTTCAAACCTCAAAAGCATTTTGTCACGACATCGAGGATATCTAAGACGAGTGGCAATTATTCGGTCTTGAGAACAGCGGAAGCGATTATGATGATGATGGGCATCAATACAAGGAATGCAGATTCTTACCAGAATTTTTTACTTGTTTTGACCGCTCCGCCTCCTGTTACAAGGTTGCATTCCAGATCAAGGGAATTAAAGAGAGGTTAGATGAGATTGCTGGTAACAAAATCCTGCGTAGCTTCAGCACAAGCACTGGTGGTGGTAGCAAAACTGTGACTGTCGGCGGTGGTCCTCTGACGAGTTCGCTCATCGAGGAATCACAGATCAGAGGCCGGGTGGAATACAGAGGAACTGTGATAAGTAGATTGCTGAGTGGGAGCAGCAGCGGTGATGGGGTTCATGTGACTGCCATTGTTGGTATTGGGGTGGTTGGGCTAGACCACTCTGGCACGGCAAATCTATCACAATGACACGGTACAGACTCATTTTAATACAGCTGTATATTCGGTACGTGTGTCTGATGTGTTTGATGTGATGAGGCTTACCAAAGCAATTCTACAAGAAGTAAGCGAGGCAAGTAGTGCATCTTCCTTCTCCAAGCTCAATAGATTGCAAACTGAGCTTCTTAAATCTCTGAGAGGAAAACGTTTCTCGCTTGTATTAGATGATGCTTGGAATGACAAATGGGAGATGCTGCGACTTTCTTTGAGAACTGGCGAACAGGGAAGTAGAATTTTGGTCACCGCCCGCAGCGAGAATGTAGCCAAGATCATGAATGCTGCCTATATTCACGAGCTAAAAGGCCTATCAAATGATCTTTCTTGGAAGTTGTCCAGTGGCATAGCTTTTGCTGAGAGGACAGCAGAGGAAATTTCAAAATTAGAAAGTGTTGGAAGAGAAATAGTAAGGAAATGCAAGGGGTGCCCCTTTCCATCAAAGTTATGGGTAGAGCAATGAATTCGAAAAGGACCAGGACGGATTGGCAGAACATTTTAGATAGAAAAATGTGGTCACTTCCACAGGTCACAGATAAAATCTCACCAGTCTTGCTGTTAGGCTATTATAATCTTCCGCCCCATTTGAAACAATGTTTTGCATATCGCTCCATATATCTGAAAGACACTGTGATGGTGAAGAATGTGCTGGTCAAATTGTGGGTTGCACAAGGTTTCATTCAGCCTCGAGGAAACAGAGAGACGGAAGATATTGGTGAAGAATATTTTAATGATTTAATAGCTCATTCCATGTTCCAACTTGTTGATAAGTATTACACCGGGGCAGACTGCTGCCATATGCATGCACTGCTTCATGATGTAGCTGAATTCATCACAAAGGATGAAAGTTTCGTCTTTGCGAGTAAAAAACAAGTCCTCAATGCTGCGTCCATGTCCGTCATGCATCATTGTTTTCAAGTGAAGGCCACCCTGGGATTCCCATTACTTCTTGCGGGGCAGAGAAACTGTGGACTCTATTTGTACATGGATTAGACAATACTGATGTAGTACTTGCTGATTTGTTCCATCAAGCAAGGCTTCTCAGGGTATTACATTTTAAGAGATGTGAAATTAAGAAACTTCCAAAGACCATTGGAAAACTTAAGCACTTGAGATATCTAGACTTGTCTCAATCATCATCATTAGTGGAGTTACCAATTGCCATTGGAAACATGAAGAACTTGAGATATCTTGACTTGTCTGGTACAAGTATAATGGAGTTGCCAGAATCAGCGAGTTATCTTGTTAATTTGCACACATTAAACCTCAGTGGTTGTCATTGTTTGAATAAATTGTGGAGAGGCATAGGCAGAAGTTAGCTTGAGAAATCTTGAAACTGACTATACAAATAGCCTTGAGTGTCTGCCTAAAGGGTTGGGCAGAAATATTTGCCTCCGAAGCTTATGCAAATTCATAGTGGGAGGTGATGGTGGCTGCAGGATTGATGAGTTGCAACAACTCAATTGTCTCCAAGGACGCCTACAAATACTACATCTGGAGAGAGTGGCAAGCCCTGAAGAAGCTAGGATAACAGAACTATGGAACAAGCCACACCTTCACACATTGGATTTACAGATTTCATCGGAAAGAGACGAGGAAAAGATTGCAATGTCAAGAAGAGATGGTGCTAAGGAAGAGAGGATGGAAGAAACTATACTTGAAGGACTACAACCTCATGCGAACCTATATGAGCTATCTCTATCTTGTAGTAGTAGCTCGAAGTATAAGTTGCCTATTTGGATACAATATTCTTCTTTCTCAAAATTGACCACGCTGTCGATATGGGGTTTCATTCACTTTGAATCGAATCTGCCTGGACTTGAAAAATTATCTGCACTCAAACGCCTTATTGTACAGACTGTTGGTGTTAGGAAGTTGGATGATGAATTTTATTATGGGATTAGTAGCAATGATGTTGTGGACATAGAAGAGAAGTAGCATTCCCAAAGTTAGAACAACTTGCTTTCTATAAGATGGTTGAAGTAAAGGAGCAGGCATTGACATTAGAAGATGATGCCACAAATGTAATGCCATCTTTATGTGAATTTGTTGGGGCAAAATATGAAAGGAGAGAAAATTAAGAAAAGTGGGGAAAGTGAAAATAGAACCAAGTTTCACATCAGGCGTGTTATGACGTCACTTTCCTTAAGGCAATTTTACTACCTTATTTGTTGCTTAGGGTAATTTTACAATTGCCCCTAGAATACAAAAAGTGAAACCTGAACTAGAACAAGAAGCAACACCATTTCTAGGTACACGAACACTTGAAAACAAAATTCTTAGTCGAATGGAGAGAATTTCAAAACAATATGGTAAACCTGCAAACACTTGATTAAGACAACAATATCTTTGTCAAGACAAGCTATGAGATGTTTGAATAGAGACAACGCAATGTCTGAATGAAGGGATGTCCGAAAGGAGATAAGATCACTTGGGTTGGAATAAATTGTCATATTTATAAGTTTTGAATAGTCACATTACACAACCATTCAATTAATAGACACATCCCATTTCAATCGGATGCATCCTTAGAATCTTGCCACATCCCAAGACCTATTACACCATTGCCAACGTCTCTTACCACTTTCGCTATATTAGCTTCGTTTCTTATTTAGGAAACTATATTATATTTATTATTAATTTGAAAATCCCAACATTCCCCCGTCATTTTTAAAATTTAAATCAACTCCATTCAACCAAGAAAATTTCATATATAAATAAAGGTGTTGGGTAGACTTAAATTTTTATTTAGTGAAAATATATCAAGATTTACTGAGGTGTATAGTAACCAGAGCTTTGAACTGTCGACCCCATTTGATAAATCGAACATATCTCATATACAAGATTTCAAAATATATCAAGTGTTCTAAAAGGTGAAACGTTATGACTATGTATCAGTATTCCAGTTTTATGAGCATCTAAGATTGAATCTACACAATCTGTGAACAGAAGCGGCCTCACTTCCAACACTCATATAGGTGGATATATTTAGAGTATCCTGTAACTAAATACTCTAACTTAGTAGTTTTAGATCCATTAAGAGTATAAAATACTCAACCTCATAAATACATTACAGGATCTAAGTACTGTCTAAGTGATGCAAAATTATAAATATAACCAGTGCTTACAAGTTGCAAAATTAACTTACTTTGCTCATTGAATTCTTAGACTTGGACTATAAGAATAGAGTTGAGTTTCAGTTATTGCAACTCACAGATGTGGATTTAAGTCTTATGCCTTTTCATGTTTTCCAGACCACTTTCCTAGTAAGGGCTTTTATAAGTGGGTCTGTTAAGTTTTCACTTGATCTTATAAAATAATATTAACCACTCTATCTTGGAGCAACTGTCTTACATAATTGTGTCTCAATGCAATATGTCGTGACTTACGATAATAAGTCTTATTGTATGCTCTAGTTAAGGTTGTTTTGCTATTACAATGTAAATAAATGGGAGGCATTGGCTTTGGCCAAATAGGAATTTCAAGTAATAAATTTCTCTAAGTCACTCTACTTCTTTCCCTGCTGCAGTTAAAACAAGGAACTCGGATTCTATGGTCGATGTGTAATGCAAGTTTGCTTTTTAGAAGCCCACGAACATAGCAGCTCCTTTAATGGTAAAAATTTCAGCCACTAGTAAATATATATTCCTTAGTATCAGAAATACAACTTGCATCACTATACCCTTCTAGTACAATGAGTTCGCCATTGAATTGCAATCCATAGTCAATGGTTTTTTCAAATATTTGAAAATCTTATAAATTGCATTCCAATACATATATCCTGGATTACTAGTGAACCTACTTAATACACCTATATCATAAGCAATATCTGGTCTAGTACAACGCATAACATACATTAAACTTCCTGTTACTCTAGCATATTCAAGCTTATCAACAGATCTACCATCATTTTTACACAACTTGACACTAGAATCAAAAGAAGTTGAGATCATACTGGTGTCAAAATGATTAAACCACTTAAGTATTTTTTCAATATAGTGAAATTGAGAAAAAGAAAATACATTACCATCTCTTATAATTTTAATGTCAAGAATAATATCAGCTCTACCCATATCTTTCATATCGAAGTTAATTAACAGAAAACTTTAAGTTTCTATAATAATTTCAATGTCAATACCAAATATGAGCATATCATCAATATATAAACAAATAATGACACCTCTATTGGCAACAAATTTACTATAAACACATTTATTTGACTTGTTTAATGTAAAACCATTTGCTAATACAATTTGATCAACTTTTTCATATCATTGCTTACGTGCTTATTTCAAACCATATAAAGATTTAATTAATTTATAAACTTTCTTTTCTTGTCCAGATAATACAAAATTGTCAGGTTGTTTCATATAAATTTTCTCATCTAAATTTCCATTTAGAAAAGCAGTTTTTACATTCATTTGATGAATTTCAAGATGATAAATTGACGCTAAAATTATTAATAACCTAATTGTTGAAATTCTAGCTACCAAGGCATAGGTATCAAAGAAATCAATATTTTTTGTTGTCTATACCTCTTAACTACTAATCTAGCTCTAAATTTATCAATAGATCCATCAACTTTTAATTTCTTTTTAAATATCCATTTGCAGCCTATAGGTTTAGAGCCACGTGGTAAATCAACTAGTGTCCATGTACCATTTTCCATTATAAAATCCATTTCATCTTGAATGACTTCTTTTTAGTATGATGCATCTGAAAATTTTATGGCCTTTTTATAAATAGATGGATCCCCTTCGTTATGAAAGACAATCATGTGTTCTTCACTTCTTATTTCTCTGGATCCTTCTATAATTGAAAATCAGGCCCAAACAAATTATAACTATCCTTTTTAGCTCATTTACTTTTTCTCAAATTATCATTATCTATAAATTTTTCCATGGGTATAGAATTATTAACTATAGACTTATTTAATGGTTGAGAAGAAGATTTATCAGTTTGATCGAGTCTAAGTATAGACTTATAAGTATTTTCATAAAAGTCAATATCTCGGGATTCAATAATGGTATTCTGTTAAATTAGATTATAAAACTCTATCACCACAAACCTATAAGTTTTACTATTTATTGCATAACCTATAAATATGCATTCTATTCCCTTGTATCCTAATTTTGGTTTTTTAGGATCAGATAATTTTACTAAAGCTCTACAACCCCATATTCTTAAGTATTTAAGATTAGGTGTTTTATTTTTTCATAATTCATAAGGGATAACTTTGGTTTTCTTGTGGGGAATTCTGTTAAGAATATGACAAACTGTTAATAAAGCTTCACCCCATCAACCTTTATTTAGTTATGCATTAACTAACATTGAACTTACCCTTTTATCTAAAATTCTATTTTTTCTTTCTACAGTTCCATTTTGTTAAAGTGTATATGGGATTATTACTTGGTGTATAATCTTAGCATTTTCACAAATCATTAAAATTATTTTACAAATATTCACCTCCTATATCTAATTTTAAGGATTTAATTATTTTTCTAAGTTGATTTCAACTTCAACCTTATAAGATTTAAATTTATCTAAAGTTTCGTCTTTAGTTTTCAATAAATATACATAAGTATATTTACTAAAATCAGGGCAGGAATTGGGGTGGGTCGACCTGTGACCCTCCCCGCCCCAACCCTATTTAACACTGAAGCTGGGCGGGTCAAATTTTGGGTTTTTAAAGGATGACGAGGTGGGTCGAGGCGGACCTACCTGCTGACCTGTTTTCTTATTTTTCAAATTAAAAAAAAACCTCATTCAATGTTAATACTCATGTTTTATTTAATTATTTATATTTTACTTTGACTGATTAGTAATAGATTTAAGTATATAGTAGTTAAATTTAATATAAATTTATCTTTATACTTGATAGGTTCATAAATTTTTAAAAACTTCTTACTTGACCGGCAGTTTTTACCCGACTTGTTGATCCGATATTAATCCGAATTTTGCCCCAAGATCTAGTAGAAAAAAGTAAGGGTCAAATTGACCTTATCCCGACCCGGTAAAAATAAGGGTCAAATAAGATTTTTGAAAAGTAGGGTCAGGGTTGGGCACGCCCTGACCTGCCCCAATTCCCTCCCCTAACTAAAATCATCTATAAATGTTATAAAGTATTTCTTTCCACCTCTTGTTAATGTGTTTTCCATATCACAAATATCTGAATGAATTAAACCTAATAATTTAGAATTCCTTTCAATTTTTTGAAATGGTTTTTTAGTGATTCTAGTTTGAACACATATTTTACATTTATCTGAAAATTCATTATGTGATTTAGTAATTAAACCTAACTTCATCATAGTGTCCATATTATAAAAATTAATGTGACATGATCTACCACGACATACAGAAAAAGAGTCAATTAAAGATGATAATTCATTATTGACATTTAAGTGAAACATGCCATTTACAACATAGCCCTTGCCCACAAATACATCTCCCTTGGTTATAATAATTTAATCCGATTCAAATACCAATTTGAAATCATACTTACTAAGAAGACTAACTAAGACCAGATTCTTACGTATTTCTGGTATATGAAGTACATTCGTGAGAGTAAGTAATTTTCTTCAAGTCAGTTTCAAGATCACAGTT
The DNA here is from genome assembly GCA_035584095.1 of Annona squamosa. Classification (NCBI taxonomy): domain Eukaryota; kingdom Viridiplantae; phylum Streptophyta; class Magnoliopsida; order Magnoliales; family Annonaceae; genus Annona; species Annona squamosa. The sequence continues at coordinate 63,437,340 of JAXCLR010000050.1, read as the reverse complement.
CCTGACCCTTCCACCTTAGTAGTAGAAGAATTACTTATGAATAGTTTATTTTCATTTTGATTAGTTTTATAGGTTTTAAATAAATTTTTGTCTTTGCAAACATGTCCAGCTTTGGTCATCACTTACTGTATAAATTTCAGAAATTATGGCAACAAAATGTTTCTCATTTAAATGGGCCTCTAGACCTTTTCTTTGATGTGATCCAGACTGAGTATTATTTTTTCTTTTGAAAAGTCTACACTCATTTTTCAAATGACCCATTTCTTGCAATAAAAGCAAGGTCCCTTCTTCTTCTTAGTAATAATCTTTTTGGTATTTAATTTAGATCTCTTAGAATGTTGATTATTGACATTTGTCACCTAGTTTGGAACTTCAACTATATTAGCCTTAGCAAGAACTTGCTCTTCTTTCTTTTCATTTTTTCTTGATTTTACTTCAGTACGTAAATCAAGAGCAAGATCATCTAAACTCATGGATCCTTTCATTTATTTTAGACTTTTGTGATGGTTATTCCAACTAGGTGCTAATTTCTCAATAATTGCACCAACAAGAATAGATTTATCCATCTTACTACCCTGTGACCCAAGTTGATTGACGACATGTTCAATCTTATTAACTTAATTAAGGATTGATTTATCGTCAGTCATAGTATAATTGAGGAAATCGCATACTAGAAACCGTTTGACGCTTGTATCATCAGTACTGTATTTGTGTAGAAGCGAATCCCAAATTTCGTTGGCTGTATTTGCATCCTGGTACACTTTGAATAGTGAGTCAAATAGCGCTTCAATAATGTGCCATTTGCAAACATAGTTGTCCATGTCTCACTTTGCTCATCGTCGTTGATCTTCCAGCGTTTCATCTTCTTTTTCTTCAGGTCTTAGGATGGTAAGGATGTACACAACTCCAATGCAGGTTAAGAAAAGATGAAGTTGTTATTTCCATCTCTTGAAGTTGGTACCAACACAACAATCCAATCTAGGGACATCGGGCTTTCTAGGTAGAATGGATGACTGAGGGGCCATTTATAAATAATAAAAAAGGAACAAGATTAGGTGAAGGTTGCCTTAAGATCATTAGGGTAAAATATAAAATGAGAGAAAATTAAGGAAAGCGGGGAAAGTGAAAATAGAACCAAGTTTCACTTCAGGCGTGTTACGATGTCACTTTCTTTAAGACAATTTTGCTATCATATTTGCTGTTTAGGGTAATTTTACAGTTGCCCCCAAGATACAAAAAGTGAAACTTAAACTAAAATAGGAAGTAACACCTTTTTTAGGTATACGAACAATTGAAAATAAAATTCTTTGTTGAATGGAGAGAATTCAAAATAATATGGTAAACCTGCAAACAGTTGATTAATACAACAATGTCTTAGTTAAGACAAGTTATGAGATGTCTGAATGGAGACAATGCAATATAGGGGAGTCTGAAAGGACACAAGATCACTTGGGTTGGAATAAATTGTCGTATTACACAACCATTGTGTTGCCAACTGTTGCATCCCTTGGTGCAAATTGAAAATTCAAAAAATTGTCTAAATTGGATTGGAAGTTAAGACCTATTACACCATTGCCAATGTCTCTTACCACTTTAGCTATATTAGCTTTGTTGTTTATCTAGGAAATTATATTATATTTATTATAAATTTGAAAATCCCAACAGAATTAGTGATTTGTGATTGTCCCAAATTGCAAGAATTGCCACCTCACCTTGCTAACAATCCTCTATTAAATCTGACAATTGAGAAGTGCTTCAAAATTCAACGGGTAGGGTGTTTCTCCTTCCCAGTCCTCCAAAATTTTAAATTGGGCCACATGGATGAATTTTTCTCTCGTGGTTTGCCAGATCTACCAAACCTAATGACGTTTAACATTGATGAATTAAAAAATGAAACACTCCCAATTGGAGGATGCAAGCGACTGATGGCATTGCATACGCTTAAAATTCAGTTTTGCAATGAATTGGAATCTCTACCTAATGAACTGGCACTACTTGAGTCATTGGAGGTTCTTGAAATAATCGACTGTAAGAAATTGGGCTCGCTTCCTGATCAGTTGGGACAACTCAAGAAACTGAAGTCATTTTTAATCCAAAGTGCATGTGCATTGTATTGCCTGCCTAATTCACTAGGACAGCTTGATTCATTAGATCAACTTAGAACTAAACAGTTCCAGAAATTAGAGTTACTGCCTTATTCATTAGGACAACTCAAGAAACTAAGTTACTAACAATCGAGGGCAGTGAAGCGTTGACTGATCTGCCTGATTCGCTAAGACAGCTGAAGTCTTTACATAGCCTTATAATCAATAGCTAGCCAAGGTTGGAGTCACTGCCTCATACATTGCAAGACCTTTCTCTTCTTCAACGATTGGATATCATCAAATGTCCACTACCGTCGGAGAAATGCCAGAGGGAAGGAGTTGATTGGCACAAGATTGAACATATCCCTGAAATCTTCGTTGATCAATGCCTCAAGGTACACGTGTAGATCTAATGGAATCTTCTGATTTCAAAATCAATTGATTACTAAGGACAGAGAAATAATAAGTATTGTTCCATAAAATAATAATAATAATAAGTCTTGGTATCATTTTGTATGATCCATCTGAATACTGAATTGAACTCTTGTAGTGTTAATTAGCTTTAAGAAGACTAAAATATCAGCCAATTTTTTTAAAATATCATTTTCTTTCCATGAAACCGCATCCAAGGGTGGAAAGGTAAATTGCTTTCATGGGAGGAAAGGAGGTGCTCATCAAGGCAGTTGCCCAAGCAATTCCCACTTACTCAATGAGCATATTCTTATTGCTGAAATCTTTCTGCAACGATATCAACGGAATGTTGAGTAGGTTCTGGTGGGGGGAAACGGATGAAAAGAGGAAGGTGAGTTGGGTCGCCTGGAAGGATTTATGCAAACCCAAGAGGGCAGGGGGACTGGGTTTCAGAGATTTTCAGAAATTTAATATTGCCCTTCTTGCCAAGCAAGTGTAGAGACTCGTCTCATGTACCTCGTCGTTATGCCACAGAGTTCTAAAGGCGAGGTACTTCAAAGACAAAGACATATGGTCGTGCAAGGCGAGGTCAACTGATTCCTTTACTTGGAAGAGTATTTTGAAGGCGAGGGATGTTATTCAAAGGGATGCAAATGGCGTATAGGTAACGGACAACAAGTCCGCTTCTTTGATGACGTCTAGTTGGATTCCAGGATTGCTAAGGCGGGGCCTCTCCCTCTTTCTATGTCGGAGAGGTGCGGGTTAGCTACTTCATTGATCAAGATTCTCACTCTTGGAGGAAGGACCGCCTTCTGGCAGCGGCGGGAGAGGCTACTTGGGAGTCGGTTCAATTGGTTCCCCTTCCTCATTCGGGCGAGAATGATTGTATGTTTTGGAATCATGAACTGCATGGATCCTACTCGGTTAAGTCGGCTTATCGATTTTTGTGCTCGGAGAATTCGGCGGTGGATCACTCGGGCTTCTTTAAGGCCATCTAGCGGCTGAGACTACCGAGCAAGGTAATTATTTTCGGATAGCATATCTACTCAAATGCTCTTCCTACCATGCGGAATCACTGGCTGAGAGGTATTGGGCACGACATGTGGTGCGTCTTGTGCAGATCTGACCATGAAGATGCTGATCATATTTTTCTGAGATGTGGCTCTACCTTGGGTTTGTGTTGGAAGGCGGCTCGGGTGGCATTCCAGAACATGACAGTCCGCGAGCTTATGGATTTCTTGATGCAAAGGCACCGAACCGATGATCTGGTTCTTTTCATTCTATGCAGCTGGAGAATATGGTATCTGCGGAACAAGCTCAGAATGGAGAATGCTCCACCTAACTTTTTGATTGTCTTGCCATGGTGTTTGGAGTTCCTAAATCAAAACAAATCGGCGACAAGGCTTTCTAATTCGGGATTGCTGGAGAGGCCCCTGGTGGCTCGCTGGTCTAGACCACCACCGGGGTTTATTAAAATCAATGTGGACGCACGAAGCAATGTGAATCTGGTCAATTTTGGTTGTGCAACTGTCATTAGAAACTCCTGTGGTGAATTTGTCGCTGCCAGTGGGTGGAAACGGAGGGGCAAGAGGGAGGCAATCTTTATGGAAGCTACTGCTATCCTCCTTGGTCTGAGATGGGCGATTCAGTTGAGTTTTAACCAGGTCCATGTGGAAACCGATTCTCTCATCTTATACGACTATATCTCTAACTCGGTTCCTATCTTCTCTGATGTGGGGCTTTATTGTTGATGAGATTGTTTCCATTCTCTCTAACCATGCTTCCTTTTCGATTCACCATGTTCTTCGGCAAGGTAACACTGTCGCGCACTCCTTAGCCAAATTGATTTTTTGTTCTGGTGAAGACCATCAGTGTTGGCAGGGAAACCCTCCTAGTGCTACTGTTGGAAACATTTGTACAGATAATTTTTTGGGAATGAATTGCGAGGATCCTTCTATTTCTATCCCCTCTAATGTTGTGAGGTAGTAGGGATAGTGGGATCTTCCCTTTTATAAAAAAAAAAAACAGGAATATGCTATTTAATTCGAGTTCAGACAATGCTGTTGGTTGGTTCAGTACTGTCGCTGATGAAACTGGATTTTCTTTTTTTTCTTTTTTTGGAAAGAGATGAAACTGGATTGAGCTTACGTCGTGCGGGCATTCCGGTGCTCTGCTCGAAAACTTGGAAATGAAATTAAGGGGACTTGCAATTTCTTTCCATGGAATTTCTCAACCTTCCCAACGCAAGTGACATTCTTAATCCCTTCAAATAAGTAACTTAAGAGAGCAGAAATAGATTGACAACAATCCAGACAAGGTGGATTAGCAAGATTGATCTAATAAACAAACACTCGGCGTTGATGTATCATATTATACTGGGAAGATTGCATGCCAAATGCATGACCTGCTTTAAGATCCAGCTGAATTCATCACGAAGGATGGAAGCTTTCATCGATACCCTTTCCAAATCCATCATGCATCATTCTTTTCAAGGTCGAGAATCTGGTCAGATGAGTGAAGAGAAACTAAGGCCCCATCATACAGTCTTTCTACATATTAAGCAAATTGGGGTACAATTTCACACGACTAGAATAGTTGGTTTGTAGACATTTGCACTTATTATTCAAAATTTTAACATATATTATACATCAAATTAATTTTTATTGCTTCCCATTTTGACTTTCGAATTATAGAGGGAAAGATTTTTTTTTTTTAAGGGTGTGTTTGGAAAGTAGTATTTTTTTAAAGTAACAAAATTTTGGATGAAAAGTTTTTGGTATAAAAATTTTTGAAATGAAAAAATAATGTGATATAATAAGGGTGATAATAAATAGTAAAGAAAATAAAATTAAAACAGTATACTAAATTTATGGATAGTTATGTAGAAATGATTGAAAAGTAAGTTGTGTAGAAAAAATAAAAATAAATAAAAAAAATAGATTAGTTGTCAAAAGTAAAAAGTTTTATATCAAAAAATTTTAATTTAAAATGTTTTTTGTATAAATTAACACTTCATAAAAAAGGAACATTGTCTTTGGCAAATATTGATCAAGTTAGTGCTTTGAGTAAGGGTGTAACTCAATTCGGTTCGGATAGCAAGCTACTCTACCTGTACCCTATTTGCAAAAAGCTTATCATACCCTACCACTTATCGATTTAGTTTCTAGTGTATCCTACTATATCTATTACCCATAGAATCGGTTCCAATTTTGGTTCCAAATCTTTTCTTTTAATACTCAACTACAGTATTTTTTAAAAAATATTTTTATGTTATTTTAAATAATATATAGAAATACTCATTTACATCTTAAATCACAAGTACATATATTAATGTTAACATTATTATATAAAAAATATGAATTATAAATTGTCACAACTCGACTATTAAAACTATTAATATATTACAATTATAATTCACATGTTGTCAGAAATCAATGACATTTATATAGTTGAGCTAGTTTTCTATTTCACAATCCACAACTCCATAAAGCACAAGATTTATTTAAATTTGAATTTATTAAAATAAGTATGCATACAAGATGTTACAGATAAAACACAATATATATTATATAATGTAAATTATATACATATATAAGATTATATACCTAATTAATTACTAATATAATGTAAATAAGGTTGGTCTCAACTCGAACTTGACTAATCGAACTTGATTTATAATAAGGCTAGATTAGGTATTTTGGAAAAAATAAGTTATATAATTCAATTTAAGAAGTGGTTTGGTTTCAGTTAAATGATTGTCATCTAATTTCATATATTAGTGTAAAATCTACTAGATTATTAAAAAAAGGGGTTTAACTTTTATGCAACAAGGTTACATAGAAGTAGAATCATATAATCCCCCTTATTTTTTAATATTTTGATCTTTAATAGAAAATTCAATCCATTTATTATATTTAACATTATTTATTTATTTAAGTGACCAAGTTTCATTCTAATATAATATGTTTATAGGTTGCATTTGTTAAAAAAATATATGTTCATGTGTAAATTAATAAAAATATTGAAATTAATTTACATATATATTAAAATATAATAATATTGTATATATCATTTATACATATAGAAATGTTATTTTAAACGGTTTAGATGTTGAAAATATAACCTTAAAATTAATATTTAGTGTTAAACCACTTTATTACATTGATTTTCAATTATGCTCATGCATAATGATATTAGACAAGTAAAAAAATTTTTAAGATTCTACAAACGATGCTAAATAAAGTATATGAAGTAAATTTTCCATCAACTATCAAAATTTTAAGTATGAAGAGAATTACGTAAAAAAAAAAATTTATAAAAAAAAGATTGGTTAAAAAAAAAGTCATACATTAACACATAATATATAAAAACTAACTAGATATTATTGCTTTGAAATAAAGTTATTTAATCATTATAGTATTGTATAAGTTATAAATTGAAAAAATTCATATAAAAAGAATTAATTTTTATTTTAAAATCAATTTAATTAAGCAAAATATTTTTAAATATTATATATTTATTAAACTGATTTTTAGAATTAGGTTAAGGTATGAAAAATATAGTTAACAATAAAGTTGAATTGAAAATCTACAAGATAAATTAGGATTGTGTTTACACCAAACCGAGTCAATGCTAAGTCAAGCCTACCTGATGTACAACTCTACCCATATAAGTTTCCATGTGAATTTATCCAGAATATCCAAAGTATCTATCCTATCTCTACTTTATCGGGGAATTTGCGTCATACTCCATCTAAGTTTGCGTATTAGTATTTTAAACCCCGACGTTTGCGTATTAGCATATTAGACCCTATTAAGTTTCATCATTTGTATTTTAAACCCTACGCCCTAACGCCATCTGTCATGCACCGTCTAGTCGTCTGTGATGACGAAAATACTCATTAATAAAAACAAAATCACAGCAGCTAGCTAGTGCACAGAGCCTTCGAGAGGGTCGTTAAGGACGAGGGACTGGAGCTTATGCCGACCACACTACACGCCTAAAAGTTGTTTGCTTTCCAAGTATTTGTGGTTGTCGTTGTCCGTATCCAACCTATTGATATAGTGACATTCACCGACCATCACCGAATCAAATTCCCTTTTATGGTCAAGCTCTGCACCCCACCACTGTTACATTACTCTTCCTCAAATTCGGCTAGAATGCTCCAGATCCACATGAATGTTGATCATGTTTGCATTTTCTCGATGCCCTCAATGGGAAACCCAACTTCACCAGCTCCAGCGAACCAACCAATGTTGTTATCTCGAATCGTAAAACTCATTTCCACACTAGCGGTTGAAGATTCTGCAACCCTTACTCATGGGAACACGATTCCAACGAAAATGGAAGATGGGTTCGAACAGATGTGATCGAACAAGTAGGAGGAGGTTGTTCGTTCGTCATTGCAATAGACAGACTTCCCCAAATCGATTTCTCCCCAACCAATCACAGCCTAACTAATTAAGGTAATTTGGGGAATTCATAAAAGTATACATGTGATACAAATGTAGCAGGGGCGCTGTTAGGACTCTTAATGGATTTGTGATATGCCACGGTACTGTGGGTCCACCGCTGGGACTTCCACATTAGAACTTTCAGCGTCACTCTCGCCTCCAAATCCACACTGAAAACTACCTTCTTCCCCTCCAAAGCCACCATTCAGATCTGTTCTCAAAACCTCCCACTACCTCCACTATCCCGTCTTTCTTAGCCGTCTTCTTGTGCCCCTAATAGAAACTGTCCACTGTCGCATTCCCGACAAATGCACCACTGGATTTGTCGTTGATGGGATCGTAGTAGATGTCAACGTCCTTATGGGAGTTCCTGATCTGGAGTTTAAATTGTATGGTGGTGAGGGGCGGATGCGCAGAGGAGGCATCAAGTTGTCATTGTGATTTTGTTTTTATTGAGGGGTATTTTCGTCATTGCAGACAACTAGACTGTGCACGAAAGACGGTGTTAGGGCGGAAGATTTAAAATGCAAATGATGAAACTTATTAGGGTCTGATATGCTCATACGCAAATGTCGAGATTTAAAATGTTAATATGCAAACTTAGAAGGGGTATGGTGCAAATTCCCCCTACTTTATTTAAAGGGACAGATAATAATTTATACCCTACCCTATCATATGCAAATTAGAGTTGGTCAATTGGCACCTATAAGTAACCTTCACAAGTTACACCCCTTACTTTTATGTAGCCATGCATGGCAACAGGGGCTTAACTAGATGAAAATCCATAAAAATCAAAATTAATTTATTTCAGCAACAAAAAAGCCGACATCTGCAAGTGCAACCGCGAAGTCCTCAGGATTCTAAATTCCTAATACAAAACTCTGTTACAACAATCATCTTACATCTCGCCTCCTCATTCACTAGGCACTAAACGAATGCGCAAGCAAAACTTCAAACCATTTTCTGTATCCCATATCCACAGAGCTGCCCAGGGATGCGACCAGCATAAACTATAGTCAGTCAACCTTGCTTTCCAGTTCCCTGCAAGCTGCTACCTCCTCTCGCAGGACATATGGTCTCGAGCAAGAATAGAAGAGGAAATCAAATCAAAATGCAGAAAGAATTCATGCACATGAAATATGCCATTAGCTTCTCTTTTCCTTCAGCGTCTTCTGTGTCTTCCTGGCAGATTTCGCACCCAAACCATTGCTCTTCTTTGCCTTCACTGCCTGCCCATTCTTCTTGGGTTGATCTGTTTTTTCGTATGGATTCACCTCCTGAAATTGGACTGGCTTTATGATTACCCCTGGTTTCTTCACAACCTGAACAGGCACAGAGCATGAGTAAAGGTAATCAAAGCAACAAGCCCGATGAAAGAATAATAACATGTTTCAAAGTAGCAAAAAAATCACAGCTTCTGGTGTTTCCTTTAGCTCTTTTTTTTTTTTTTTTCCAGATGTCAAAGCTGCACTGGAAGGCCCATAAAGTTTCTGACAGTATAAAGCAAAAGAGTAAAATCCGCTAAAACAGGATGACTACATAAATAGAGAGAACTTCAAATTAACCAGACCAAATATAGACCAGGTCAGGGTAAAATGACCTATGTGATCAAATCCAGCAAAACCTGAACATGCCTCACATACAGAACACGCATTTAAACTGGTCAACCAGTCTAGCAGGTCACTTGACCAATGCATTATCGTCACAGAAATTTGACCCACAGAATCAGCCAACTTAGTACCACACGGAAAATATTTGAAGTGAACGTTAGACCTGTAGGTTGAGAGTAGCCAAGCAATTTAGTCATCCAATAAAAGAGTTTAATGATCCAGAATATCTGAATCTAGCTGGTCTAATCTGGAAGTCAGTCACAGAAGCCCACCCGAAAGAAAAGAGAGGGCAGGGGTTGTTCATGGAATTCCCATTAACAACACATGCAGTGAGGCAGTACCAAGAAGCTGCATAATACCACGACAGCTCAGCTGCACGACAGAATGTACTT
>JAXCLR010000050.1:63359901-63406136 GCA_035584095.1 Annona squamosa | reverse complement strand
CACCGTTATTCTACACTATCACCCGCATAGTGGTAGCTTTAATGTGTTTCGGTTAATTTTAATTAAACTAGTGATCATAGTGCTCTTAACGACAAGCACTTTGTGCGCATCACTTGCATTGTCTCATTTTTCCTTTCAACAACTCCATTTTGTTGAGGAGTTTTTGGTGCATAAAATGCATGGTGAATTTTTTTTTATTGCAAAATTCTATGAATCGTTTGTTTTTAAATTCACCCTGATGATCACTTTTAATTAAAATAATTGTATTCTGTTTTTCATTTTCCAACAAATTTGAAAACATGACAACCATAGAAAATGCTTCATCTTTGTTAGCTAAGAGTATAATCCAAGTAAATCTTGAAAAATCATCAACAATTACAAAAACGTACTTTTTCCCACTAATAGTCAAAATGTCCGATGACCCATAAAGATCCATATGCAATAATTGAAGTGGCCTAGTCGTTGAAATTTTCTTTTTGGTAGAAAATGACATTTTGGGTTGCTTGGATAATTGATAAGTCTTGTAAATCTTATCGTTGTCATATTTAAGCTTTGGTAACCCTTGTACTAGACTCTCTTTCTACAATATTTTAATATTTGATATATTTATATGTCCAAGCCTTGTATGCCATATTGTGAAACCCATGTTATTTGAATCTTCATACAGTGTATATGTTATTTCAATAAGATTATAGAAAAATGTGTATGTTTATAAAAAGATTAAATTTCAATTTTAGAAAAATGAGATTAAATTGTAAAATGAGAATAAAGAATTAATTGGTAAATTTGATAAGAATAGGAAAAAAATTATTTTACAAAGTTAAATTTGAGAATTAAATGGGTAATTTATGATTTCAAAAAAAAATTGATATGAAAACGAATTTTTACGAATTTTTCAGAATGGAATTTTAAAATTCTGAATTATACAAATTGAAACTGTTTAAATTCATGGACCTTATGGAAAAATAAAAATAAATAGAAAATTTTTGGCTAATTAGGGGCTCTAATTAAGGGCTTATATTCATACTCACTGTTTTTATTAAATCTAAGCATGCATAACTCGGAATCAGATAAAAATTTAATAGAAAATACTAAATTATGTACTCTCTAATATAAATGGATCAAATTATGAAAAGTAATTGATTAAATTACATAACTTGAGTGCATTAGAAAATGTGCCCAAAAGCAATGCATAACATATACGTGCACTAGTTAAGCGGTGATATTTTGATTATTATTATTATTATTATTATATACTTAGTTAATTAATATCTTAATACATATAAGGTCATTTGAGATGAAACTTTTGGAGCAAGCATATTTTAATATACCCTACATAATGGATAGATTAAATTTTGAAAAATATGTCTACAAGTTTTTAAAAAATGAAATTTGTTACCACAATATGATTTTAATTAAATTAAAATATGTAATTAACCCCAATTGAGGTGAAATTTTATGAGTAATCCTATCTTAATATGCCAAATTTAATGAAGAAATGAAATTTTGAAAAACGTGTTTCCAAAATTTTAAAATGAGTTTTTTATCCAAATATGAATTAGTTAATTAAAATAAAATATAAATTTTTTTCAAAATTCTAAAAGGTACATTTTGTGAGTAATTGGATATATATTAATAAGAAAAAATTTCATAATATATAAGTGTGTGTATATAGATAGTTATAAATTAATTTGTTAATGCAAATAAAATAATTTTTTTTTTACATAAACAAACACATGTGGTAGTAAGATAAACGTACATAATATATCATATGGACAGCAACAATTATAGGTGACACTCAATGATTTTTTTTGTGCAATATAAAAAAAATTTTGCTAGCAATTTACGTGGATAGCAGTTGTAGTAAAATACAACACCTGTATCCATGCTAAACGGTGACCATGGTTTTTTTAACCATGGTGAACCGATTAAAAACAGATATAAAAGGTACAAAATATATGAACGGATAAATGATTCTGTGCATCAGGACAAAGGACGCTTCATCATTTTCCAGAGAAAAAATAACAAGTAACGAGCAAAGTAGGTTCCATTTTCTGGTTTTGAAATTGTGATTTTTCATTTGTCAAAAAAAAAAAAACAAATCATGCTGTCGTTAGTTTATTTTTGAATGCAATCAATTAAATAAGATACCATGATTAATCCTTCATATAAAATTTTGAATACATGATTTATATATATTTTTTCACAAATAAAAAATAAAAATCCATTTACATAACTTGCTGGACGTTGCTGGTGGAAATTGCTAGATGCTATTGTTGACATCAAACAATTAATTAAGGTGATGTATTTCAGGACATTACAAATCCAAGCTAAGTAATGGTCCAAGCATCCAATTCTGATTTCATGCTGCTTGATTTTAAAAATGATTAATAAACGGAAATTAGGGAAATGCATGAATGGATGATTACCTTCTATACAACGTTTTTATTAACATTTCAAATTAGATTTAATTATAATAACTGAGTGATTTAGATAACCCAAGAAATGCTGCGTATAAGTGATGTTAAAAAAAATTTTATTTCTAAATAAAGGATAAAAGAATGATTAAATGCTAAGATAAATTGTTATGAACCAAATAACAGTTTTTTTCGCCAGTTATTCAGTTCTAATATCACGTAATTAAGTTTAGAAATTATAATACTAATTTTTTAATTTATTTTCTGAATATATAATTAATTTTATTAAACTAATTCAGTGTTAAACTAATTTAGGGATATTTTTATAATTGATTTGATAAGTTTAAGTTAAATTGCCTCAAATCTGGAGGTTACATAACATTAGAAACAAAAATATGAACGAGATAGTAAATGAAGAAATTTTTACACGAAATGTTTTGCACGAGATCATTATATTCTTATTAAATAAAAAAAAATTTAGCTTAAAATATTAAGCTGGTTGAAAATTAAAAATCCGAAAATATTAACTTAAACAGGGTAAAACGGGTGACAGAATCAGCCATAGGAAATTATTTTTAATAATTTTTATAGATGGAATTTTAATCTGAAATTTTGATATGATGTCTCACATATCGTGATTATCACTCAAAAAAAATATAATTTTTGGATGACATAAGGATCGTTTAAAATTAACGTGATTAAGGCTGCTCCTGATTGCACAACACTGTCCAGCACAGTAAAAATGTCAAAATAAATATAAAATGTTAATATTTCATCCTGAAATTTTTATGAGGGTTAATTAATGTAATTATAGATGTATGAAAGAAATTTCAGAATTAAATGTCTTGATTTGATTACAAATCAAGATTTAAATAAATCATTACGCCTGATTTCAGCAAATGAGGACAGTTTGAGAAATAATCAAAAATAAATATGAAAACTATATAAAAGTAATCCAAATTAAAATATATGTTAGTAAAGAGTGTAATAAAAGATTAGAGATAGCAAATTAATGCTATTATATGTATATTGAATTAATAGATAAATAAGAAGATGGAACATAGTGAAAAAAGGGTTGTTTTGGAATTTAATAATAAGTTCTAGAAATTTTAAATGGATGTTATAAGAAAAATGGTCCTTTTATGTATATAGGAAAAGGAAAAGAAAATGTGGAAGGTACAAGATAATTTTACAAGTAAGCAAGTTATCTTTTGAAAATTTTTATTTTTTTTGTATTGCAAATGTGTTATAAATAGTTTGATTTGGATATTTTAAATCTTGTTTAAGGATGACCATTCCTATAATCTTTGAATTGTAAAAAATATTTCTATTTATTAAAAACTATTTACAAATTATTTGTACAAAATTATTTATACATGAAGTGGCATGTCAGCATGAGAATGAATGTACATGGTGCACGGGGAATAGGTTATGAGAGATGTGTAATTGGACCAGTTGTCCTCCTCTAGCATGACCGAGTCGTTAATACAGGCTGAGGCTAGCGGCACCCTCCCTAAGATGGAAGTAAGATTAATAATGAACGCCTGGCTAGCGTTCCATCTTGAGAAATGTCATGTATGCTTGAATGCATTGCACTTTTTATGAAATGCATACAAAGGAAATGGAAAATGTTTATTTACAAAATGACAGAACTTGCTTACTAAGTATTAGTACTCATGTGATATTTTGCAAAATTTATAGACAAGTACGAGACAGACACCGAAGCAAAGTACAGGGTTATATAAGTTATTGCCTTTCTTGTATAAATCTATGGAAGGTTGAATTTTGTAAAGGCAGCCTTGACTGACTAGGAAACCTCAGTTGTAATTAAATAATTGGTGAATGTGTTATAAATGTACAAAAAAAACAAACACAAGTTCTAATTACCACATGTGGAATGAAATAGAAATGGTTTGATTTTCTCATCCTTTCACAGGTTATGAGTATTATGTATGAATATAAAAAAAAAATTTGCTGCGTGACCAAGGCAACAATCCTGTTTACATTTACTAATCAGAAAGTGATCCCGGAGTAAGGCTCTCCAGCGCCCCAGTCGGGGACGCCACACATATCCATGGATCATTTTCTATGGCTATTAGACATTTTTCCTTAAGTTCATCGAAGCAAACTAAATATACATTTTTATGTCTTTTGTCACTGAATAGTATGTAATCATCATCAAATACATTATAGATAGGGGATTCAAATACAACTTTATAACCTTTATCACATAATTGACTAATACTCATTAATTTGTGTTTGAGTCGTTCAACAAATAGTATGTCTTCAATACATGCATTTGAAATTTCATAAACATTTCTTTTATCTTTGATTTTACCTTTTTTATTATTTTCAAAAGCAACTGTTCTTTGTTGCATGGGTTGATTTTACGGAACAATCCTTTTTCTTCTGTCATGTGTCTTGAGCAGCCACTATCCATAAACCATATGTTATTGGCCTTAGCTCTAAGACAAACCTGCAATAATAAAGTCAAGTGAAGCTTATCTTTTTGGTACCCATTTTATGGGTCAATTTGGGTTAGTTATCCATTGGAATCTTCATTGATCTACTTTTGAAGGCATCAATACAATGCTCTTGGGCATCCAAACCAATTTTGCACCAAGATTTTGTAATTTTTTCATTTTGCATTGATATACCATGTGTCCTATCTTGTTGCAAAAATTACAAGCTCCTAAGAGTCTAAGAGTGGGAAGCCATTTAGTAGTTAGTTCCCCAGTTGGTCTTTTAATCCAAACCACATGATTCATCTTAGGTTTAGCATGAGTGAGTTTTGCTTTGTTTCTATAAGTTCTTGGAGCATTACATTTGCTATTTTTATCTTGCTCAAATGTGGAATACTCAAGTCATTTCTTACAACTTTGGGTGATCATTTTCAAAAATATTTTGACATTTTCTCAAGGATTAGAAAACTTAGCAAGCAATTCATTTCATAATTTATTTTCCTTTTTAAGTTTTTCTAACTCATTTGTCAAAATATTCTTTTCGCTTGTCGAATGATCAACTTTTTCTGCTAGCTTCTGTTCACAATAATTACTGTGTTGCATTGTCTTTTCTTTATCATGAACTTATTTCTTAATCTTTTTATTTCCTCATATAATGAATCATAGGCTTGTTGAAGTTATTTTAATTCAGCACATTTGGTGCAGTCATTTGTAGAAGAAAAAATAGAAAAAGATTTTTGTTTTAAGGTAACCTCTTCGTTACTTGTGCAGTTTGTTGAAGTGGTTTGTTCCTCTAAAATTTCCATCGCTACAAAACATATGTTGGAATCTTCCATATTTGGCATGCAAAAAATTCTTGCACAGTTTTTTGCCTTGTTTTCTTCACTTGAGGAACTACATGTTGTGGATACTTCCTCATTTACATACATGCATCTTCCTTTGATCTTTTGAAATCTTCTGTTATCGCCTCGATCTTTCTTTTCTATTCGCTCCTTTGCTTTGGTTTCTTCGGGCGTTGGGCATTTGGCTTACATATGTCCCATACTGCCACACCAAAAGCATTTTGTTGTCTTTTTTTTTCTCCTTAGAATTTCTTTCTTTAAAGTTTTTGAAATTTCTTCCTTTCCTTACAAACTTTCTGAATTATTTTGTAAGTAAGACAATTTCTTCATCGTCGTTTTGTGATGATGAGGTAAAGTCATCCGAATCTTGTGCGGCTTTTAAGGCGATAACTCTCTTGCCTCTATGTTGCTCCTCATTTCTCCTTTTTATCAACTCATGTGATATGAGTGAGCTTATAAGGTCTTCTAGCCGTAGTGTATTGAGGTCTTTTGCTTCATCAATAGTTGTAATATTTGGAGTCTATGATTAGGGTAGCGCTCTTAAAATATTTATTACCTGCTCAGGTTCATAAATTTTTTTTCTTAAACCTTTCAAGATGTTAATAATCTTAGAAAATCTAGCAAATATTTCAGAAATATCTTCTGTCTCTAACATTTTAAAACTTTTCAATTCTTCAATTAAAATATTTCTCTTTGTCCCTTGGACTTGAGAAGTTCTCTCATAAATGGATGTCAATGTATCTCATATCTCTTTGGCGGTTTGGCATGATGATACTCTATCATATTCGAATGCCGTTAATGCATAAAAGAGGGAGTTCATGACTTTCGCATTACTTTTAACAACTCTTACTTCCTCCTTGGACCATGTGAAGGCTCTTTCATCGATAGGCAACACAATGCCATCTGGGATAGCAATCAAAGAATCAATGTCCGTAGTCATGATCAACTGTTTCATTCTCAATTTCTAATAACCGAAGTTAGTCCTATCAAATAGAGGTGGTCTAGTGAAAAATTGGTCATCGGCAAAAGCAGGGGTGGAAGTTGATTGAGATGTTATTTCAAAATATGTCTTTAGTTTAAACTCAAAGACCTGCTCTGATACCACTTGTTGGTCTCGAGTTTATAACAATTACTAAAGAGGGGATGAGTAAATTGGGTATTTAAAATTTTTCACTTAAATAGAAAATTTACCCCAATTTAGTTCAGTCCCCTTGATGAAATAAATGAAAAATATGATGAGTAATAAGATAATCAAAACAGGAATATAAATCACGGTAATGGCAAGATTTTATAGTGGTTCGGGCAACCTTCTCTACTCCACTCTTCCAAGCTCACATCCCTTGTAACTTGCGTTCCACTATGTATTTCACAAATACAACTAGAGCTTCTTCTCTCTTTTAGATTTCAGCTCTAGAGGGCATAAACAACTCACAGCACAAGTAGATCACAAGTCCCACTTCAATCACACCACTACTTTGCTATTGCTTAGTTTGAAACACCAATATCAAACCAAGTATCAAAACCAAATAACAAATTGTAAAGAAAGGAGATCTACACTTTATAGATTGTGTAGGCAAGTTACAGCACGTGGAAGAACTCGCAGAAGAGACGATTTAATCAGCGTTGAAGCATGCAACAAGTTGGAGCTCATTCTTCCTTCAAAACTTGTATGGATCACTCAAAGCTAGGAGAAGATAGAATTTGGATCTCAATAGTTGCTATTTCTTCTTGGTTTCACATTCATTTGAATGTCCATTTATAATGATAGAAGAAATTTGAACGTTCGAGGGTTGGTGGCGAGTATTTAATGCTCCAATGTTTGAAAAATTCGAATGTTGCAACCCAAGTCGCAAATGGAGTCGACTTCGGTTGCGACTTCATCCAAGTCACAGGCTGGAGTCGACTTAGGGTGCGACTTTGTTCTTCAGCAAGCTTCTCAAGTTCCTCCTCAGGTCGAGTTGGTCCTAAATTTGACCCAAGTCTTGGTGAAGTCGACTTCGGGTGCGACTTCACTTTCTATACTTGCTTGATGAATTTGAAATCCTTGAAAGTGATCTTGGTTGCTTGATTTTCTTCACATTGATTGTTCTTCCACTGATTTCTTTTACTTGTAACTTAGTATGATCATCTTTTCTTAAAATCTTCTAACTTCATATCTTGAAGTTGGAGTACTTGATTCTTGGAGTTTGTAGAAATGTCCAAATGAGTATTCCTTGATCTTGAATAATTTATTCATATAAATCAGCTTGTCTTGGACTTGATTTATCTTCAATTTGTTCCAAGTCGAATGTTTGGATCGACTTGGGTTCCAACTTCACTCAAGTCGTATGCGAAGTTGACTTGGGTATGTGACTTCACTTTCTGAATTCCAAATTCAGTGCTAGAGATTTTGTCTTCTTGAAGTCGATGCTGGAGTTGACTTAGGTCTGCGATTCACCCAAGTCGCAGATGGAGTCGACTTCGACTGTAAATTCGCTTGTCCTTGTGCCCAAATTTAGCACTGGAAGGTTTTTTCCATTTGAAGTCGCATCCGGAGTCGACTTGGAGATCAACTTGACCTAAGTCGATGCCTGAGTCTACTTGGGAATCGGCTTGACCTGTCAAACTTCATATTTTTCATTTTAATATCCTTAAACATTTCAGAAAACATGTTAGTAGCTCAAAACTTACTCAAATTGAATTGTTAATCATCAAAACATAGACTTTGCTCATTTTGTCATTGATTCCAACACTTGTTTCCAACAACAATGATGGAGGATCACTTCAAAAATTGTTCCCACAAATGGCACCAAATGATATATCTTAATTTAGTCTAGGATTGATTCAAATAAAATTAAGGTATAGATCATAATATGATTGAATTAATAGGTTTGTGCATGTAGGATTTACATGAAAAAGAATCGATTTAATAGTAAGATTGATCCAAAAAACTATAGAGGGGGCTGGAGGCCAAATGATTCCAATATAAAAATTCTTTTACATAGTTATAGTGTATGTTGGCTTAGTTTATACTGGCTAGCTCACTCGAAGGGTCAACCTTGCATAGGAAAAATTCCTCCCATAAAGGGTCACACATTGAGAGCTAGATAGTATAAGAGTAACTTGAAGTATTTTCTTCATCTTCTTTCTTATACTTTGCCCCTCGTTCCCTTTTATATCCTCATACTATCTTCTCAAAACAAGGTTTCTAGATCGGCTTGAGGCTCATCCCTCCTCTAGTGAGAGTCGATCAATATTTATATTAGGTTCGACATTCATATAGTGCGCCTTGTGTCAGATGAGATATTCCATGATTATTTCTTGAAGATCTTTAATTGACGAGTCTGCTTCTAGTTGGTCAAACCTACGGATTGCATCCCCGCATGATCATCTCAAGACGGCTAAGTCATCCTTAGTTTGTGAAGACATCGCTTCTTCATTAATGTCAAACAACTTTTTTAGCTCGAGCGCAAGCGCGCTTTGTCTTGAAGTGCCTTCAATAAATGTTTGGTCATCATGTCATATGTGTCCCAATCCTGAGCAAAGGGTTGGCTGATTGTCTCTTTGTATTACTGAGGTCCTCCTTCCTAAGCAATCCCATGGTGATGGGTAGGCTTCGGCGAAGCCCTCTTCCTTCAAAAAGAATCAATTTGGGTCACCTCCACCAGTCCCTTCCTAACCCAATCTAGATGATCAACAATCTCTAATTCACTCACACACACCCTCTCTCATATCAATGGAATTGTCATCTTCTTTCAAAAATCACGAAAAGGAAATTTTTTTACTTTTGTTTTTGGCCAAGAGCCCTAAATTTATTCCACTACTACACTGTCCAAGCCAATCTTTTTAATAAATGAATACGAATTCACTAGCAGACATTACTTACCTCTACCATCCACACCTGTCTTACCTTATATTTATATCAACATGGGATCCAACTTCAATGGATCACATTCAATTTGTCTTCCTATGCTTGCCAAGGCCCTAAATTTGATCAAGAGAAAAGCCTCAAATGAAGAAACTAGTGTAGTGACACAGAGACCTTGTGATTGGCCATCTTGGCTAAGGAAGGGGTTTGATTATTATGGGGTAATATTTTTGCAATTCTTTTGAGCAATTTATGGATTTTTTCCTTATCTTGAAGGAATGATTCTCCATCATGCGAGACTGGGGAGGAAGATTTTGGTTCGAAAAAATAGCTAAGTTCAAATATTAGATTTCAAATCTTCAAGGAATAGCACACTATGATATATTGATTCTTTATATAATAACAAAATCTGTTATTGCTATTCATGTCTGATTCTTTTGATAAGTTAGGCCACTAATGGCTAATTCTTGATTGATTTATTGTTCGTCAATTGGTGAAATGTAGTTCTGGATAGTGATATGGGGATTAGTAATTGTTTTCGTGAGATTTGAAGTAACGGAGATACGTTGCTGAATCGAAAAAAATACTCTAGCTTTAGGCAAAGTTCTTTTATTTCAAGACCGAGAATATTTCTTCAAGGGCCAAGCATAGAAAGCGAAGCAGGCCTTAAAGTATGGCAACAACCAAGTGTTTACACCACACTCAAAGTGAAAATTAAATATCTAAGAAAGGGGAGGGATGGTGATGATGTTGTTCGTAAATTAAATAGATAAATTTTAGAAAATATTACCACAATTTTAAAAGTATAAAAAGATTTTTTATTAGAAATTTTTTTCGATGGGGTATAGCATATTAGTTTCTTAAGCAATAGATTACTTAAAGTTTTGATATTTTGGGTGTGTTTATTTTTCAATAAAAATTTTTATTTAGGCATGTTTGTTGTGCCAAAAACTTTTAAAATAAAAAATTTTCAATTTAAAATTTTTTATTCTTGACAATTATCCTATTTTTTAATTATTTTTTCACATCTT
This sequence comes from Annona squamosa, assembly GCA_035584095.1. Lineage (NCBI taxonomy): Eukaryota > Viridiplantae > Streptophyta > Magnoliopsida > Magnoliales > Annonaceae > Annona > Annona squamosa. The sequence goes on along the minus strand of JAXCLR010000050.1, from coordinate 63,395,537 downwards.
AGTGTACAACTATTTTAATTTTTTAATCATTTCTACATAACTACTAACACAATTAATCTATTTATTTTAGCTTTATTTTTTTACTCTTCATTATTACCCATATCATATTATAACACATCATTGTCACTCATTTAAAAATTTTTTTATACTAAATAGTTTTCATCATTTGGGAAATGACAAAACTTTTGAATTAAAAGTTTTTATTATAAAAGTTTTTGAAATAAAAGAAAATAATGTCGTTGTATAAAAAGATGAAAAAATAATTAAAAATAAATTAGTTGTCTAGATTGAAAAGTTTTTAATGAAAAAATTTTTAAGAAAATTTTTAACTTTTGTCAAACATACTCTAAAAGTTTTATTGTTTCTTGAACACCCCCTTAAAAATTTTCTTAAAAAAAAAACCTTTCTCCTTTTATGATTAATTTATTTTTTAATTAATTTTCACATAGTCTTATGCAATATGCTACTTTTAACTTTATTCTATTTACTTTTCATTATTATATCTATTATATTACTCTTCTCCTGTTTAAAAACTTTTTTATTAAAATTTTTTTTGTTCCAAAGCTTTATCAAATACCAAACAAGCCCAAGTGGAATATCATGAAGGGAAGGAAAAAGGAGAGCACCGTCTCCCATATGCATTTAGGATACATTTGTTTTTCAATGAAATTTTTCTAAGTGTGTTTGACGATGTCTAAAAAAATCAAGTTAAAACTTTTAATTAAAAAATTTTCACTCTCCATTACTACCTTATTTTTTAATCATTTCTTTACATTTTCTTATAAAATTAATATATTTTTCAATCATATTTACACAATTACTTACACAATTAATTTATCTATTTTAATTTTATCTTCTTTAATCATCATTACTCTTACCATATCATATTCTTTTTTTAATTCAAAAACTATTTAAAACTTTTCTCTTTCTACAAGTATCTTATTTTCTAATTATTTTTTTACATCTACCTATTAAAATACCCACTTTTTAATTATTTTTCATATAACCATTTATCTATTTTAACTTTATTCTTTTTTCAATTCATCATTACCCATATCTTGTCATATTACTTCTCCTATTTTGAAAATTTTTCTACCAAAACTTTTTCATTTAAAAATTTTATCAAATGCCAAATACACTCTTAATGTCATAACTACTCCCAACAATCTTATTTTTTATTTTTATCCCTATATTCATTTATTTTCTCTTACAACCACCTTATTTATTTTCACTTTATCTCATTATATCATATAACTTTCATAATTTTAAAATTCTCTCCATTTTTCCTTTTTCCACACTACGATCTAAAGATTTTGCTAGCTATCGGCCAAAATTATAATTTCACGATCTCTTGGTGCTGCTGCTGTTGTCTTCTTCGACACCAACAACCATTAATGTTGTCTTCCTTCTATACAACAGAAATTCACTGTCATTGATCTCTAGATTTTGACTTCCTTCGTATTTCTCTTCATTTCCCATGAGGCGAACGAAAAGCCATTGTTGGTGAGGCAAAGGAAAATGATAATTCATAAATTTCGTATATGATATATTTTGATAGTCATTTTACGTTTTTTAAATATAAATAGAGGAAATGTAAATACAAATTTTATGTAAAATTTTATTAAAATTATATTTTACTACAAAGCAAGCCATCTTGCATTAACTTTTGAAATATAAAATATATGATAACTTAAGTTATTATAACATACAATTACGTAAGTTAAAAGAAATTAAACCAAAAATAACTTGAAAATATTTGTTGGCATAAAACATTAGTTTGTGTGAATTTAAATAATATTTTAATGGAGTAACTCACGCATACACCGTTTCGGACGTGCACAGACTCTCACGCACCGCCAGACTATGGAGCCACAAGTGGGGTGGAGCACCCCTTCCAATCGACAGTAGGATCGCCCAATCCAGGCCTGTAATTTCGGCGACTGATCCAGCCGTTCTTTGAATTCATTTGATCCAACAGCTTCCCGTGAAAAAGCAACAACGATCTTTACATGTGGTCGGCAATTCGCCATTGAAGCCGACGCCAATAGTAATCGGCAGCTATCAATCCGCACGCCTCCATTAATTCCGGCCAAAGCAGCAGCTAGACACCAAATCAGAAACCATCCCATCTAATTAACATACGAGCAGCCATTGATGCTATCACAAGCATCAGCTCCAGCAACCGCCAGCAGCAACAATTTCGGCAACCCCATTTTCCACTGAATTTCAGCAGCAACAGCAGCAAGTAATCCACCCATGTTTATAATAGCTACCTCTTCCAGATACAGCAGCCACAAAAAACAAAATCATAGCAGTGTAAGCACGACTGCCCAGATCACAGCCACAGACCTCTGCTTCAATTGGTTGCTGCAGCCCCCTTTCAAAACAAGGCGACCACCGAAACCCATCCATTGCAAGCCAAATATAACAATCTGCCCACCCTGATTCAGCCACGGTTCTCCATTGAGTGGCACTTCTTCCATTCCAATCGACCATGAAAAGCCAAAAACCAACGGCATCAAAGAGCTCATGCCGAGTATTGAAAGCCGCTACAGTACCTTTGCAGAGGCAGTGGAAGGAATCCCCCATCGGCTAAGAAGCTCTCTACTCCCAGTGTGCCTATTTATAAACGGAGGGCCTCTTTCTTTTCAGTTGGGACATAAGGAATTGGCACAGGCTCTGCATTAAATTGTTCTTCAAGAGTGATCTACGTAAACTTTTTTTTTGTTTATTTGAGAAATCTACATAAATCTCTTATGATAAAGTAAAATTTGTTTAGTTATGGTTGTAGTTTTGTTACTTTGAGATTTTTAGCGTACTTTGTTAGCTTTCTTTTCGGGGTTAACTTATTTATATTCTAGGTCTTGTAATTCTTAAAATAAATATAATTTATTTTTCTTTATGTTGTAATTTTTATATTAGATTTATTTTGTTTTTCAGCTATTAACTTCGTAATTTGTTCTTAAATTAGCGGTTATTAAATTTCCGTCATTTTTAATTCAAAGTTCTTTTCTTTTCCAACAATTCACATTTTCATTTTGCTTATGCGTGGATTTATTTGAACTCGCCGGTACTATTTTATGTATAGCGCTAGCTTTAATATGAATTAATTAACAAAATTAAATGGGTAATTTGTATATATACTCCCATAGTTTGACATTAATTACATATATACCCAATTAGTTTCACGAATTACATATGGGTCCACATAGTTCACCAAATTGCGTATCACCCGCAAGTTGTTACCTACCGTTAATACCTTGCCTGATATTTTGAAAAATGACAAAAATATCATCGTTGGTAATTTGCATGTTTATCCACATAGTTTGATACTAATTACAGATATATTCACATAGTTTCATAAATTGCATATTAACACCACATAATTTCATTGAAATTGCATATTATTCTTATATAGCTTCACCAAAATTTCATATTATCCGCATGTAGTTTCATCAAAGTAATATGCAATTTTTGTAAAACTTTGTGGGAGTAATATGTACTTTCAGTGAAACTATGTGAGAGTAATATACAAATTTGGTGAAACTATGTAGGAGTAATATATAATTCATGAAACTACGTGGGTATATCTGCAATTAGTATCAAATTGTGTAGGTACATATGCAAATTACCCAAATTAAATTGGTAATCGCAATATTCATAACAACAAGCACTTGATATACATAAGAAAAAAATAAATTTAGGCACCAAATCCATGCATCTCAACTATTCGAACTTGTAGCCATCACTGCGACTCACCAAATCTAGTCCATTCAAGCAGCTTAAATGGAGCCACACCATGATCTCATCATTTAATGTACTCCTATGCCGTTAGCCTCACTCATACTTGTATTCATCTACTTATAAATTAGATTTTTAATTCTTGTAAGTTGATCATTGCTATTTCATCATTCAACATATATCTTCTCCACCTCCAATGAGTTGCCATTGATGGCAAAGAAAATTCATTCAACGTAAATTAGCAATTGTGATCTCCCATTACCTTGGAAAAAAACCTATTTTCCATGAGACACACATAGACATCGCTATCCTCTTCATCATTGTTAATGTGGCATGTTGCCTAAAAAACCCAATGTTTCCATAATCAATGAAATCTAATAAGTCACTACAAATTGATTTTGCTACCCGCTGCTATCTTCTTTAGCATTGATGAAATCCAACAAGGTAATTTGCAAATTTACCTACATAGTTGATGCTAATTATAGATAATCCATATAGTTTCATAAATTGTATATTACCTCCATGTAGTTTTACAAAAATTGCATGAATACCCATGAGCTCACTTTCCTATCAACTACTGGTAATACTTCACTTAATATTTTAGAAAATGTTAGAAATGACCCTAGGAAGTAGATGGAGTATCTCTTAACAGTCATTCAAATGAGGCTTATTAGAAGCTTCAGCTCTTCTCTACCCAAGCCAAGTAGTTCATAACGATCAAAGCTTGCACCTTTTAGCTCTATGAATCCACTGCTTGCCACAACTTTCTGATGAACAACATCCCAAAAGAAATCTATTAGGGTGGATTCATAAGAGGGCATCTTGGCTTACTTAAGGAAGTAGTTGATGTTAATTGCTAAAAATCGATTGTCAACCTTTGCATCCTGAATGACATCAAAATTGAAAAGATTCAACCCATGGTGTGGAGCCCCAAACCGAGACGTCAATTTCTTATCTTAGGAATTTATCGATTGGTAAATGTGAATCAGGATTGTTACCCTGATCACGCGGTGAGATTTAATTGGAACTCGTCCAAATTTTTTTTTCGTTTCTTCATTCATTATCATTTCATTTATAACATCAGCAATGGTACACTTGTACATATCCATTTTATAACTTCTCAACATGTACTTATACATTAAAAGTCCTCTTGACCCAATCATGACATTTCCATTGCATACATATATCTATTCAATCATTAGCTCACTTAGAACTCAGAACTTTACACAAGTTCATATACGTCAGCATACCTGAATACTTTCATTCATATCATTCCACTCACCATGGCTAATCCTTTTAACTCACATGTTACTATCTCGTACCTTTTCTCTATTTCTTAGGTCATCGACCGCTTGAGTATCCTAGTACCTGTCTAAGGTTTGGAAAACAAAATGTGAGTGATAACTTAGTAAGCAAGCATTTTGGGGCAAGACTTTCCTTGAAAATCATTTTATAAATATTTTGAACATTTTTTTCCTAAGGACATTTATATATCCCAAAATATTAACATGAAATCTTTTGTTCATGAGGACAATTCTATATCCTTGAACATTATCATAAAGAATTTATTTTTTAAAACTATTTACAAGCCACCTCTGGCTTGTTAAGGCAAAACATCCATGTTTTACACTTTTTAATTAATTCTCTTTTGTCTTGATTAAACATTTCCAATGTTCTAAGACATTTACATAAAATTATCTTTTGCTGGTGGACGTTTTACGCCTAAAATATTTTTCTCATAAATTCTTTGGCAAGGGAAGACATTCTCATGTCCAATAATATTTTTCACATAAACACGTTAATAATGGACATTTTTATGCCCTAAATACATTTTTCGTAAGCCGTTTTGGCAATGGACATTTATATGTCCACAAACACTTTCCCTTAAACTCTATTAAAAATGGACATTTTATGTCCACACATGTTTCAACATAAATCTCTTTAGGAAATGGATATTCTCATGTCCAATCATTTTTTCCATATAAACCTTGTGGAAATGGATATTCTTATGTCCAAAATATTTTTCAACATAAACCTTTTTTTTAATCCCCATCTTGGGGCTTGTTTATAGCAAACAAGTTATGAATCCTTTTCATGAAAACTTTTGCATAAAAACTATTTTTTATTCTTAATATTTACACATTTTATGTAAAACACCTTGCTTTTAGGGTCGCTTATGCATAATAGCTCATAGAAATTCAATTTATGATAGTTTTTTGTATAAATACTTTTATATCCCAATTTTTTGGGCTTTTGAAAAGCAAAACACATGCAAATACATTTCTCCCCATCTAGTGGGGACACTTACTAAGATCATGCTACTTTTTGGAAGAGAATCCTTAACAGCACATTAGCCAGACGACTATTTATTTATCTTTCTCCCATCTTAGGGAGGACACCGCTGACACTCATGTCATCCCTTAGCGGCTTGGCCTTATGTAGAGTGGGCTTTGGTTATCCCAATCGTGCTCTAAAACTTTTCTATTACTTGTACTGGTGTACCATACATTATTATTACCGACCGCAGTCCGTTTAGTTTGAAGCACCACAATCCGTAGCCCATGTCCTTTTAAACTGAGATCACAGACCTCTGTCTGCATCCATAACATACAATTGGTTTGAAGAACCATAAACCGCAGCTCATGTCCTTTTAAACTGGGATGACATACCTCTATCTGCATCCATAACACAAAAAATCTTAGATCGAAATTTATATCTTTAAAAATTATTTTTAAAAACACATCACAGACTGCAGTCCGTGTTAACTTGTAAAGCGAGTGCACCTACTTCAAACAAGTTGTTATTTGAAATCTAATTGTAGGATGACTTTCCTTAAATTCTGTTAGAAACATTTTGAGTAAAATATTTAGATAAAAATTTGAAATGTTTGAGAAACAACACACCTTAAAACCCTTTTTAATAAAACAACATAGGAGGTTGGTCATCTTTAAATCTCTTTCAACACATTCGTATAAATATTTTTCAAGATATTTTCGACATAAATTTCTTTATCAAAAGGAAATCAAAACTTTTGGAATATAATTTCAAAACATATGAACTATGTTCAAATCATCATTTATTATTTAATTACAAGACCTAGCAAAATAAATCTTTTTCATAAATCAAATCTCCCTTTTTCTTTTTCTTTTATAACATGATTATTTATAATTAAACATCATAAGAGAAATTCAAAACTTATTTACATTTTTTGCTTTGTGAAAAAGGGCAAAATTCCCTTTTTCTTATAAAATACTTTTGAAATAACATCATAAAGAACTTGTTTACTTAAAAGCAAATTCTTATAAAAAAGATCGACACAAAACGTGAAATCTTTTGAAACATTATCGTGGAAAACTTGCTTACGCATAAGCAGAATTCTCAAATTCTATTAACATAAAGCATTGCCAATCCAAGGCAACCCTTGTAATAAACTTCTTATCTTAAAATGTATTGCTTGCTTCTCATAAAGTAAACCATTGAGGCTTTTCCTTAAAGCCATTCTTTTCCAAAACTTATGACTTTTCATTAAAGTCGTCATTTTCAAAACTTGTGACTTTTTATTAAAGCCGTTATGTTCAAAACTTGTAGCTTTTCATTAAAGTCGTTATGTTCAAAACTTGTGGCTTTTCATTAAAGCTATCATTTTCAAAACTTGTGTTCACCCATTCGTTTAAACATGATCATAAACAATTAAATCACACATCATCACACAGAAAGAAAATATCATTTTAGAAAGTTTACTTGCTTACCTGAGATCGTCATAATCCTTTTCTTCCATACTTGTCTTTGTCTTAGCTTAGATAAATAAAAATAACATTTCATTTATTTGCATCAACTTTAAATACTCATATTCCTTAGAGTTTCCAACCTATACAAGTTCATCTAACTTAACCCACTTGTCTTTCAAGTCGGGTATTCATACTTATCTCTTCATATACGTCCATTTCTCAATACATAAATCATGTGTTTTGTAAAACAATAACTTGTCTCGAATTCTAGCATCATTGAACTCCTTAATTACCACTGTACTTAGGGTATTTTTATGAAACTTAAATCCGCTAATCATAAATTTCCAAAACAGCAACTTTGGAACCCATTTTTCACCCATTTAATGTGTCTATTGACACATAACCCTAAGCATATTTATAAATCCGAATTTTCAACAAATAATCTCACTTTTTTTCATAAAAATTTAGGGTATTAACATATAGATCAATTTGGATCATTTCTATATATGTTTCATATTTCCTTTTGATTATTTTCTCAAACTATACACATGCTAAAAATAGGTGTACTGAATTCTCAAAAACTTGAATTACTATCAAATTAAGTAGTTTTGATCTGAAATTTCTACCATACCTTAATAACTACATGCATTGACCAAAATAAATATTTTTAGCACAAAAAATTAAGCATTTATGTTTATTTTGGTATTTTTACCTTACTGGACAACAGTATCCATTTTCAGACAGTTTTAATCACATAAATTATTAGATATATTTATACCCATAAAAAATAATTTTTTATTTTTTAGTGAGATCCTAAATATTTCTTATATATCCTGTAAAATGTTTAGCCTAAAATTTCTTGTATAAAAATTATTAAAAATCCTTTGGTGCAGCTGATCCTGCCACCCGTGCAACCCTATTCAGGTTAATATTCTCAGATTTTTAATTTGAAACTGGTGAATCCTTTTAATCTGAAAATTAGGTCGTTCCTTAATTATCCCATAGTGATTCTTTTCAAAAAATTTCATGCTAAAATTTTTCTATTTACTATTCTGTTCATATTTTAGTTTACAACGTCATATAACTTCCAGATTTGAGACATAAAATCAAGATTAACATATACTTACTTGATTAATTGATAATCACTCCATTGAGCACTTGAAATTCCTTTCTTTTCTTCTCCTTCTTATTGGGTTTGATGTGCCCTAACTGCTGCCCTTGGAGAAAATTTTCATTTTTCTCTTATTTTCCTCTTTTCTCTCTCTCCTTCTCCCCTGCTGCTGGAACGTCCAACCCCCTTGCTCACTTTTTTTCTTTTTATAAGTCACTTTTCTTGGTGCTTAAGTAACCCCCTAGGGTATTTTCGTAAATTTCATTTTCACCTTTCCCAAATTGTCCTCTTTCCAACTTCCATGAAGCTTCTTAAGTAATCTCTTACTTGCTCTCGAAGAAACCAACTTTACATGATAATTAGCTTAATTCATTCCATTCATTTCATAGATTTCATAATTTTATTCTATTGTTTCAAATTTTATCTCAATCCGATGTTTCTACATCAAGTTATAACCACATGAATTTATCTTTTGGATTTGAAAAAATAATTAATTATCACCCAAATCCCATCATGATTCTCTTAATTCAATCCATTCATAAAATTGGGCCCACCGTTGTGAGCTTACTTTTCAAATTTCATCAAAATCCGTCTTGTAGGCATCATGTTATGAATTTTCTATCATTTTTCATCTTAATTCCATAATTACACTTTAATCTCTATAAATTAAATCATAATTATTAACATGATTATCCATGACACATTGTCACCATTAAATCCTCATTAAGCCTCACGGGTCATACCGACTCACTTTGGACTCTGGCGATTATATTTTTAATCACCATTTCTAATGGAAACCCTAATTCCAAAATATCATTAAATCATAAAATCATCCAAAATTGATTTAAATCACAGATAAATCATGTATATATGTTCAATGCATCATCTTACATAGGTTGAGGTTTCACAATCCTCTCCTCTTATAAAAGGTTTCGTCTCGAAACCTATTATATTTCAAATATCGGGGTATAGCTCATATAAAATGGCTAATCTTACCATCTTTCTCCAATACTTCAATGCCTCACTACGCTTCCATTGCGCTACTCTGTCTTAGTGACATTTTTAACCTTGGTCCAATAGACTTATCATTTGTCTCTATTGTCTCCTGTTTCTTATTCTCTTATGGGTTTCTCATTATGACTATCCTTTTCTATACGCCATCCATCTTTTACCCTTATGGCAGGCATACTATTTTCCTTATACATAGAGAAATTATAGAATTTCTCATCTTATCATAGGGTAAGACCTGAGCTACCTATCATCTATTTATATTTTCTTCCTTCACATACCATATACATAATGAAACATAGCAATTCAATTATATTTCCTTAAATAACTATATCATAGTATCATAATTAGACATAGTTAAAGACAACATATGTAATACATGTCCTATGATTCCAATCTATCTTTTTTTATCATTTCTTTTTCATCTCATCTTCTATTTTCTTGTCTATCTACCAATCCTACTTGGATATCAAACTCTATGATACCAAGTCTTTTCCTTTCATACCTATTTACTAATCCATACTCAAATACCGAGCTATGTGGTACCATGCTTATTCTTTCATCATCTTTTATTTCTTCATTCCACTCACGTTTACCAATTCTTACTCTGATACCAACAATTGTGATGCCCCAAACCGAGACGTTACTTTCTCACCTTAGGAATCTATCGATTGATAAATGTGAATAAGAATTGTTGCCCTGATCACGTTGTGGGATTTTAATTGGAACTCATCCAATTTTTTTTCGTTTCTTCATTCATCATGATTTCATTTATAAACGTAAGAAATGGTACACTTGTACATATCCATTTTATAACCTCTCAACATATACTTTTACATTAAAGGTCCTCTTGGCCCAACCATGGCATTTCCACTGCATACATATATCTATTCAATCATTAGTTCACCTAGAACTCAGAACTTTACACAAGTTCATATATGTCAACATACCTGAATACTTCTATTCATATCATTCCATTCACCATGGATAATCCTTTTAGCCCACATGGTACTATCTCGTATCTTTTCTCCATTTCTTATTGAGTCTCCCAGTACCTATCTAAGGTTTGGAAAACAAAATGTAAGTGATAACTCAGTAAGCAAGCATTTTGGGTTAAGACTTTTCTTGAAAATCATTTCATAAACATTTTGAACACCTTTTTCTTAAAGACATTTATATGTCCCAAAACATTAACTTGAAATCCTTTGTTCATGAGGACAATTCTATGTCCTTGAACATTATCATAAAGAATTCATTTCTTAAAATCATTTACAAGCCATATTTGGCTTGTTAAGGAAAAACATCCTTGTTTTACCCTTTTTAATTAATTCCCTCTTATCTTGAGTGAACATTTTCAATGTTCTAAGACATTTATATAAAATCATCTTTTGTCGGTGGACGTTTTACGTCCAAAATATTTTTTTCATAAATTCTTTGGCAAGGAAAGACATTCTCATGTCCTAAAATATTTTTCACATAAACACTTTGATAATAGACATTTTTATGTCCTAAATACATTTTTCGTAAGCCATTTTGGCAATGGACATTCATATGTCTACAAACTCTTTTATCCCTTAAACTCTCTTAGAAATGGACATTTTTATGTCCACACATGTTCCAACATAAATTCCTTTAGGAAATGGACATTCTCATGTCCAATCATTTTTTCCACACAAATCTTGTGGAAATGGATATTCTTATGTCCAAAATATTTTCCAACATAAACCTTTTTTCTTAATCCTCATCTTGGGGCTTATTTATAGCAAATAAATCATGAATCCTTTTCATGAAAATTTTTGCATAAAAACCATTTTTTATTCTTAATATTTACACATTTTGTATAAAACACCCTGCTTTTAGGGTCATTTATGCATAATGACTCATAGAAATCCAATTTAGGATAACTTTTTGTATATATACTTTTATATCCTAATTTTTAGGCTTTTGAAAAGCAAAATATATGCAAACATTTCTCCTCATTCAGTAGTGATACTTACCAAGTGATCATGCTATATTTTGGAAGAAAATCCTTAACAGAACGCTAGCCAGGCGGCTATTTATTTATCCTCCTTCCATCTTAGGGAGGGCGCCGCTACCATTCTTGTCATCTCTTAGCGACTTGACCTTATGTAGAGTAAGCCTCGGTCATTCCAACCGTACTCTACAACCTACCTGTTACTTGTACTAGTGCACTATACATTATTATGACGAATTGCAGTCCGTTTGGTTTAAAAAACCACAGACCGCAGCCTATGTCCTTTTAAACCGGGATCACAGACCTCTGTTTGCATCCATAACACACAATTGGTTTGAAGAACCATAGACTGCAGCCTATGTCCTTTTAAACCAGGATCACAGACCTCTGTCTGCATCCAGAACACAAAAAAAATCTTAAACCGAAATCTATATTTTTAAAAATACACCACAGACTGCAATCTGTGTTAACCTGTAAAGCGAGCGCACCCACTTTAAATAAGTTGTTGTTTGAAATCTAATTGTAGGATGACCTTCCTTAAATTCTGTTAGAAACATTTTGAGTAAAATATTTTGATAAATATTTGAAATGTTTGAAAAACAACACACCTTAAAACCCTTTTTAATAAAACAACGTAGGATGTTGGTCATCCTTAAATCCCTTTCAACACATTCGTATAAACATTTTTTGAAGATATTTTTGACATAAATTTTCTTATCGAAAGGAAATCAAAACTTTTCGAATATCATTTCAAAACATATGAACTATGTCCAAATCATCATTTATTATTTAATTATCAAGGCCTAGCAAAAAAAATCTTTTTCAAAAATCAAATCTCTCTTTTTCTTTTATAACATGATTATTTATCATTAAATATCATAAGAAAAATTAAAAACTTATTTACATTTGTTGCTTTGTGAAAAAGGTAAAATTTTCTTTTTCTTATAAAATACTTTTGAAACAACATCATAAAAAACTTGTTTACTTAAAAGCAAATTCTTAACAAAAAATATCAACACAAAACATAAAATCTTTTGAAATATTATCGCGAAGAACTTGCTTACGCATAAGCAAAATTCTCAAATTCTATTAACATAAAGCATTGCCAATCCAAGGCAACCCTTGTGATAAACTCCTTATCTTAAAATGTGTTGCTTGCTTCCCATGAAGCAAACCATTGAGGTTTTTCCTTAAAGTCATTCTTTTCCAAAACTTATGACTTTTCATTAAAGTCATCATTTTCAAAACTTGTGGCTTTTTATTAAAACCGTTATGTTCAAAACTTGTGTTTGTCCATTCGTTTAAACATGATCATAAACAATTAAATCAGACATCATCAAATAGAAAGAAAATATCATTTTAGAAAGTTTGCTTGCTTACCTAAGATCGTCATAATCCTTTTCTTCCATACTCGTCTTTGCCTTTGCCTAGATAAATGAAAATAACATTTCATTTATTTGTATCATCTTCAAATACTTATATTCTTTAGGTTTTCCAACCTAAATAAGTTCATCTAATTTAACCCACTTGTCTTTCAAGTCGGGTATTCATATTTATCTCTTCATAAAAGTCCATTTCTCAACGTATAAATCATGTGTTTCTTAAAATTTCTTAAAACAGTAACCTGTCTGTAATTCTAGCATGATTAAACCCTTTAATTACCACTGTATTTAGGGTATTTTTATGACATTTAAATCCACTAATCATAGATTTCCAAAATAGCAACTTTAGAACCCATTTTTCCCTCATTTAACGTGTCTATTGATACATAACCCTAAGCAGATTTATAAATCCGAATTTTCAGCAAATAATCCCACTTTTCTTAATCCAAATTTAGGGTATTAACATATAGATCAATTTGGATCATTTATACATATGTTTTATATTTCCTTTTGATTGTTTTCTCAAACTATACACATGCTGAAAATAGGTATACTGAATTCTTAAAAACTTGAATTAGTATCAAATTAAGTAGTTTTGATCTGAAATTTCTATCATACCTTAATAACTATATGAATTGACAAAATAAATATTTTCAGTACAAAACATTAAGTATTTTTATTTATTTTGGTATTTTTACCTTGCTAGACAACAGTATCTATTTTCAAACAGTCTTAATCACGTAAATTATTGGATATATTTATACTTATAAAAATCTAATTTTTATTTTAGTCATGTGATCCTCAATATGTCTTATATATCCTGCAAACTTTTTAGCCTAAAATTTCTTGTATAAAAATTATTAAAAATCCTTTGGTGCAACTGATCCTACCACCCGTGCAATCCTGTTCAGGTTGATTTTCTCAAATTTTTAATTTGAAACTGGCTTATCCTTTTAAGTTTTAAATTAGTAGTTCCTTAATTACCCTATGATGATTCTTTTCAAAAAAATTCATGCTATAAGTCATCCATTGATTGTTCTGTTCATATTTTAGTTTACAACATTATATAACTTACAGATTTGAGGCATAAAATCAAGATTAACATATACTAACTTGATTAATTGATAATCACTCCATTGAGCACTTGAAATTCCCTTTTTTTTTCTCTCTTCCTTACTGGTTTTGACGTGCCCTAGCTGCCGCCCTTGGAGAAAATTTCTATTTTTCTCTTATTTTCCTCTATTCTCTCTCCTTCTCTCTTCTTCTCTCCTTCTCTCTCTCCTTCTCCCCTGCTGCCGGAATGTCTAACCCCCTTTTTCACTTTTTTTTCTTTTTATAAGTCACTTTTCTTGGTGCTTAAGTAACCTCATAGGGCATTTTTGTAAATTCCATTTTCACCTTTCCCAAATTGCCCTCTTACAACTTCCATGAAGCTTCCTAAGTAATCTCTTACTTGCTCTCTGAGAAACCAACTTTCTATGATAATTAACTTAATCCATTCTATTCAACTCATAGATTTCATAATTTTATTCAATCATTTTAAATTTCATCTTAATTCGACGTTTCTACATCAAGTTATGACCACTTGAATTTATCTTTTGGATTTAGAAAAAAATTAATTATCATCCTAATCTCATCATGATTCCCTTAATACAATCTATTCATAAGATTGGGCCCACCATCGTGAGCTTACCTTTCAAATTTCATCGAAATTTGCCTTGTAGGCGTCAAGTTATGAATTGTCTATCATTTTTTATTTTAATTCCATAATTACACTTTAATCTTCATAAATTAAATCATAATTATTAACATGATTATCCATGACACATTTTCACCATTAAATCCTCATTAAGCCCCATGGGTCATACTAGCTCACTTTGGGCTCCGGCGATTAAATTTTTAATCACTATTTCTAATGGAAACCCTAATTCCAAAATATCATTAAATTATAAAATCATCCAAAATTAATTTAAGTCACACATAAATCATGTATATATGTTCAATGCATCGTCCTATATAGGTTGGGGTTTCACACATGGCCCTTGTCATCTCCTTTGCAATTGTGACAAAGCCCAGAGGTGGCATCTTTGCCTCCTCCAAATGCTTCATCTCACAACAGCCATCATCAAATCTAACCTTTTGATTCAAATTCGACACCTACAAGAACAAGAGCACCCCTCAACTCACTCCAGTTTCTCATATGAAACACCTTACCTAATCGATGCGAGCACTTCATGGCCAACATCCATCTTTCCAACATCGTTATGAAGAAATTCGACTTCATGAAGCTCATAATACAGATAGTTCTAAATATGACCGTTAAAGTCTGATGCACACCAAGTGCTTGTCGTTAAGAGCATTGTGATCACGAATTTAATTAAAATTAACTGAAACACATTAAAGCTATCGCTATGCGGATGATAGTGTAGAATAACGATAAGTCGAGTCGAATCCACGAAGAGGCTATATAATTTTGAATTATTTTAAGGCAAAATAAAAAAGAAAAGTAAAAGAGGGTATAGAGAAGAAAAAGAAAGAAAATAGATATAAGAGAAAAGAAATTAGAAAGAAGAAAAATTAGAGATGGAAGAAAAGAGAATGAGAGAGAGAGAGAGAGAGAGAGAGAACAAGAAAGTAGATAAAGAACGGAGAGAAAGAGACAAAAAAAGGAAAGGAAAAATTGCAATTAACTAAGAATCAAATCTAAATTAGGACAGTAATTAAAAGACTATAGAAGTAAAATTTAATCTACGAAAATAAGAATGAAAATTGCATTAAATTTAATTTAAAATTACAATGCATAAAATGTTAAAGCTAGGCTAAATATTACAAAGCTAAAATTAACAACTACAAAGCAAAAAATTTATTTACCCCAATTCTTGCTAAAAGAAACCACTCTTTTTGAAAAGTAATCCAAGCCATTGGAGTTTTTCCCATTAGGCAAAAGTCTCACCTAAATGGGCCCTACTTCAAGTACTGTCTTGGGATGAGTGGAGGGTCCCTTTTATAGATGAGTGAAGGGCCCTCCATCTAATGAGGAATCCGATGTGGGATTTCAGTTCATTGTCTCCTCCTTGCGTTGCTACTTTTTCGTTTGGTCTTTATGCACTCCCTACTGCCATTTCGTGTTGCTCTTTTATTTGGCTGAGTTCATGCAGAAACAATTGCTATTGTCAATGCGATAGGAAACAATTATTTGGGCGCAACTAAACACAATCGATGCTAGGAGAATGGGAGCTGCCGGTAGTTGCTGAAAATTGGGTGTCGGAATCCATCTCCTTATAGGCAGGTTTGGTTGCTGCTATTTGCCAGTTTGAGGTCAACTATGGAGCTATAATCGTGCCTAACTAGCTGGAGGATGGAAGCACGTCACCATTATGCTCGATTAGCCATTGATCTGTTATGGTTTGGCTTTTGATTGCAGGGATTGGATTGCTGTCGGAGAAGAAAAGGAGAGAGGGGTCGCTAATCTTTTCTGCTTGGCCCGTTCAATCATGGTTATCGTTGATATTTTGCAGAAGTCTAGAGATTGATTGGAGAAGACCAAATAAATGGTTGCAAGGGGTTTAGAATTGGGTAATGAATGCTGTAGAAGATGCGCAGCTGCTGTCGTTGTGCCACTTGAATTAGGGAGAGACGGGATTGCCGAAAATAAGGAGTCTGCTGCAACTGACGGTGGAGCGATAGCTGATTGGGGATGGGTTTTAATGGCTGCTAGTTCGGTCAGTGGGATGGAAGCTGTTGGTGGCTTGGGAATTTGACGGCTTAAAGAATCATTTGTATTGCTGCCATTTCGGTGATGCAGGGGATATGGGTTCTTGCCTGGTTGAAATTGGGGCTGAACAAAGGCTATGACAGGCTGATTCTATAGAAGAGATGGAATCATCGGATTGATGTTCAGTCGGTTTAGTCGTTCGTGTGGCCGAAAGTGGCTGGATGAGGCTTTGGGCTTCAATGGCAGCAGGTTATCTCGATTGAAGAGTAGGTGGGAAATGGCTGGGTGTTCGATTGCTTGAAATCAGTCCTCATTGCAACAAACTGACAATGCTTGAAATGACAACAAAATCTGCGCTGCTTGAAATTGGGGATTAGCTAAATTGATCATGCGGCAGCTTGGATTTATGTTCGGATGCAAGATTTAATAGTGGGTTTAGGGGGCATGGTTGCAATGGGTTGTAGGAGGTTTTCGGATTTAGAATACGAAAGAAATATATATATATATATATATAATAATAATAATAATAATAATAATAATAATATTGTCGGTCGGTTTCAGGGAAGGCAGCTGCTTGAGAACGGTGTTGCAGTTTGGACTGCAGGTTTGGGTGTTTGGAAATAGAGGCTGGCCAAAGCTGGATTGGGGAAGATGGAGTTGCAGCCATGATTCAGGTTAGGCGATTTGGCAGAGAGCCATGGCTGTTGTTCTTGATGCAAGGCTGCTTAGAGATGGTAGTTGCCCAAATGGAGGTGATGCCAATGCCAAAATCAAGCTGCTTGCACGGTGGTGGGTGATTTGCAGGAGCTCGTTGTGTTGATATCGTGGCTACCTCGATTTCAAATTTGGAGAAGATGATGGAGCTACCGAAAAATCCAACTGATACATGAGCAGGGACATGGCTAGTGCTTAGTTTGGCTGCAATTTTGGATGGCAAGCTGCTGTGAATGAAGGGCTTGCCACAAGATGGGTCTGTGTCTTCTCCATGGTTGCTAATTTTGGTGTAGCCAGTTGAGATTTCAGGGCTCACGACCCTACAATTCCACCGTCGTGGCTGTAATCTTGCTGCCATGATTTCTGTTCGCTGGATTGGTCGTCGGAAGAGGGGCTAGTGAAAAAATTATTTGCTGCCGGCATAGCAAGGAAGATGCACGGCAGCACCGGTGGCCATTGAAGAGGAATTGGGGAAAATGATGGAGCACAGAACCAAGATTGGTTCCATGCTTAGGCAGTGCAGGGTTGTTCGGTGTACCTGTAGAACATTTACATGCGAATTTAAACATTAATTTCATACTATCATAAATATTCTTAACTTAATTTTTAGCTCTTTTATTTTATAATAATTAATTCTATCTGAAAATTATATAATGACCCAATTTCTTACTATAATGTTAATTCCAATTATATCATTCTATAAATTTTCTTGAATTATATGAAAGTTAAAATTTTTCTATTCTATTTAATTCCTCTTAGAGTGTGCAATTATCTTTATATTTTATATTACAAAATGACCCATTTTATAGGAAAATTAAGAATTTTAAGAAAAATATAATTTTCACAAAATTTTACTTAACACATGCATTTAATTAATATTTTAATATTTAACGATGTGAACTTAATATGAAATTAAATGAAAATTTTTAGACTTATCATACACCCAATAAGCATTAAGATCATAAAATATTAAATTAACACAAAATACCTTAATAATCAAATGATAATATTTGCTATATTTGATGCATATTACATCCTAAACCCTAGATAATGGGTTTAGCCTAGCATGTTTATAATAAAAATCAAACATAAAATAATATTATGTCTAATATCCATCACAAATAAGACAATTAAAATTGAAAGAAATTAAAAAGGGAAAGCTTATTAATCGGAAACCTCGATAGTGTCTCAACCACTCTAAGCAACTCGTTGTCTCGCTTCTCGCCTTATAATCTTCACTCCTCTCGCTCCTGGATCTCAAGTCTAGCTTTAAGGACGTGCTAAGATGTTTTAAAACATCCTTAAGGATTAGGGGTGGGAATCGGGGTAGGTCGACCCATGACCCACCCCGCCCGACCCTGTTTACTACCGGGGCGGGTCGGGAATGTGTACTCGACGGGGCGGGGCGAGTCGGGATTTTCGATATTTTAAAGAAATGCGGGTTGAGGCAAAATTCGATTTTTTAACAGGGTGGCAAGGCGGGGCGGGGCGGACCTACCTACTAACCCGTTTTCTGATATTTTACATTAAAAAGAAAAACCTCGTTCAATGCTAATATTCATATTTTATTTCATTATTTATATTTACTTTGACTGATTAATAATAGATTCAAGCATATAGTAGTTAAGTTTAATATAAATTTGTCTTTATACTTGATAGTTTTATAAATTTTTAAAAATTTCTTACTTGACCTGCAGTTTTTACCCGACCCGTTGACTCGATACCGGCCCGAATTTTGTCCCGAGACCTTGTAGAAAAAAGTAAGGGTCAAACCGACCTTGTCCCGACCCAGTATAAAATAAGGGTCAAACAAGATTTTTGAAAAGGAAGGTCAGGGTTGGGCACACCCTGACCCGCCCTGATTCCCACCCCTATTAAAGATATGGTCTTATGCACAAAGTCCGTTATGCACCTGGATTGTGCATCCAAGGCTCCACCCTGTTCAAACCGTGTGGCACCCAGCTCTACATAGTTTGAACCATGTGGCACTTTGGAGTGCTCTATTTAGTGCGTGATTTTGCATAGTTTCATCTCGTTTCACCCCGATTCATGCAAAAACTTCCCCAATGTGTTCTAGGTTGCTTTGACCTTTGTTTTAACTCCTTTAAAGCCTTCAAAATCATCAAATCTAATGTGGACTTAATCCTTGAGTTTTGAACTTCTCAAAATAGATGCAACTTCTCGAAACAAATGCATGTTACACCAAAATGGACAGACCAACTTCAATATGTCATAACTTTTGATCCAAAAAGAGTTACGGGAGTCATGATACATCAACAAAAAGCATTTTTTGAGCCTATCGATGTGAAAACTAGGGCTTGCCCAGTTGCGCTCATTTTTGCTGTCAAAACTAAGGGTGCAACTTAGGCTCATGAAATTCGGGTTCACCTCGACCCTAATCCTAACTCTAATCCTATTTATAAAACATCAACTCTAACCCTAACTCTAACTCTATTTGTAAAACCTAAATCCTAACCTTATTTTTGAAAATTTGATTCAGGTTTAGTTTTGGATTGGAATTTATGTTGATGAATTTATATTTTATTTAAAAGTGATAAGTTTAAATTTTCATATGAATAAATAATAATAACAAATCATGTAAATAAACATAATAATATATAATCAAACTACATATTTTTTTAAAAATAATAATATAAAGAATATTTTTAGAAAAATTTAACATAAAAAATAAGATAAAGGAAGAAAATTAATGAATATAAAAGTAAATAATAGAAATAAAAAATAAATATAAATGAAAATAATATACTTTATTTATAATTAAATTACAATATGCTAAACATAAATTCAAATATAAATATAATAACATAAAATATGAAAATATAAAGAAATATCGTTTAAATAGTATGCATATAATATATTTTATAACAAATATAAAATAGAAAATTGGGCTCAGGTTCTTCGGGTTCGGGTTCACTTGAACCATAATCCTATCATATTTACAAATCAAGTTCCTCGGGTTCAGGTTACTAAAAAATAAATTTCAACATTATTCAAAATCGAGTTCAACCCAGCCCAAGTTACACCCTAGTTAAAATGTGTTATTTCTGTATGATTTGGGGCCTAAAATTGCACGTAATTCTCTGCTTACATCAATTGTGAGTGTTTATATATAAACAAGTTAAATCAATCAATATTCAACTCAAATGATCTCAATCACTCACATTCTTTTCCAATTATCATTCAAAAGAAACAGTATAAAAATGGCTTAACAATTACATGAAGCAATCAAGACTTGAATCAAGATCACATATGAAACTATCCATCAATGCGCTGGCTTACCACAACTCTCAATATTTAGGTTTTAACATAACATTCAAAAGTACTATCAGAATTATGCAATTTAGCGTTGCAAAACTAACAATCTATGTGTTGGTTTACCACAACCCTCAATATTTAGGTTTTAAAATAACATTCAAAAGTACTATTAGAACTATGCAATTTAGCATAGATGTTTTTAGGTTCAAACACTATGGGAATTTTTCATAAAGAAAGTAGGCAAAAAAATTTATTTCTATTTATAGTGCTATCTTCAAACACTAACCCTTCTTTTTGGAACAACCCATCATAGTTTTGGAAAGAAAATGTGTTTATCTCATGATCCAAATACCATATTCAGAAAAACCTTTCATGTGTGTTTGATAAATGAAGAAAATGACATAAATTTTGGAGGAAGAAAGAGTTTGAAAAAATGAGTGTTATTATATGATAGTGAACTAATAATTATTAAGAGTAAGGAAATAAACCTAAAAAAAGAGTAAGTAAATAACTTCTAAATGAATGAGATAGTTATTTAGAAATATATGAAAAATGATTAAAAAGTATGATAACAATATATAAAGCTACTGCTATATATGAAGTAAGTTTTGTAAAAAATGAGTAAAAGTTGAGAATTGCAAAATACACTGCTAATTATAAAGCCTTTTTTTGAGAGAGGGGGGGGGGGGGGGGGGGAAGGCTCCACTTTTATCTAGTTAGATTATATAGAAGTGTTTTCATATAATCTTTTTCAATTTTAATGTTTGATGTCAAATATATTGATTGGATTTAACAATATTGTTAAAAAACTAAGTTTCATCTCAATCAAATATGTGCATAGGTTATATTTGTATAAATATATATATATATATTTATGTGTAAATTATGAAAAATACTTAGATCCATTTGTATATAATAAAATATAATAATATTTTATAAAATCATTTATCCACATATTAATAATATTTTAGAGGTTTAGATATTGAAAATATAATTTTAAAATTGATATTTAATATTAAACAATTTTATTAGTTTAATTTTGCAGATTTTTAAATAGGGTCCCACCATAGTTATATCATTCAACTAAATTGTTTTCATGATAGAGCAAGTTTGGCTAAACTTAAAACTTTTTAAATTTTAATTTTAATTTAAGAGTGTGTTTGGTAAATGATAAAATTTTTAATGTAAATTTTTTTTTGAATTAAGAAAAAGAATGTGATTTTATAAAGGTAATGATAAGGATTGAAAAAAATAAAAATAAAATAAATAGTTTAATTATATAGATAGCTATGCAGTAATGATTGAAAAGTAAGATAATTATATATGAAAATGTGAAAATAATTAAAAAGTTTGGTAGTTATAAATAGCACAAAGTTTTGGATTAAAACAATTTTTATCTAAAAAGTTTTACAATTAGCCAAACATACTTTAAAACTTTTAAATCTTTATTACTACCCTATTTTTTAAATTATTTTTATATTTTTCTATATAATTACATTACTTTTTAAGTATTTTTATACAAATATTCATACAAGTAATTTATCTATTTTAACTTTATTCTCCTTATTCTTTATCATTATTCTTATCATGTTATATAATTTTCGTTCGGTTTAAAAACTTTTCATTTAAATCTTTCATCACTTCTCAAAACATACTCATAATATAAATAATGCTAAAAAAAATAAATGGAGTAGATTTTTATCAAGTATCACAATATAAAAAATAAAAAGTTATATAGAAAAGAAATTTCATAAAAGCTTGTCTTTTAAAATGATAACATGGCTTTCTATGTTAAACGATGCAGTTATAAATATATGTAATTCAGTGTATATCTAAAAAGTAATAAAACTTCTAAATGAAAATTTTTGACATAAAAGTTTTTAAATTAGAGAAAAATGATGTGATATAATAAGAGTAATAATAAAATATAAAAAGAATAAAGTTAAAATAAATAGATTAAATGTATGAGTAGTTATGTGAAAATAATTAAAAAGTAAGATAGTTATATAAGAAGATATAAAATAATGATTATAAAATAGAATAATTATAGAACGTAAAAAGTTTTAAATTTAAAAGTTTTTATTTGAAAAATTATGGCTTTAGCCAAATACAAAGTATTTTAGAGGTGTTTATTAACCCCTACAAATTTTTAAATTAAAACTTTTCAATCTAAGGGTATGTAAAATTTTTCACTCTCTATGATTGTACTATTTTTTAATTTTTTTCACTTCTTCCTATATAATTACCTATTTTTGAATTATTTTTACACAACTACTTATATATCTAATATATCTATTTTAACTTTGTTCTCTTTACTTCTCATTATTACTCTTATTATACCATATCATTTTCACACATTTCAAAAATTTTTACTCCGAAAATTTTTCATAAAAAATTTTAGGATAATTTGCAAATATACTAAGATAATTTAACCATAATTGCACATATATCTACTTAGTTTTGAAAATTTAATTAGTTTCACATAGTTTAATCATAATTGTAAATATACCCACATTGTCACTGCACCAATACAATACGAGTATATTTGCAAATATTTGAAAACTATGTGTGTATATTTGCAAAAACTAAATACAACCACTTAATTTTTGAAATTACAAATATACTCACGTAGTTTTCAAATATTTGCAAAGATACACACGCCGTAACGGTATAAGTATATTTGCAATTATTATCAAACTACATAGGAGTAATTTTTCATTTTTAAAATTGTATGGATATATTTACAGTTATAATCAAACCAAGCTGATGTATTTGCAAATCACCTAAAGTTTTATTATTTCCTAAACGCGCCCTTAAAAAGTTAAAACTACCCCAGCTGCTGAGCATGCAGCTTGACTAGTAATTCATCGCGCACTCCAAACTTCTCCGTTTGAAAATCAATCCGGAGGGTATTGACCGCGTACGCACGCTTTCCATCTCCGAAGCCAAACGCCGTCAATGATGTCGATTGGGAGTTAAACGTCTTTAACCCTATTAGACAAAAAATGATAAGTTTGTTCTAAAATCAAATTACTGATTTTTCAAAAGAAAACCTAATAAATTTGGTTGGCTGGTTGGTATTTGGTACTGGAAAAAAATTTTAAGAAGAATGAGCCACCGGATTACATGGCGCACCGATTATGTCCTTTGACTTTTAGCGTAGGACAGATAAGCAGGCGAGACGGTCTTGATTTTGATCTCCTCACCCTATTGATTTATTAACCATTTATATAACTTTTGAGGGGCTTTAACCGGTTGTCTGTACGGGTCGTAAATGGGTTCAAAGTAAGCTGATTTATAAATCAACTGCATAAAATAACAATATATATAAATAATATATCTGTGAAAATATAAAAAAATCTTAACAGCTTAGAAACAGGTATAAAAAAATATAATTGGTCAAAATCGAACGATGGACGCCTAGCAATAATATTTTCGTAGTTTTAGATATATATATATATAAAGTAAAATTTTGAATTGATTAAAAAACTTAAACAAATGTCTATATAGATGTTTCTAACAAAATTGAGCGGATTGGGCGAATTAAAAAATCATTAACTGAGTTAATGAGTCAGAAATAGTGAACCATATAATTTTTTTTTATTGTATTCATAGAAGATAAGACTTCCTAACTTTAATTCTTAAATGTCTAGCACACATGACAGGTAGAGGTGTTAATGGATTGAGTTGGACGGGTTAGAGCCTAATCATAATCCTAATCCTAATCCATTTAAAATATCTCAACCATAATCCATTTATTAACTCATTTAAAAAACATCAACCCTAACTCATTTACAACTCATTTAATAAACGGGCTTGCGGGTTGTTAATGGATTGTTTAGCAGATAACCTGAAAGTTTAGCCTCTAATAAATAATGATCCAGCAAAGAGAGATAAGAATGTTTTAGGAAAAATGAAAATAAGACAGTAATAGTAAATGGAATTGGGTCAATAGCGAAAAAATAAAAATTAGGTGAGAGAGAAAAATGTAGATATGAAAAATAACTAAGAAGTTTACATATATATATATATAATTTTAATAAGTTAAATGAGTTGAATAGATTGAACAGGTTATATGAGTTAAACGAGTTAATAAACAGGTTGAAGGGTTATATAATCTCGACCTTGATCGATTTATTTAATTAAACAGTTAAACGGGTTGGCGGATTATAAATGAATTGGATGAGCGGGTCGATTGGTTAATCATGACCATTAACACCCCTAATGCCATGATGTAGAACCGACTGGACTGTGCCTAGGGCGACCAACCCTATAATTATTTATTTGAGTAAATGAGGGTGGGTTAAGAGGTCAAACATATTTACTCAAAAGATCCAACCTTAATCGGTTTCTAAACGGGTTGAAGGGATGATCCTGTCCGTTAACATCGTATCCATTGGTGGTTAGTATGTCACGGACACACAGCATGCAAGCCCATTATTATCCGATCGATGGGTCGCGTCTGTAGACGCTAGAATCCAACGATAAATTCAATAATTGAGCAGTTGAAATACCCAGTGGCCAATGCAAGCAATAATTGTCGACATTTTGAGTATCTTGAGTCTCGACATAAGAGAGTATTCAATGGGGCATTCAAGCTCCGGGATGATCTCGATCGGGAGTACGTGGCAACTTGTCTGTTTAATAATTAATTAATGAGAGCGAAGTTTTATCATTTAAAATTTTAAGGTATATTTTTAAAAGAATAATTTTAAGGTATATTATGTTGCAATAAAAAAATTTCAATATAAATATTTTTACTTTCTACAACTACTATATTTTAATTATTTCTTTGCATGTTCCTGTACGAATATCCTATTTTTAAATTATTTATATATAATTACTTATACAATTAATATATCTATTTTAACTTTATTTTTTATTCTTCATTATTATCTATATTATATTATTTTATTTTTTATTAATTTAAGAATTTATAACTAAAAATTTTTATTTAAAAATTTTATCATTTTCCAAACACATAGTAGGGAATTTGCTCCATAAACTATTTAACTTTGTGTAAAACATTTTGGACTCTGAAGTTTGTATATTAGTATATTAAACTTTGCAAAGTTTCGATATTTGCATTTTAAACTCTTTCCCCATAACGGCGTTAAAAAAATCATTAAACCCATGTGTAATATTGAAAATACTCTCATATCTATATAAAAAGCAAGACAGTCATGGCAAAAAATAATATCATCTTCCCACATCTTATCACTTCCTCAAAACTATGACTCTCCATTAAGCAGATAATGTTGGTTTTTTTGCCATGTTGCCTTAATTTTCGTACATATGTAAGAATATTTTTGATATTACGTATGAGTTTAATAGTGTTTTTTAATGTCATTATGGGCAAAAATTTGAAATGTAAATATTGAAAGTTTTCAAAGTCTAATACGCAAATTTTGAGATTCAAAATAATAATAAGCAAAGTTAGAGGTTAGAGCATAAATTCATCACACATCCCTGATGAGTGAAGTGCTCGTAAGTTTTTTTTCTTCTGATCTCCTGAAGAGCTAATAAATTGTGGGATGGATATTTGGTCATTGCAATCCGTTTCGTCCGCCCTCAATACCGTAGACCGTCGCTTATGGGGGATGCTTGACCGGCCATTACGCGCATGAGACTCTTTGATACTTTGGGTGTGTTTGGTTGGAGGTAAAACTTTTGATGAAAAGTTTTTGGAGTAAAAGTTGTCAAATCAATAGAAAATGATGTGATATAATAGGAGTAATGATGAGGAGTAAAGAGAATAAAGTTAAAATAAATAGGTTAGTTGTATGGGTAGTTGTGTAGAAATGATTGAAAAGTATGATAGTTTGTATAGAAAAATGTGAAAAAATAATTAAAAAATAGAATAATTATGGAGAGTGAAAAGTTTTATATTGAAAAATTTTAGTTGATATTTTTTTATGCTAAACAAACGCACCCTTTGTCCATGAGATTAGAAGCAAGATGAGCGACAAAGTAATTACGAAAGATGATAACCTTTTTCAAAAGACTCAAAGCAATGATAAGAAGATAATTTCAGTGGGGCCGTAAGTCACCATTTGGTAATAAGGTGTGAATCTATTTTTCCCGGAGCTTTTCAAAAGATGAGTTAATACTTTAATTATTTAATTATTTTATTTTAACTTACTATTTCAATCATTTTCTCATACGACTGCTTTATTTATTCTTAGTTTGTCTCCATCATATCACACTACATTCATACTTTTTAAAAATATTTCTTTACCTACTTTCTAACTTCCTCCCATTCACATTCCTTAATATTAAAATAAATGATGTTAAAATAAATGAAAAAAATAAAGGGCGTTGATCAGATTCTACCCACGTCCATGCACCCCTTGACTTTTTTAATTTTAATTGTTTAAAAAATATAAACCATTTAGAGTGGTCATCCATATATTTGTTTATAATTTTTTTTATAAAGTATACATTTTAAAAACTTTTTATATTATATTGATTTTAATTCTAATAGTTATAAACTCTCTCAAGATGTATTAAAATTTTTAACATATAAAATTTTAATCAAAATAATTTTTGACATGGTAAATAAATATCTATGAGAAACAATAACTTTTTTCAAAAAAGACTTTTAAAATAAAAAAGCAAAGTGCATTAGATCATAAAAATAGATTCTCTGGAAAAGCAAATTCATCATGAGATCGGCAGAATAGAAGTCAAGACGACGAAGGTGAACAAAGATCAAATAAAATAGGATAATTTATAAGTATAATATATAGTTTATATTTTTATAAAGATATACAAACTATGTGGTTACATTTGTAATTTTATAAATTAAATAAATATATTTAATTTTTACAAATATACTTACGTAATTTTTATATATTTGCAAATATACACACAACATGATAATACAGTAACAATGTTGTAATAATGTACGTGTATTTGTAAGTATTGTCAAATCATGTGATAATTATTTACCATTTCAAAAACTATTTAGTTATACTTGAAATTATGGTCTATACGTATATTTGTAAATTACCCATAAAATATGAAATATAAGATTGTTATGCATATTGTAGCCATAAACTATTATAATAAAATGTACAACTAATAACCAAAAAGACAATATATTTTCTTTACAATATTTTTTTCTCTTGCATGAGGTTTTTTTTTTTTTTTTCTCTATTGGCATTCTTGCATTAAGTTTTGTGTTGCCTTGCCACGGGAAAATTTCCGCGTGCTCGCTCGCATGCATAGGCAGTAATAAAATTTCCGCCGGATATGAGGCTATGTAGATTCTAGCTTAATCGTGGCAGTAAAGGCACGTGGACGGTCGTTGATTGAACGGGCAAAGCGCCGTCGCGGGCCAGCTCACGTGCCAAAAGAAGAGTCAGTAATCACGCGTCATTGAAGCAAGCTTGCCAAGACCTGTACGCACCTCTGCATGTTAAGCCAGAGTCGGTATCACGCTTTGATCAGATGATTCAGATTTCAGATCACGGGCTGGCGCATTTTTTTGTACTGAAAGAACAATGCACATTTCTTGCAATGGACGTTTGCGATTGAAGGAATGACGTCTTCATTTGGAGAACAGCCTCATGCACCATGCGACCCTTTTGTGAAACCGACTGGCGAAAGACATCGGAATCTGGTCACTGCCCGCCTCGGAAGACCCCATGCGGTAAACTGCGGTGCACTCACGCGAATCGACATCACACGACGTGAAATCAGTATGCTAAGAATATGATGAAACGACAAAATCTACAAAATAATATATATTTTACAAAATTACAAGTCATCAACCGATAAAATAGGTGTCGAATATTTAGATAGTGTCCCATTTCTCTTCGACGTTACAAGCCGTTGGTGGAATGTTCCGCTAGAAAGTTCGACGGAAATTCCAAAGGCTTGATAGTGTTAGCGAATTCCGTCACTAAGTCCAACAAGCGGTTCAGATTGATTGCATGCGAGTACGTCGTGGTGCACGTGTTAGTGTTCAGCAGTGCAGCGAGTCAAAAGTTCAGTAAATGTTGCGCCGCCTCGGTGGATCTATCGCTGACCGAAACGTGGACGCCAGACCCGTGCCTTTCTTGTGTTGAATAATAAACGGCGACAATTTCGGTCATTTGCGCTGCGGTTCGGAACTAATGGGCCGCTTTCGAGGAATCTCTCTTCGCCAAAGCTTGGCCTGAAATGCGGAAGAATTAGGGATATTTGCAAGTGCCTCTCAATATTTTTTAATATTGCAATTTATTCGGATAGCTTTCGAATAATTTTTTATTCTACAGATAAGCCCCTTTCTGAACTTTGTTCGTGAAAGACCCCCAGGACATGCTTACGCAACAAAAACCATGATAAATGGATTCTAAATTATATACAATCATTCACTAAGAAATAATGTTTGGATCAAGTTTAAATTAATTCTAATTTGGAATACTCTAATTTCATGTTTTAAGGTCGTTCGAAAAAAAAATTAGAAGTGAGGATTATCTTCGAATAAAGTTGGAAATTGTGTCTTTTGCAAACAAAGTTTCCCATTTGCAAAAAAAAGTTATGAAGTATAAATTGAAAATTTTCAAAAACTTGGAGATTATAAACATTCTTTGGAATTATCGTCTTTGTTTGTTGCCATGAAATGACTTAATATTATTTCATAATTATTAGATTAGATGATAATGATATTAGTGGGATGCAAGTCGGGTAAATTTGACAACTACAAAATATGCATGCATTAAAGTAAAGAAAACAAAAACTTTTATCGAAGTAAAGAATACAAAATTTTTTTTATAGAAACGGAAGACTTAATTGATTCGGGACCTTCCAGAACGACTATGATATGAGAAATATGTCCTCTCCAATTAAGATTTAGGGAGAAATTGTTGGAGTTTTATGATTTTAAATAAAGAGAATAAGAGAAGGAAGTAATGTCTTAGAGAATAGAACCCCTTCTTTTTTCTTCAAAGTCTTTTTATACAAGTCTCTTCCATGACATTAGATGCCATATTTCGAATGAGAGGCTTGAGAGAAATCTCATCATGTGACCAAGTAAAATGATAAGTTGAGATGATTTCGCCAAAGTAAATTGTCTTTTACTAGTAATAATGTGAAAGAAGCAATCGAGCATTATAACTTTGATGGCACAAAAGCTCTAAGATTAACTGATGTGGACAAGGCCTTAATTTACATGACCTTCTCATGGGCATACTCTGGTAATCAACTAGACATATGTCTTGAATGCATTAGGCTAGTTATTATAATAACCCTAGATATTAGGGGGCATAAACTCTGTAATGTAAGTAGAGTTTGATAAAATTGTAAGTCAAAATAAAGTTGTTAAGCTGAGGCTTAAGCCTCAACTAAGTTAATTTTGTTGCATCACTTATTCTCTGTGGATCCAACATGCGTAAATCATCACTAGAAGATGAAAGGACATAAATCTGTAAATTTTATTGAGTTATATATCTTTCTTGTTGATGCACTCTTTGATTGGCTTAAAATTCAAAGTGCCTTAATACAAAAAGTGTGGAGGATAACAACTATCCATAAAAATTCATAACTTATTAGAATTTGTGCTTCTTACCACATATGCCAATTAGGGTTCCTCTTCAATTCATTTTTCTCTTCTTTTTTCCTAACACCAATGGCTAAAATAGGAGGAAAATCTCTTCTATGGATCTAAGTTCACCAACATTATAGTATTAAAATTAAAGTATAAATAGTAGTAGCTACCTAAGAGAAATTCTATGAAGACAATAGGTTGTGACACATTAGCGTCAATGAATTCACAATCAAGACAACGATTAGGCTATTATTTAAATTTATACACATTGAATATGAAGATGCAGTCTCATAGAGGCTCTCATTGGAGGTGAATGCATGTGAGTTGTGCTGCAATAATGGGACATTAATAATGGTTACTAAATAAAATCTCAACGCAAGTCAATTAGCTACTTGAAGCTAATAATGGAACTAAGGGCTATTGAAGCAAACCGCAGATTGCCTTACTTATCAAAGATAATAAGAAAGTTTGACATTTGAGAATTTAGATATGGTATAGAGATCTATATAAATTCTTTAGTTGACCACATGTTGTGCGAGATTAGAGTTGGATTTAAACATAAGCATCTCTAGTACCTTGAACTTATAGGTCAATGAGTTGTCAAGGCTTTGGTGTGTGGAAAAAGGTGAAGAAATACAACACCTTAAGGTTATTATGAAGGGGTTGAATATACTAGGCTAATTTTGAAGTAAGAGGATGACTAATAAGGCCCAAGTGGATAAGAGATTTAAGTAATAAGTACATGGATGCTAATAGGATGAGGTAATTCAATTGGCCATAGGGGGTGCTCCTCATATTTGATGAAGCTCTTTTCTCAAGATGGTTCACAAGTACATGGCACCAGCTTTGAAGCATGAGCTTGCAAGGATAAGAATGGTAGCAAAAGAGATTTACAAATGAGATGGTTATTAGAGAATTGACTAAGGTCATGAAAGACATTCATTGAAGGGACAAAAGGGCCATGGGCATCGTGGTCTACTTCAACTATGCACATGCAAACTGATGTTAAAGAAAGTCAATTTTAGAGCAGGAAAATTGTTGCAAGATAGATTTGAATATCTCAAAATGGATTAACAAATTTGCCTTGATAATTGACCCAATAATGTCCAGTTCTATAGGTATCATGGCCGATAAGGTGAAAGTTGGTGTGGCTGAAGTCAATGGCTTTGGATTTGAGTAAAAGTCTTAGGAAAGGTTTTCTTACATGACCATCCTCCCATTGAGTAAAAGGCTTGGCATGTTGCTTTGCTTCAAAAGAGGTAAACAAATGAGTATCCTTATTGACTTTCGTCAACTTATACAAGAGAAAAGAAGAAAAAACCTATGATGATGTTTTTCATATAGTGCTAAATGATGAGGCGCAAGTTAAATAAGAGTCATCAATAGTAAACCAAGTCTGTGTTAAAGTAAAAATACAAAAAATAAGACCGGGTTGATCTAAGACAATCTTTTTTTTTTTTTGATGTTTGATTAGAGACAATCTTGAAAAAACTAAAAAAATATCTTGACTATTTGAGAAAAACGAAGTGCGTTGGGTTCTCAATTAAGACTTAGAAGAGAAATGACTAATTTCGTACAATTGGGGTATAGAAAAAAAGGAAAAGACAAATAATGCACCAAACTTTGAGAGCAGAATCTTTCTTCTTCAAGTTCCATTGATATGAGCTTTTGAGATGGAGTGCAAACCTTCAAAGACTGAGGAAGATCTCATCATGAAATTAAGTAAATAATGAGTTTATAATGATTTTACTAGCATAGGCGACATTTTTCCAGTAACAATATTAGAGAGGTGGTCAAATGTGGTTACTCAAACAATGAAGAGCTTTAAGATTAATCTATGTAGCTTTGCGCATGAATAAGGTATGAATCTGCATGACTTTCTCAGGGACTATGCTTGAAGCGGTTGATTGGATGTGTTTCCTATATATGTCATGTTAGTCATGATAAAAACTTTTTAAGTATCAAAGCTTCCGTTATATCAAAACCTAAGATCGATTAAGGGTGTGTTTGGAAATGAATAAAACTTTTGATAAAAAGTTTTAGAGAGTAGAAGTTGTCAAATGATGTGATATAATAGGAGTAATGACGAGGAATAAATAGGATAAAGTTAAAATAGATATATTAGTTGTATTGGCAATTGTGTTTAAATGATTGAAAAGTAGAATAATTAGATAGAAAAAGTAGGGTAATGTATTGAAAAATGTGAAGAAATGATTAAAAAATATGATAGTATTGGAGAGTGAAAGGTTTTAAATCGAAAAGTTTTAACTTAACAACTTTTATTTATTACCAAACACACCCTAAGACTAAGACGGCAAGTTAAAGTGGAAGCATTAACCCAAGACTCAAGCCTTATCCAAGATAGTTTTGACGCATAATGTAACACCCCAGGCCCAACAGTAACGTATTGTCCGCTTTGGGCCTCGGCTGGCACGGTTTTGCCCTTCTGGGTTCACGCGCATCCCGTCCTTCCCCAAAAGGCGCCTTACTGAGATACCTAACAGCATTCACTTATAGCCCAGGCTCCCCCCCATCCTAACCGACGTGGGATATCACATTCACCCCCCCTTGGGGCTCCAGCGTCCTCGCTGGACACATCGGCCGGAGGTCGGGAGTCGGCTCTGATACCATTTGTAACGCCCCAGGCCCAACAGTAAGGTATTGTCCGCTTTGGGCCTCGGCCGGCACAGTTTTGCCCTTCTGGGTTCACGCGCATCCCGTCCTTCCCCAAAAGGCGCCTCACTGAGATACCTGGCAGCATCCACTTATAGCCTAGGCTCCCCCCCCCCCCTCCCCCCATCCTAACCGATGTGGGATATCACACATAAGATACAAATACTCTTAATCTTTGACCAAGAGTGGCTGCACTTGCTAAGAATTATAATTTGTTGTCAAGACAATCTCGTCTACGTAAAATATATATATCTAAAAGATACTAGCATGAATCTTCATAAACATTCCAATACATCTCAAGAACGTGCCAAATGACCAAATTGTGGAGATAGAGCTTCAAATTTAGGCCACATATCACACGGTTTGTCTTTCAAAAATAAAAAAAAATCACACGGTTTGGCATGCGGTTGAAATGAATCAAGGATTGGAAATGTAGGTTATTCTGAACTCAAAATGCCCTTTGTTGTGCTGAACTCACATTGAGCGTGTTGGATTAAAAGGGGCAGCGAGAGCATTGCAAACGTCATCAAGAATGCCGCATGAAGGTCCCAAAGGGGCAAAAAATTAAGTCATGGTGTCCGATGATGCAAAGAATCACCAAAACCACAGGAGTCCTCCTTTTCATTCGTCTTCTCAATGGGTCTATGGGTTAAGGATGGTAGGTGTGGAATGGGACAGGAGATGCGATTTCTTATTTTAAAAAATATATATCTTTACGTTGAGGATGAAAAGTTGCCTTGGTTAAGTAATGCACTAGGGTAGGGTGCAACTTGGGCCAGGTTGAGCCTAAACTTGAGTCTTTAAATCCGAATTTTAACAATGTTAGAACTTACTTTTTTATAACTCGAGCTTAAAGAACCTAAATTATAAATATGATAGGGCTAGGGTTTAAGTAAACCAAAACCCGAAGAACCTAAGCCTAATTTCTTATTTTATATTTATTATAAAATATATTATATATGCATAATAATATTTATTTATATTTTGTGTATTTTACATTATTTTTATTTATATTTGAATACAAGTATGACATATTGTAATTATATTATAAATAAAGTATATTATTTTCATTTGTATTTATCTTTTATTTCGATTATTTACTTTTACATTTATTAATCTTCTTTTTTAATCTTGCTTTTGATGTTGAATTCTCTTCTAGAAATATTTTTTATATTGTTATATTTTTAAAATTTTATAGTTTTACTATATATTATTATGTTTACTTACATGATATGTTATTATTATATATTTATATAAAATTCTAAACTTATTACTCTTAAATAAAATATAGATTCATCAACTTAATTTCCAACTCAAAACTCAATCCGAACTCAATTTAAAAAATAGGGATGGAGTTTAGGTTTTACGAATAGGGTAAAAGTTAAGGTTAATGTTTTATAAATAGAGTTAGGGATAAGGTGAACTTCAGTTTTATTAATCCGAGTTGCACTCCGACATTAGAGGGACAAAGTAATTTCAAATAACTTGACCGGAAAGTAATTTTTATAAACTATTTTGTGTGTTTGATTCCATATATAACAATTTTCATTTAAACAGGATTTTTAATTTTAAAAAGTAGCTGAGAAACTTTGCTTTACTGTTGATTAACTTCAATAACACATGCTACTGTAAAAATACATACAGCCTTGTGTTTTTCTTCATCGGTGGCACTAATAATGTATTTATCTTGAACAAAGTTGCATATGAACGTGTACGTTTTTCCGCTTCTGATATGCTCAGTGGATTTTGCAGTTTATAATTCCCTAGCAGAGAATTTTATTTTATTAATACGAATATTATATTATTTTAAATACCCCGCTTTACTATATTGAAGATTCCTCGCAAATGGCCCGCTATTTGTGCGAACAATATGATTTGAAAACAGTACAATCATTTAACCGGTTCCCAAAAATAAGCCTCGACAAATTTATAATACCTTCATCTCTCCTCAATTAAAAAAAGCCCTTCAACCAACCGAGTTGATGCCGTGGAATCTGGGCAGCGCTGTGGTCTTGGGTTCGAATCCCCAAAACAATGAAAATTATTAGTAGAAAATGTGTCTCCCGTATGGTTGGTTGTGGGAGCAATGGTCTTCCGTTTAGTAATTAGAAGCTGTGTCTTCTTGATTATTTGGTAGAGCAGTGTCTCCAGATTTGTAAGAATATCTCAGACCTTCAATTTAATATGTGTTGAGATATATATAAATATATTCCAATAAAAAAAACCCTTAAAATTTTAAACACTCTGATTGCGTAAAAGTCAGTTATTTAATTTTATTATAACAAAGTCAGTTATTTAGTGAAAGAGCAACCCGAGGATTTCGACCTCCATCAGAGGTGCAATTTGTGCCGGCTGGCCTGCTGAATCCAAGAAAAAGCATTAGGTTTTTTTTAATATTATTTATATTTATATTTGAATAGATACGTGTCATGTTAAAATTATATTATTTTTTATTTACATCTATGCTTATATTATTTACTCGTGCATATATTATTAATTTTATTCTTTTATTCCTTTTGAAAAAGAATAAAATTTTCTTTTTGAAATCGTTATATTATCGTAGTCCTCAATGGACGAGTTCGTCATCACACGTGCTAATATAATCTAAGTATCTAACCATAAACAAACATCGAATGTCGTGGCCAATTTGGACCGATAGCAGTTGATGCCGTAGAATCCTTACCTAAAATCGATGTATTAAGGATGTGTTTGTTTGGGGCCAAAACTTGTCAATTAAAACTTTTCAACCCAAAACTTTTCACTCTTCATAACTACTCTATT
>JAXCLR010000050.1:63334686-63359589 GCA_035584095.1 Annona squamosa | reverse complement strand
TAGATTTGTTATATGCAGTTGGTGGGGAAAAAATTTTAAAAGTGAAGGTAAAAATGAAAAATAATAGTATGATTGATAAATTATTAAAATGATAAATATATAGTTAGAATAAATAGATTTGTTATATGCAGTTGGTGGGGAAAAAATTTTAAAAGTGAAGGTAAAAATGAAAAATAATAGTATGATTGATGAAATAATAATTTATCTTAAAAAAACAAATAACGTAGAAAAACTATAGTTTAATACTCGTATGTTACCAAACGACCAGCTAATTGTATCGTGCGAGCGATATTTTAGGATTCTCTTTCTGCACGCATCGGAGGAAATTCTAGAAATGCGTTTTTTTTGTTTTTTTAACCGTGCGAGCGGACTGAGCAACGTTCGTTCGCACACGCGTCGGCTTTTCCTCCCGAGTACCGAGGCGCCTTCCTTGCGCGTTCCCCCCTGGACGTGGGCCGTTTCTCCATTAAACCCTAGGCCTATATAAGAGAGGCATCGCTCTGCGTTTCCTCCCCAACAACATCATCCCCTTCGGCGGAGGAAGAGATTGAGCGTTGATTTGCTCCGCTGCCGAGAGCTTTTCTCCGTAGAAAAATAACAAGGGAATTGCTCTCTGCAGCATCAGCGTGTCCGAAGCAATATCTTGTTCGCTCTCTCAAACCGATCCGATGGCTCGCTCTCTCTTCAACGCCAACCTTCTCACCGCAGTCGCCGATGGTGTCTCTCTCGCTATCACGAGGTACGTAGTATTCTGATCTCATCGCAGTCTCTGTTTCGAACTGTGAAATCACTTTCTGAACCGTTGGTTCTGCTTCTCACTTGTGCTGGTCGGTGCATGAACAGGCGGTGTTATTCGACGACATCCCAAGGCCTGGTTTCAAGCCTGGGGCGAGGGGGAAGAAGTGGGGTGGTGAAGACAGGGGAAGAGAAGGTGAAGATGGCAATGAAAGATGCTAGCGCGGAGACTTCGTGGGTGCCGGACCCCGTGACGGGCTTCTACCGCCCGGCGAACCTAGCCAAAGAAATCGATCCCGCCGAGTTGAGGCAGACGTTGCTGAATAACAAGCACTAGGCAGAGACGCAAGCGATTTTCGAGATCGACCCGCCGCGGCTTTGGAAGGAAGGTATTGAATTTCGAATCGCCGACTATGATCGGATTCGGCTGCTGACGGCGGTTTCGGGCGCATTGCATTATGGATGATTCGATTATTATTGATGTAGCTTTCTTCACCCACCAAATATTCGTGTTATAGAGCTTACAAATGTAATGGAAAAGGGGGCGTTTGTTCGCTCCGCTTCCCCTTCTTTTTACTAATAACAAATTATAGTTCTTAGAGAATTATGATTTCCGTTGTTTTCGTTCCATTTTCTGAGCATCCTTCAACGCAATGCATTCCTATCTATAATATTTGATTGGAGTAAATAATACGAATCAATAAAAATAAAAGCTAAATAAGAATTACTGTTTGACAAATATAACAAAAAAGCACGTTTTGTTAAGAATTAGATCTTCTTATGATTGGATTCCATCGAGGAAGTATTAATTATTTTGAAATAATTTTTTTTTTCAAATTTTTATCTCGTCAGGGTAATAGCGCAGATGCTTCTATTAACTTCAACCCTAATCGTTCACGCCAGCCACTCTGACTTTTTGAAATCACATTATTTATACTGATTGTTTTAATTTTTTTTCCTGTCTGATACGTTGAGGATATGTTTGTGAAAGCATAGAACTTTTCTAACTAAAAACTCTTAATTTAAAATTTTTTAATCATTTTTTAACATCTTTTGTATAACTTTTTTTTTTAAAAAATTAATTTTAGACAATTGCATCTATAATCAACTTATCTATTTTAATTTTTTTCATTTTGCGTTATTACCTATATCATTTTCTTTTAATTCATGAACTTTTACACTATAAATTTTTCATAAAAATTTTTATTACTCATTAAGCACACTCTAAATAAATTTTTATGTGATTTTATTCTTAGCAATTACTTCATAGTCTGGTGATTGCTCTTTTTTCTTTTTCTCAAATCCTCCTAGATTGTTATTATCAAAATTCGTGTATAATAATAATAACAATAAATTATTTATAATAACAAAAACACCTTTATGTAAAAAAATAGTATATTACTTTGCTATATCATTTTACTTTTTTCATTTAAAATTTTTTTTCATATTAAACTTCATTTTATGTAGCGCAAGTAACATCCTTAATTTTTAAAATTTTGAATATTGATGAAAAATTTAATTCATTAATATTATTTGTTTATTTAGGAAATTAAATTTTATCTTGATTAAGTATATTTATGAGGCTACATTTATTAAAAAGTATATCTATCCATTTGTAAATTATGAGAAACATGTAGATCTATTTATACATATATTAAAATACAATAATATTTTATATAATTATTTATTCACAGTGCTAAATTATTTTATTAAAAAGGCTTCTGAATACTACAAATGATGTTATAAATACAATGATGGGTTTTACAAAAGTGAGATTGGTTTTTAAAATACTATAAATGATCTAAAATATAGAATGTGTTTGTAAATAAATAAAATTTTTGATGAAAAGTTATAGAGAGCAGAAATTGTCAACTAATGTGATATAATAAGAGTAATGATGAAGAGTAAATAAGATAAAGTTAAACTAATGTGATATAATAAGAGTAATGATGAAGAGTAAATAAGATAAAATTAAAATGGATAAGTTAGTTGTGAGAGGGTTGTGTAGAGATGATTGAAAAGTATGATAGTTGTATAGAAAAATATGAAGAAATAATTAAAAAAATGATAGTTTTGGAGGGTGAAAAGTTTTAAATTAAAAAGTTTTAATTTGAAAACTTTTACTCATTAACAAATACACCCATAGTAATGAGTTTATGAGTTTTATAAAAGCGGTACCATTTGATATTTATCAAATCCCAAACACATCATAGTCATTATGCAACGACCACAAACGCAAATTAAACTTGCGGCCACAATTCAAATGGTCCCCCACCCAAATATTATTTAATTTCAACGTTCATGATTTGGTGCGTTGGCTTAGTCAAGCAGTGACAAATAATCCATGATCTATGCGATGATGCAAATGGTAAACAGCAACTGCACTAGTTGGTGGTGTTGAGGTAAATTGTAAATCAATGAATTATTGGTCCTTTTCCAAGTCTTCCTTTGGGTAATTGGGTTGGCTATTAAGAAATCAATCATGTGAAAAACAGGAAAGTTTCGTTGGGGATTGAAACGCTTGGTAACCCTCGTCGCTATCGGCTCTCGTCTTGAGTGCCGTCCCGTCTCTCTCCTATTGTATCCACGTTGAAATGCTCGGTGATCGATCCCTCTCATTTTTCCATTTTTTTTTTCCCACTCCATGCAGTGTATATGGAATTGAAGTCCCACTGGCAACAATGCCGGTCGGATGTGACAATTGAGTCGCTCGAAGGGCAGATGCATCGAACTCTTCCCAGGCTTTAGTGGCTTGACTACGGCTTCGGCGGGAATTGGGTTGGGTCAGGGCGGGTCAGGGCGAGCCGACTCATTGAAACTGTGTCAAACCAAAACTTTTATAATTCAGGATTTAGGAATGTGTCAAAAAGGTGAAACCGAGTTCAAAACTAGATTCAGTTTGGTCGACCATGCCTCTCCGTCCGAAAAATCCTATCCCCAATCTTGTATCTTTATCTTCTTTTCATTTTATTTCAAATAAATATTTAAAATTTAAAATTAATGATCAATTTAGATTACTAATTTAAGTTGCAAATAAAATTTTCAATGAGATACCTTTTGTTATCTTATTGTACGAAGAGCATGTGCGACAAAATTTTAAAATTTTCTAATTAACTTTTCAATTTGAAACTTTTTGCTCTACGTAATTATCTTATTTTTAATATATTTTTATACAACTATTCTATTTTTAATTATTTTTACACAAGTATCTATACAACTAATCTATTTGTTTTAACTTTATTTTCTTTACCTATCATCATTATCTCTATTATATTATATCAATTTTTACTAGTTTAAAAATTTTTACACAAAATTTTTTTTATCAAAAGTTTTATCATTTTCTAAACAGTTCTTAAATTTATTATATAAAAAGTAATTAGACTGGCTGTTTGAATAATATAGTTACTATCGTGTTAGATTAGGGCGTGTTTTGTTTGGGGAAAAAAATCAACTAAAATTTTTCAATATAAAACTTTTCACTCTCCATAACTATTTTATTTTTAATTATTTTTTATATTTTCCTATATAAACTACCATACTTTTCAATCATTTCTACACAACTATCTATACAATTAATCTATCTATTTTAACTTTATTGTATTTACTCTTCATTATTATCGTTATTATATAACATCATTTTCTATCAATTTGACAATTGTTATCTCAAAAATTTTTCATCGAAAGTTTTACCTTAAACCAAATACACCCTTAATGTAATATAATCCATCATTTTTCTCACGCCTAATTTTGGTATCTGTGATATCCGGGCGTGAAATAAAAAAGATCTAAGAAACATCCCTTAAATGGCTTTGAAATAGGGGTGCAACCGAGTAATTTTTTTTTATACAACTCTTAATGTAAGTGTAGTTAACACGTGTATCACTTTCTACTATTTTTGGAAATTTTTTTTAAAATTTTAAAAAAATTATTTAAGAAGTTTTTAAAAATAGTAAAAATTGATACATATGTTAAATATATTTAGATTAACAGACTCGTGGCTAAATTTAAAAATAAAAAATAAAAAAATAAGTGCAGTACTCCACGGGGCATACGATTGCAAGCCTTTGAGGTTTCAAAGTCAGGACAAAGTTTTCGTTTCCGCCCGTTTTGGCAAAATACTTTTTCAGGGAAACCATTATTAATCATCATCAAAACGTTCGCTGCTTTCAGTGTATTGATCCCGATATATGCCTGGCTTTTTCTGCTATTGAAAGTTACATTGATTGAAAATTTAAATAAAATGTTATAATAAATTAAAATCATCAAAAAGAAAAAAGAAAGATTCATTTGCAGCTATTCTGGTAATTAATATGGTTTAGGACCGGCTTGGAAGGATTTAAGAGGTTTTAATAGGATAGAGAAATGGAATGGAATGGGAAAAAAATAACATTCAAGAATGTAAAAACAATTAAAATTTTAAAAAGTTGTCATGAGAAAACGTCGCTTTCAAGCGAACGATGCTTTGGAAAACCTCAGAATATTTGCAAAATAATGGCGATTCTGCCGTATAGGTTATAAATCCAAAACGTCTGTTTAGATTTCAGGGTCCAACCTTGTTCACGAATGTTTCTGACTTGGTTTCGAATTCAGGCTGAATTTTAGATTTGTAGTTGGGTTAAACTTTAAAATTTTTATTATTTTGTTTTTTAAATATACCTATTTCATATCTTAAATAATGTAATATGAATTGGATCCTTCCGTCCCTGCCGCCTCTAATGGTGTGACAACGTAGGGATCGATGTATTTCCTCCTTTTATCAAAAAAATAATAATAAAAAAAAATAAATTAAGTGCTATCGAAAACAAAAATAAATAAATAATGATAGTATATTTTTAAAGTATTTTATAACTTTCATTTATAAAAATTTAAATAATAATTATTTATTAAAAGATGAAAAATAAAATTTTGTTTTACTACATTAAATTTTAATAATTAAAATTAAAAGAAATCACTAGTTTACAATCATTTGTGAAAGTGAATGAATTAACACATGCTCAACATTTTTAAAAATATAAATTATAGCATGCATAATTTCGAATTCATTTTTAATGAACATATTTAAAATAATAACTTATTTTTTCCATTTCTAATACTACTTTTTTCAATCACAATGCATTTTTTTAATTTCTGGTACAAAACAACAATTTTTACACCCCGTATTCTCATCTTATCCAAGTTGTAAATGTATATTAAACATGTAAGCGTGCATATATACATATATGTAACGGTATGAAAACATATATAAGAAAATATATACCAAATAACGTCGGGTTAAATTGGTACCGAATTTGGGTTTTTGTTTAGGTTGGATTCTCATGAACCCTAATCAAACTTAGTTGACCTTTGATTTGAGTTTGTGTTAATTAGATCCAAGTTGCACCTCCACTGCTTAGTGATTTTTTTTTTCGTTTTTTGATCCGACTGCTTAGTGATCCGCGGATGCCAAATGAAATGGATGTGAATTGAGCCTGTCAGTTTCCAGGACAGTCTCGTGATGATTCACGTGGCCAGTTTTGGCTGGAACCTTCGCAGCGGACTGCTGGCTGACTCTGCAGCCGTGCTTTTTGCGACGCCACGCGTCCTTCATGCGTGTGGCCATTGACAGCGACGAAAGACGCATACGCATAATCAAAGAGCAATAAGGACAAAATTCGAAAACTCATCCGTCACATTCTCTAATACCAAAATGCAGTTCCTGTTGCCTCGGCGGCAAGACACGTGGCCCCTATTACTAGGGTCTCAGTTCAAGTGATCACAACAACATTTTGATTTGACGCAGCAGCAATATTAGTTTGTTGGTGCTGTTCATCTGTGCTTGTGCAAGCATTCACCGGATGTAAAAATTAGAAATATTATTAAAAAAAGTAAATTATTATTAGAAAATTATAAAAATGTCTTAAAATTTAATTATAATCCTAGTTAAGATGACTATAATATATGCATATCTATAAAACTGCAATTTCTTTTCAAAGGCAAATAGATTTAGTGGGGCTGATAGGTCAGGAAAATAATTTACACCATTTTCTTACAACTTTTGATATAATTTTATGTACTATTAATTATTTCTTCACATTTTCTCATTATCTATTTCAACTCTATCTACTTATGCGTAATCCTATTGTTATATCGCATCACACACTATTTATTTTAAAAATTTTCTCATCAAAATTTTTTTTCTAATTTTTTCCCCACTTCCCCAAAAGCATAGATAAAAATTTAAAATTGAACTTGAAATTCAAAGCCTCTTTAAGTTTATCCAAGCCAGCTAAAATCGTTTTGAAAATTACTAAGAATGCATGCTAAATACTTAAAGAGTGATCCCTGCTAGTAAGGTTTATCTTCATTGGTACAAGTAGCTAATCATTAGTGATCGTTGTTTTGACTCCCCTGAGTTGGTAGGACTTTTCGGAGCTTAGTCTCTCGTATAATATGTGGGAGGCGTGTCTCATTGATTCCTTAGGTAAAATCGTGTCTCTAGATTTCTTAAATAGGAGTATATTGTCTCATTTAATTTGTTAGAGTGTCTAAAAGCTTTATTACAAGAGATATTGAGATGTATGTACATATATCAATAAAGTCTAGTAGTTAGTAGATCTACATGTCGTAATATTTAATGGAGGCAATAGTCTTGATTAAAAAAAATTTAGGTAATTTGCAAACTGTTGGAAACAATGTTTAAAACAAAACAAAATTGACCAAAACATGAGTTTTGATGATTACCAAAGTTAAATTTGAGTATAATGTGAATACTAATATTTATGTTGAATGGTTTAAGAAAAGGAAATAGCCAAGTCGATCTCCAAGTCGACTCGGGCTTCGACTTAGGGTGAAGTCGATCCCAAAGTCGACTTCATTCTCGACTCCAAAGTGAACCTCACAGCCAAATTCAAAATGGAAGGAAAAGCAGGTGAAGTCGCAGGCCAAGTCGACTCCACTTGCGACTTGGGAAGCCAAGTCGCAAACGAAGTCGACTCCAACATCGACTTGAGACGGAAAAAACACTCCAGAGCTGATTTTGGGGCACAAAAATGCCGAAGTCGCAGACGAAGTTGACTCCAGTTGCGACTTGAGTGAAGTCGCAGACGAAGTTGACCCTAAGTTCGACTTGAGTTCATCAAAGTTCAAAAATGTAGATTCAAGCTCATTTTCAAGATCAATTTAAGATTCTCAAGTCCAAGGCAAAGCTCCAAGCATATTTTCAAGATATGAGATTAATGAATCAAAGGCAAAATCAACCAATACAAAGTTTTCAAGCTTCACAAGGTCTACAAAATATTGTTGAAGGAAAGAAGCCAAGCAAGCTAAAGAAAAAAGACCAAACTATTTTGGCACAAGAATGAGTCAAGTCGCAACCCAAGTCGACTCCAAGATCGACTTGAGGTCAAGTATGGAACCAAGTCAACCCAGACTCAGACTTGAAAAATGCGAAACTGAAGCCGCAAACGAAGTCGACTCCAGTTGCGACTTGGGAAGCCAAGTCGCAGACAAAGTCGACTCTACCTGCGACTTGGGGAAGCAACGTTTGAATTTTTGAACGTTGGAACATTTATTGCGCGCCAACCACTTCTACAACGTTCAAATCTTTCCCATTCTATAAATAGACACTCAAGCAAACGAGAATACACACACTACACTGTCTAAAGAGAGAAAAAAAAGTGCAAACAATAGCTCCTATTTGCTTTTCTCTAAATTTGAGTGATCTATACACTTTCAAAGGAAGAATTAGCCTCAAGTTGCAAATTGGTTCAACGACATACAACCGGTTGCTTTTACAAATTCTTCCTCAAGCTCAATCTTGCCTACACAACTCTGTAAAGTGTAGATCTTCCTTATTTTCATTACTCTTTATTATTGGTCTTGGTTTGAGTTTGTTGTAACAAACCAAGACGTTG
Organism: Annona squamosa; assembly: GCA_035584095.1. Classification (NCBI taxonomy): domain Eukaryota; kingdom Viridiplantae; phylum Streptophyta; class Magnoliopsida; order Magnoliales; family Annonaceae; genus Annona; species Annona squamosa. Next base: position 63,350,962 of record JAXCLR010000050.1, on the reverse strand, counting down.
TAAGTAGAGTCGTGATTGGAGTTAAACTCATCACCTACTTGTATCAAGTATATAAGCCCCTTAGTGCTAGAATCTAGAAGAGAGCATATGCTCTGATTGTGTATGCCCTCTAGAGCTAGAATCTAGAAGAGAGCGGAGACTCTAAGTATATTTGTGGAATACATAGTGGAACTTAAGTCAGAACAGTGTGTGAGCTTGGAAGAGTGGAGTAGGGAGAGGTTGCCCGAACCACTATAAATCTTGCCTACTGTTTACCTTATTGCTTTCATTATTTCATTGCTCTCTATTTGTTTCAATTAAGGGGTTTAAGCTTTCAAGGGATTAAGTTTTAATTTACCGAAGAATTTTATAAGAACCCAATTCACCCCTCATCTCTTGGATTTTGCCATTAACTTGGGACCAACACAAACATACTCACAAAGTTTGACCATAATTATAGATATACATATATAGTTTTAGACATTACAAATTACTTTACATAAGTTGACAGTAATTCCAAATATACCCATGCTATTATTATGTCATTACTACATCGTCAGGATGTGGGTATATTTGCAAAAACTAAATATACTCTTTTAAATTTTTGAAAATACAAATATACTTATATAGTTTGCTTATCTTTATAAATATATTAATGCAGTGATGGTTCAATAACAACACTGTAACATCGTGACTATATTTGTAATTATAGTCAAAATATGTGGAACAATTTGTAATTTCTGAAACTATATGAGTATATTTGCAAATCACCAAAAAAATTCTACCTTAGTTATAGTTTGTATAATTTAAAATGTACGAGATTTTTATCAAAGTGAACTCATGCATGTTAAGTAAAATAATATATTTTAATGATACTCAAACTAGGAATGTCAACGAATTAGGTTGGACAAATTAGAGTCAAATCTTAATCTTAACCCATTTTAAAAAATTTTACCATAATTTTTTTATTAACTCATTTAACAAACTTCAAACTTAACTTATGGACAATCTATTTAATACATTAGTTGGCGAGTTATTAACAGGTTGTGTACATATATTAAAAACAAGTCAAAACCAAGCTAATGTAAACTTTAGTGTGTTGTTTATAATTATTGTAGTGAATTGACCTATACTAGTGGAATATATGGCCTCATCAGATCTTCATTGGGAGATGGTATATATTTTGATGCCTTAGCATAAAGGATGGTGACTCGATGAGACAAAGAAAGATAGAGGACGGAGAGGAGAAAACAATAATAGAGATGGAGAGAGAAACAATTAAAGATAGAGGGGGGAGATGAAAGGAAGGTGAGGGAGAAAAAAGAAAGGTAAAAACAAGGAGAAGAGAGAAGGAGAGAGTGGTAGAAAGAGAAAGAATCTTACAGGTGATACTTACAGGTGGTGGCAAAGATGGTGATGGGAATGTCATAGCATGACAACAAAGAACACGTTGTAGAGTTGTAGAATGAATGAGAAAAATAGAAAATTGACATGGAAAAATAGATTTAGGTTTTTGAAATATATACTCCTTTTTAACAGGTTATAAATGGGTTGATGACTTAAATGAGTTAAATGAATTACAACACGGATTGACAAGTTGTAAAATTTCAACCGTAATTCATTTATTTATTTAAATAGTTAAACGGATTGACAAATCATAAACTATTTATTTAAAAAATCCTAAACCAAACCTATTTATAAATGAGTTGAACGGGTGAGTCGACAGGTTGCTTATGACCATGAGCACCTCTAGCTCAAACTATTAAAGTTTTCAATGTGCAACCTCATTTTGGGCCCACTTATTCATCATTTTGATTAATATCATTTGTTTTATCATGAATTCAACCAAATTCTTGGGCGAGTTCTACTCGCTAAAGTCCTCAAATTCTTTATGAGTTCTACTTGGTAAAAGTATGTGTAATTATATATAAATTATGAAAATTAGTTTGTTTAATTCTTTTTTATTGGTAGTTAGTTCAACTCTTAAATGCTCCAAAAGTAATCACAATTTATCAATTTAGTTATCCATGTCGAATGATATTCTAGATAACTTAGACGTTGACTCTACAATTTTAAATCAATATAATATCATACCATTTTTTATGTTGATCTTATACATTTTTTGATGTATGATTTTATACATTTTTAGTCTGTTAATTAAATAAAAGATTTTAAATGGATTGGGTTGATTGGATTTTGTGAACATTTTTATTAATTAAAATTTTAATTATCAAAATGTTAAATTTTGTAAATAAAAAATTAACTCCACGCGACCGGTATGTAATATTTGTTCGAGCAAATAATATTGAATTTGGCCGTTTTCAAGCATCCAAATGCAGTGATGTGCTCGCATATGAGAAATTTCCTGGCAGGGTATATATTATACTAACATAATTTAATTAAATAATAATATTTTATTGAGCTTATTAAAAGGGACTTGTAAGCCAATTTTCATCATTATATATACTTTTAAAATGTAAAACCTACGCACCACTGTAATTGAAGTAATTTTTGTTATTATGGTACAAAATGATATTAAATAAAATAAATGAATTGAATTTTGATATAATCATCCACAACAAGAAAAATTAATACATATAATAATAAAATGTGATGCATATAGCATCAAATTGTTTCTTAAAGTTATAAGCAATAAACATTTTGCTAATATGTTGCCATTGATGTGTGTATAAATATCCTTGTTTTGCCCATGTCAAAAAACTCATTTACAACAATTGTTTTTTATTTTGTCTTCATATACTTGTTTACCTAATTGCATTTAACAAAAAATCCAATTTTTACCATTTTTGGATATGTTTATATATTTTTTGAGATTTTTAAACATCTATATGTATATATGTATTTAAAATACTTTTATTTCTAAAAATCTAAAAAATATATATACATATATTCAAAAATGGTAAAACTTAGTTTATATGTTAAACACACTTAGATAAACAAGTGTATAAAAAAAGTAAAAAAAAAATTATTGTATATGTATATCTAACCCAGGCTAACAGGATCATTCCTTATATATATATGTGAATATATATGAGCAATATTTAAGTGTAGCTTCATAGCACCAAAATTAAGATACAACTACCCCAAAACGGGCCCTACATGATTATAAAATTATAATATACTCTGCATGTAGTATTTAAATTTATGTATTCTATTACCATATTAATTTTTATCATAATTAGATATGTATATGAACCATATCTGAAAATGGTGCAAATTCAACATAATAAAATAATGTTATGTTAATAATAATTTTATAGTTATTTTTTCAATATATAAACAATTTGTTATAAAATTTATATATAGATAAATGATTGTCTAAATGACTAATACATTTAAGTACATATGGAGCCCATTTTGGGCCAAACATATCTTTAATTACGGTGTAGTCAAATGCGGAGAAAATGTTCTCAACATATATAGAAAAATATTCAAGTGCAGCTTCACTGTATCATAATTATGGTGCGGTTATCTTAAATGGGCCCATATGACCATAAAATTATAATTTATTTCACCAATTATATTTAAAATTATGTATTCTATTATCATACCAATTTTTATCCCAATTGGATATGTGAATGGATATCATCTAAAAATAGTACAAATTCAATGTAATAAAATACTTTGATATAAATAACAACTTTAAAATTATTTTTTCAATATATAAATCATTTGCTATAAAATTTATATATGAACAAATGATTCTATAAAGTATCAATATATTTAAGTACATGTGGAGCCTATTTTGAGTCAAATGCATCATTAATTATTGTGTAGCTTCACTGTACAAGAAAGGTTCTCATATATATATATATATGAGGAAAAGGGCCCCATATAATCATAAAATTATAATTTACTCCACTCATTATATTTAGAATGATGTTTTCTATTACTATATTAATTTTCACCCTAATCGGATATGTATATGGACCTCATATGAAAATAGTACTAATTCAACATAATAAAATATTTTGATGTAAATGACAACTTTAAAGTAGTTTTTTTAATAGGTAAATCATTTTTTATAAAATTTATATATAAATAAATGATTGTATAAAATTTCATTGTATTCTAATATATATATATATATATACAGAGAATTGTTTTGATACAACACAATTGCAATAGAACAGTAGTGTGGTTGCCCAAAAAAGAACCCTACACATATTAGAATTCAATGAAACTTTATACAATCATTTATCCATACATAAATCATACATTAGATGGTTTAGATATTGAAAAAATCATTTTAAAGTGGTTATTTACATTAAACAATTTTATTACGTTTAATTTGTACCCTTTTTAGATAGAGTCCATACACATATCCGTTTGGATGAAAATTGATATGATAATATAATACATTATTCTAAATATAATGGGCAGAGTAAATTATAAATTTATCATCATATGGAGCCCATTTTAGCGCCACTTTGCACTTGAATATTTCTCATATAGGTATATTGAAAGTTGGCAATATGTACTTAAAGTGTAACTAATGAATGTATATAGAATTAAAATTAGACTACGAATTAGCTACATATAATATTATATATAGCAGATACTTATTTGTTATATATAAAAATAATATGTAATAAATATGTTTACTAATAGTGTTATAAGCAACCATTTTTGTTTGTCCTAGTTGCATAAAGTATTTCTATTTTTATTATCACGTCACCTATATTTGATGACTAGCCAATTGATGGAGCTAATGAGATAAACGCCTTAAAAAACTCTGGAGTTTCAAACCACACACATCTTACAAACACTCATGTAGACCACTTGATCATCTAAGATATAAAGTGTTTCTTATTATTAGTGATTAAAATGGGTCAAAATATGGATTTTACCATAGTGAAAAGGTAGTGTACACATGAATGATGAAAGTGGAGTGATCACATTAATTAACTATATACCCTGTTTTCTTATGTTTACCACTATATTTCAATAGTTGTTTTTTTAATGTCTTTCCATATAAGTACCCAACCCATTTTAACTTAATTCCTATTTTATACCTATCAGATCTCCTTTCCTATCGTTTACGTGTCTGCCCAGACACTTGCGAAGACGGGAAAAGCTGGAAAAAACACGCAATGTGGCCTCACTGTATAGCGGCCGGCTTGGACCACTCAAAGTGCTTTTAAAATGTTTCTGCAGCCTTTGGCCAGCAGAGAAACATATAATGCCCTTTGATCGTTATTTGTACTTTTCTACTTGCAACTGGCATTCGAGATTATGCTTTTAGTGCGCTGGCTGTATTATTATATCTCATCGCTGTTATGTGGACGTTAGGAGTATATAAATAAACATGTTTAGGAGAATTTTATAATTCGATGAAAGATCGCTGAGGTGATAACGGTCTTGACCACTGAAACAGGTTTCACATGACATATCATGTTTGCTGTTGCCCGTTGGTCGTTTGAAAGGTCGTCTTAAAGAGGGCAGCGATCAGTACAAGTTCTTAAAGAAAGACAGCCTATAAGCGCCGAAAGTGCAAGCCACCATGCAACCTAAGTGGGTGAGAATGGATTCCGAAATTGGATGAAAAGAATGGACAATGGAATGGCAATTTATCTTAAGACTAAATTAATATAATGATTTGATTATGGGCGAAGACTCTTGACATTTAACATCAAAACAAGATCTGCTTTCAAGTTTAGGCTTCGTTACCAACTGAGGCTACACCGACAGCGCAAAAAGGGTGTTCGGGCAGTCGGTGCGGGTTCAAATCCCATTCAGGATTTCAGCCAAAAAAAATATGTGCGGGAGTAGGTGGTTTCCTAGGTAGATGGGGTGTGGGAGCAGGTGGTTTTCCGATTGGTTGTAAAATGTGTCTTCCTAATTCTTTCGTAGAGCTGTATTTCCATATTTCTTTAGAGAAATACGTGTGTCCTAGATTTATAAGAATGCTTAGGTCTTCACTATAATATATGTTGAGATATATGTAATTATATATCAACAAAAAAAAGTTTTAGGCTGCGTTGGGCAGGTAGTTGACCGTATGTATATTCCATAGGAAAACATTTTCAAAGGGCTCCACATGAGTAATGTTTGAGTAATATTTTAATGTATATTGATGCATTGAAATTTCAATATATCATGACACAATTTTTTTTAAAAAAATAATTTTGAAAATATTTTTATAAAATTGTTAATCTAGATGTATTTAACTTATATATATATATATATTAAGTTTTACTATTTTTGGAGATGTATAAAAGGGGTGTTTTAGTCTTTTAAAAAATAAAAAAAATATATATATACACATATCCAAAAAAGGTAAATTTTGATTTATAGATTAAATACACCTATATTAACAATTTTATAATTTTAAAAATATATATATATATTAAAAAATAGAGTTTTGTACCTTGATGCATTGAAATTATGCATTAAAACATTACTCGCTCGACAAAGCAATTATATATTTGATGGCGATAGCATTTTTCCGTATCAACATGTATTTAAAAAATGTAGATGCGATCATGCGATAGCGGTTCATATGATCAACGTGGAACCAAATAAAGCCTCGTAGGCCTTGGTGCTTTTCACAACCAAAAAGTTCTGCTATCGTGAATCTAATGAGGTTCTGTCAAAGGACAAAGATAAGCTCAAAGGCTACTCAAAGATGACCTAACTCAAATTCCAGAAGATTATGATGGATCTTAATGGGGATAAGATGAATCCTATAAGGCAGGAAACGAATCCCTAAGGGTCTCGTTAGAAGGGTGTCATTCTGAGGAGAATTAGAAGAGTGGTGAGAGACGTAGAGTTAGTGGAGGTTTTTCAGGAGTAATGTTTGTGTCCTGACAGGAGAACTGATCTCTTTTTTATAGTAACATTCCATATCCAAAATGGGTGTGAAATTGTGAACGTGCTTATGGTTGTTGCTTAGATACTTTGATTTCAAGGGATTTTATAGGGTATATTAATATTTTTTTAAGGAGCGTGGCTTCTATGGCAAAAAGTATTTTTGAATTAGTCTTTATTTGAAACGTCATTCCAGGTGTTAATGTGTGATTAGCTGATTTTTAATAAGGGTGCTTGTCATTATGTTGTTATGATGTTAGAGGGGCATATGTAGCTTGAATTTTAAATTTTATGGTGTGTTTGGGAAGTAATAAAACTTTTGATGAAAAGTTTTGAGCGTAAAAATTTTTGAAATAGAAAAAAATGATGTAATATAATAGGATTAATGATAATAAGAAAAAAAATAAAGTTAAAATAAATAAATTAGTTATATAGGAAATTGTGTAGAAATAATTGAAAGTGGAGTAGTTTTTTGAAAAGAAGAGAGAAATAATTAAAAAATAGAATAATTATAAAGAGAAAAGTTTTAGATTAAAAAATTTTAGGTTGATAAGTTTTGAAGAAAAAACAAATACCTCCTTAACAGTGGAGTTTTAGAATATCAGTGTATGTCATGTTCCCGAAGACAATTACTCTGAACAGTAATGACAGTCAATGTGTATATGATGCTAAGTTCTAAGGTTATTCTGCATGTGCTCTTATGTCTTCTCTGCCATTGACGGGAGTGTTCGTTGTTCTCATAAGAGCTATGTTCTCATAAGTCATAAGAGCTAGTTTCTTGGCGTCCGAGGCAGGGTTAGCAGAGGTTTGTCCGCAGAATCTAAAAGACAGTGATCATAACATCGAGAACTAGGAACACAAATTTATTTCTAAGATGCATGAGGCGACACTTCAAACCACCTATGATATTTCCCCATCTTTAAAGCAGTTCTCCCTTATGTGGTGGATCGGCCAAAGAGGCAAAAGCAGAGGTGTATAGTCATTTTTGAAGACATGTTCACAATAGGAATAAAAATGCCTTTTTAGACATGGATCCAAGATTTGCTGAACGTGCATAACATTTGTCCGGCATAGCTACACCCAATGCTTGGAATTGGTTTTTTGATTTTTTAGATGTTGGAAAAAATGTGTGATACAGAGATGAATTAGAGGATATTTAGTACCTTTGCTGTGCTTGCGTAAGTTAGGAATTATGCGATTTGTCATTTCACTCCGTGGACGAGATGCCAAAGATTGTGAAAAGAAAACTTGTCCACCTACAAAGGGTGGAGGGAAATGTGATTTGATTGACAATTGAAAGAGGCATAGTCATGGGGAGTTCCAGAGGTGTGGAATTATAGTTCTCAGAACAGAAAGTATATTTTATTGTTGGAGTACAAAGAGACTATCTAAAAATTAAAATCAATTGCAAAAGAGCAAATAGTTGAAGAGTGGAGGAAAGAAATGATCAAAATAGGCATGATATCAGCAAACAGGAAGAAATATGACCTTTTAGAGGGTATTGCTAGCAAGGTAAATTCTAGTCGTAAAAAGGGGGCGAATGTAAGGTGGAGGAGGAAATTATGGGCATGACTGGTGAGAAGGGTAGCCCAAAGAAGGGAAAAGAGGTTATTGAGAAGGTTGTAAAAAAGGTGAAAGTTAGCAAAGGGTCTTTAGCGAAGTCATCTGAAGAGGGCCTGAAGACATCAATGGTAGTGGTTAAGGGCACCACATGGCAGGAATGATAAAGGGGAGTGTGCAGGCCTCTGTTTCTTATATGTACATGCTGACATGGAAGGTGTTCAATGATTCTATCGTAGACAGTATGGATGTTTACTCGCAAATACTAAGGGGCAATGGTCCCAATTGAAAGGGAGAAGAGGAAAAATGAAGAAATGAATCTTTGCTGGAGTTGAATCAGGAGGTATGTTGTTGTTCTGGCAGTATTGAGACATTTCATTGGTATATATTATAAATATTCGAAGAAAGAGGTTATCTCAAAAATGAAGGCAATGGAGAAGATATTTGTAGAGTTGGAAACTCTAAAATTGGAATGTGCCGAAGCCATGAAAGAGGAAGGCCTGACGTCAAGAAAAATGTAGGAGTTGAATAAAGCGAATGCTGAATTGACTATGGCGCGTTATGAGGTTCAACAAAAATACTCATATTTTTGTTCTATATCACTTAATGAAATTGATCTACCCAGGTACCAATTTTTCTTTCTTTCAAACTTAAAGTAATTCTTTTTAATTTGTCAGTATTATTTCTAATACACACAATTGGTTAATTAAAAAGGTAATTTTTCCATATAAATGAAAGTCTCATTCTGGGTAAAGGATTTTCAAAGCTAGTATTGGACTTGTTCGTAGGACATTATTAAAGCATTTTTTATCTAATAATTAGCCTAATGTTAAATGAATTATCATTGTTTGTCCCAATTTGAGCCTGAACTTAATTTTTTCTGATCTTTAATTCTCACTATTTGTATTATTTGAATATGAATTTTGAGCCAAAAAACATTACAAGAATTAAGGTTACAATACCTCTAATGTGTTATTAAAAATATTTTTTTTTAAAAAAAGTTCTTTCCTAAATATCTTGAAATATATTGAAGGGAATTAATGTCAGACTTGTGTTAAAAAATAATTCTAAACCAGAGATAATAATGGGCTCTTAAGAAGAATAAAAGTATGGAGTATGGGGGTGATTCTATTTTCTATTTGCATAAAGGACTTAAATCAGTGTGCATATGGTTTAATTTTGAATTTTAATGCCCGATGAACCTAACTGCAACCCCATTAAGTCCTTGTGATTTTATGAACTAGTCAAGTGAGTCAATGACGAAAATTCAAATGCTAGAATTTGATGAGATATATAAGAGGTAATTTGACTTGTATTATTTTGTATAACTATCATAGAGCATTGAAATGTTGGATGTGTGTATTGAAATATTATGGTTAAAGAGGAGAGGATACTTGAGAATTAGGAGTTTTTGTTGTGAAAATTTTGAACTTTTAATGATTGAAACAAAAAAGATGACAGTGTATGCAGTGCTAGTTGAGCAAGAATGAATTTTTTTACTATGATTCTTGACAAGTGCCATGTTTGAAAGTTTTAAGTTGAAACTCTCACTGATTTTTGATATTTAATCATTCATATTTACTTTTTGCTCAAAGTTTTTTTAGAGATAAATTTTTGAAATTTTGTAATTTGATTATTCTATATTTGCTTGAGGACAAACAAAATTTCAAATGTGAGGGTATTTATTAAGTCACTTTTATACTATTTAAAATGAATAATAATTTTATGAGGATTGAAGTGTTTAAGATGGTATGAATCATGTTTTCATTAATTAAGCATAGTTTTATACAAATACTCTCCAATTTATACAATTAATGTAAAATAGAAGAAGTAAATGCAATTTTAGTGTAAACAAGGTCAGATTAACAAGCTTTGATAAAAGTGGGAGTAAATTTCAAAATTCAAGACTCTTATTTGAAGTAAAACTGCGTTTAAAGCAAGATACTATTCATGTGTAGCATTGTTTACATGTAGCATTATTCATGAGTGTTACTACTTAACGCACGAGTCACTGTTCATGCCCGCTCCTCACACGCATTGTTCACATTATTGTTCAAGTGTGCTAATTAAAGCGTAACTCGGAGATTTTGCGCAAGTACTGCCCGATCTCTATTTAAACACTTGTGCAGAACATCCTAATATATCTTAAAACATCATTGGAGTTAGGATTGAGGTCCGGAAGTGAGAGGAGTTGAAGAGCATGAGGTGAGACGTGAGGCCCTAAGTTGTTTGAAATGATCTAGACATCTTCGGAACTTCAAATCAATAAACTTTTCTTTTGATTAGATTATCTTGTTTACAATGTGTCTGAAATTTACTTTTATTTTATATTTGAGTTCGATTATAAACATGTTAGGCTAAACCCTTAATTTAGGATTTAGGATGCAACATGTATACAATAAGCAGATATTGGGGTTTTGATTTATTTATGAAGGATGTTGTATGTTAATTTAATATCTTATACTTTAATGGTTGCTTGCTGTGAAGTCTTATACTTTGACAATTATTCACATATATTAGATGACGAAATTGAGAAGTGGAAATTTAATATACGATAATCAAGATATTAAAACTAAAAGTTTAAGATCATGGGAATGGACATGATGACCTTGAGAAATTCCATGAATTGTCATGAAACTTAGTGAATTCTAATTAATTTAATCGTATGAAAATAGGTGATTAAAAAAATTAGGATATGCTGTGTAGGTTTTGAGAGAAGGTGCAAAGATAGTTTAGAGTTAGTTTTCTTTTAACACAAAATATCTAGATTAAGCAAGCACTCCACATATCTGTTACAGAAAACGTATGTAAAACTTTAGACTCTAAGTGGTTGCATCTTGTGATTTTTAATTCCTATTTTATGTTCTCAATATCAATATTTTTCTTGTTATTTCCTTCCTTCTTCTTATCTTATTTTTTTGATTTTGGTTATTAAATGTTTAAATCCAATATTTTAAGTTCCAAATTCCTTGTGAGATGAATATTTTATATGCCAAAATCTACGACTCATATACTTGCTGAGAGATTGCAAAAACTTCTCCATCTAGACAATTATCATAGCCATGAAAGCTCTAAATTCTCAGCGAGAGATGAGTTCATTTTAATCATCATTTTAATCATCATCTTGACATCCGAAGCATCCATCATTATGGGGAGAGTTATCCGAGAGATTCACCATTTCAAAATTCAACTAGAAGAAAGACATGGATGTGTCAAAAGAAAATTATGATCTTGTTCCCACATATGGCATCAAATGTAAGATTGTGGATCTCACAGGGGTTTATTAGAGGATAGAGATAATCTCAAATGGTTTTGATAGAGGGTTCGGGTCAAATCTTTGAGGGTTATAATGGATCCTAAATAGAATGAGACGAATCCTAGGGGGTGTGAGATGAATTCCTAAGGATCTTGCCAGAGGAGCGTGTATTCTTTAGAAGAAATAGCAGAGGGGTGAGCAATATAGAGTCCGTAGAGGTTTTTCAGAAGTAATGTTCTTATCTCGATAGGAGAACCAATCTCTTTTTTATATTAATATTCTTTATTCATAATGAATGAAAACATGCTTATGATTGTTGTCTAAATATCTTAAATTTAAGAAATTTTATAGAGCTTATGGATATTTGTTTAAGGAGCTTGGCTCCTATTGCATAAAGTAGTTTTAAATTTGTTTTTATAAGACATGTCACTGTAGATGTGAGTTTTTTCATTTTGGTCCCTCTAACTAGGTGTATTTGCTTTTCAATTAATGAGTTTCACGTATTGTCTTTTAAACCCTATAAGTTTACCCTCTTTATATTTTAGTCCCTACCATTGATGCATGTTAGAATTCTGCAGTTAACTGCATATGTGAGTTGATTCATGCTCATGGGTTGACTTGTATATGCAATTAACAGCAAAATTTTTAATGTGAATTAACGGCAACAGACACTAAAATACAAAGAGGGAAAACTCATGGGGTTTAAAAAGCAAATACATGAAACGCATTGATCCAAAAGCAAATACACATAATTAGATGGGCCAAAATGCAAATAACCCTCTAGACGTTAATTTGTAATCGGATGATTTAATATTTGGAAATTTTAATAAAGGCGTATACCTACAAAAGCATGAGGGCAAATTTTTGCAATAAAAGTCACGAATAGCATTATAGCGATGAAGCTCTGAATTGAAGCTTAATTAACCTATCGTTGTGCGGTAATTCTACAGCCAGCCCATTGAGGCTCTCATAATCCTTAGCTACTAGAATATGAATTGGTTATTTGATTCAGAAAAAAAGTAAGCTGCCTAAAAAGAACCACTTAAAAGAGGATTATAATTTACGTAGAATTATTTCAAGAAAAGCAGGAGTCATTAATTCTAAAAGAGAAAAGCGTGCCTCCACCTTCTGGCTAGGTCCTTTATAGGGACCATCAGAAAAGGGCCTTCTAATCTTTGAATGAAAGCTATCTAAGGTGGGAATTGTTTATTAGTGAAAGTGGTGATTGTTAAGTGGCCATTCATGAAAATGGGAATTGCGAAGAAGCCATTCATCAAAGTGTGGTCATGACTTGTTAAAAAGTGGATTGGGCTATCTATTAAAATATCACGCATTTTAATATGATAAAAAAAAAAGAATTCAAACTAATATATCTTAGGAAATATGAATTGTTGAGAGGCCTTAACCCTTTTAAACCTCAAAGGTCAAATTATTTTGGGCTTGTCTCATTGACTTGAGAGTGTTATTTCACAAATTTGTGGGCCAAAAGGGAACCGAAGCCCAACCACGCAGAGCTTATTTGTATGTTTGGACATCTGTTTTTTTACATCCTGTGTGCCCAATTGAAGACAATAATACTTCAGGGAGTTGAAACTGTTAATCAGAAAGCAAAGAAACGTATGGAATTGATAAACGTTTGATCACTCAGCATACCACTGGCATACAAAAATACACAAATTTCGCTTTCATATGAATCATTTCTATGGCAGGATGCAAATACAAGCAAAATAACCTCGAATATAATAAAACCAATTTGAGAATTTGCACCAGATATTCTGCTCTCTGCAAATTGTATGCATGCATAGGCTCTATGCATACAAGTGTAGATGCTCTATTCTCTCTTTTCCACAGTCCAATGTATGCATCTGATCACTCAGAGCACAAGCCTCCTCCTTGTTCTTCTGTCTTCTCGGCAAGAGCTAGATAGATAGATAGATGCTATTCAGACTGATAATATTCTCTTGCTATATCTTCCTGATTTCATAAGCTTTTTCTATGTCTTCTTCACGTGCTTCCGGAGTCTGGATAAAGGGTTCCGCGGCATCACCGAGATTACCGTGTTGGCCTTTTTTGCCATCTCCATTCATGTACATTGCGTACAAAAGCAGCTGAGCAGTGCCTAGTATAAAACCAATCCCGTTTGGAATCTGCAACGATGTGAAACCAATCTTGTTACTTTATAGCCCACCCACATGTCGAAAACTGTATTATTATTCTTGCCACTTTCAATCATGGCTTCTATTGCAATCACATCATTTTTATTCTTTTTTCTCGCACCTTTTCATTTCCCACTTTTTTCTTCTTGTTTCCGTTTGTTTCTCCGATTTGCAAACCTGTCACAACTCCCAAGTTTGTGATTGCGTATAACGTCTTTTCTTTTCAATTTTTTGTTTATCATTAAATTCGAAGTCAACTTTCAGCTAGTTGGACCATCTGTCTTATCACTTCACACAAGCTTGACGCAACGCATCTCTTAGATTGGCCGGCCATCAACCAATGGAGTGGTATTTTATCCAACCTATCTAACTAAAGATTTCAGTTGTCCAATGTTCACTGCTTTTTATGCAACAAGTTTTACGTAGCAAATAAAAAAATGCTGCACATAATATTGTAGGTACCAGACGTGTTGTATATAAAAATATAAACATTTGCAGTAAATAATACAATCCATCACTAATTCATAGATTTGTGTTGGCTGCATATGCACTTATTTTTAGGCGATGCTTCTATGAACTCCTTTTTTATATAATTTTTTCATTTTTAATATCTTGATGATTGATTAAAAAATTACTTCGTTTATTTTATATAGTATTATTTATATTATCAAAAAAAATTTATTTGTTTAGTTTTATTATGCATAGTCTCATTTGTAAATGTGTAAAATCAACATAATAAAATAATTTGATACTAACTATTAATTTCTATTCAATATTATTACATTCTAATATACATGTGTGAATAAATCTAATCATTTTCCCTAATTTACATGCAGATATATCTATTTTTAAGCAAAAGCCGCCTATGTATATACATAATTTGAATGAAACTTGATTACTTAGCTAAACAAATATGTTAAATAAAATGAATGAATTGAATTTTATATCAATGATCAACATCTTAAGAATATAGAGTTATGATTTTGTTAACTTGGATTAACAAATTGATTTGTTAGCTAGGGCTTAGACCCTATTTATTTATTTGATTTTTTATTAACCATTAAAATGACTAAAATGCTTTTATTTTTAAAAATCTAAGAAATATATAAATATTTCAAAAAATGATAAAAGTTGATTTATAGAACATACACCTAAGTTAACATTTTTATAAAAAAAAAATAAATGGCCCCGTTGGCCCGAGGCTAACAATTGGTTTCAGTCTCTTAGATATATGCGATCAACTTTATGTAGCCACAAGCGCATGTGATAGCAAAATGTTCATTATTTATAATAATAAGTAACAATTTGATTTTTTAATTGTGATTTAAGAATAAGAGAATATATATATTTTGCGGCGACAATTGGATAATATAATATTTACTAATTTCTTGTACGACAAGGTAGAGTGACTTTTAAGTTATAAAACAAGGCGTAGAAGGAAGAAGAGAAATGCTAAACTTACTCCAACGAAGTAGTCTTTCTCAAGAAAAGACCAGAAAGTCCACACAGCCCCGTTCAAGAACAGAAACAAAGAGAGGAGGAAGGGCATGTATTCCACGCTTTTCGTAGATATTACCGTCCTCTGCGTCACGTGGCAAATTAAAGAGTCATTAGAGACCATAATATATCAATAAAGTGAAAAAGAAAAAGTAATCCAATTTAACAAGTTCCCTGGAATTCAAAAACCTTTTGGCGAGTGTGTAGGCCTATCTTAATCGCTAATCAAAACGCAATCCTAATTGCATTTAACATATTTCGTGATACCAAAAAGTTATTTCCAACAAAATATTTGTCCAGATTGTACTTTTTGAAAAAATAAATTATTCGTAAATGTAGTAGTCACTTTCAAAGTTCATACAAACGTTAAAATATTACAGTAACATACACATTCATTCATTCATCAAAGACTAAAATATCTAACTATTTAATACAATACTACTTCAACAGCCACTGTTTTTAGCCAAATTTGATGCAGCTTTTGCGGTTATGTTTGCAGCCAAATGCAACTAGTTATGTTAAATAATTTTTTTTTGTCATATTAAAAAAAGATATAAATGCCTATAAAAGGTATTAAAAAAAAATTGCATTTTCTTGTAGCTTTAGAACAGTCCAGAACCGTCCCACAAGCCTTTGATGCCATGATTGGAGATATTATCAGTTAAGCCTCCACATTTAGAAAAAATGTTTTTACTTTTTAGCATTTTCAAATAAGAAAAGATTGAAAAAAGGAAAACATTTTAGGTTAATTGGACAATGTGAGTGGTGCGGAAATGAAAAGCTAAGTTGTTAAAAAGTACACAGATGATGTAATATGATATAAATAAAGTGAAAATAAATAGTGTAATTGTGTGATAATATGTTACAATATGAGGCTAAAAAAATTATATATATATATATTCTGATGGTTGAAATGTGAAATTATTTTCGGTAAAGTTGCTTCCTGACTAGGCACCCACCCCTCTGAACATGCCTTCGCAAACCTTACGTGACACGT
>JAXCLR010000050.1:63310401-63324866 GCA_035584095.1 Annona squamosa | reverse complement strand
ATAAAAAAAAATAGGTGTAGTACACCTGGGTGCATCGAGTCTGAATGCACCCAGGTGTACATAATTGGGTTCCGTTGTACCCATCTTAGCCCACTTTTTTATTTATACTTTTCTGGACAAGTTTTATATATATCCACAAATTTTACTACTAATTTTATTTATATTTACTAATTTTCAAAAATTTTATATATTTTCTTCAAAAAATCCACTTATACACATGTCCAGAAGGATTTGTTAAAAGGACCTTTAGTACCCTATAAAATGTCAAAAATGTCATCTCTAAATATAATTTTATTGCAAAAAATTTATATTCAAATGAATTTTTAACATTTTTACAGCTATAAAATCACATATTATTTGAATGTAAATTTTTAATTTTTGAAAAAGCTAATTTCAAAGTAAATTAGGGCTTCGGCATGTTTGTCATTTTACTAAGCTCTCCACAACTCTTCTAAATGGATTCCTAATAGCGTAGATATAAGTAGAATTTTAGGCAAAATACATGAGTGTACATGGAATTTTTGAAAATTTATAAGCATAAATAAAATTATGAATAACATTCATGGGTATATATGAAATTTGCCCTATTTTTTAACTTTTTAGCCCATCTTATGATGAAATCAACATTAGATCTGCTCTTTTTTTAATAAAGAACATTAAACCTACTCATTGCATTTAAAGTTATCAAGGTCTGATAATTTCATACCGATTGGAAATGAGATCATTTAAGACTAGTTCAAAAATATTTTTTATTTTTAAATTTTTTTATAGATATGTTAATAGTGTATTCAATCTATAATCAATTTTTTGAAAATGTTTATATATTTATTTGGATTTTAAACACATAAATGACTAAAATTCTCCTATATTTAGAAAATCAAAATAAATATATAAAAATTTTCAAAAGTAATAAATTTAATTTATAAATTAAATACATCTAGATTAGCATTCCTATAAATTTTGTTAACAATTTAAAGATATATTTTGAGAATGGATCAGATCTGAAATGAACACAACCCAAAGTTTTTTTAAAGTAAAATGCCAAATTTCATATGAATCAAATATGTGTGGGGTCCAAATGTAAGATTGGATATGGAGAAGATGTGAGGTTCTTCAAGGATAGGAGGGTGGAGAAATTAATTACAAAAATAGGTCCACTACGTGCGCACATTTCTAAGGAAGAGAAGGTTGGAACCCTTATTGACTGGACAAATAAGACATGGAAGAGAAATCTGATCATGATAGTGGCTGGTGAAGGGGCCTAGAGGAAAATAAATTTGGTCCCTATCTCCCCTACTAGAGGAAAGTAATTTATACATGTTTATTTTTTGCCAGAAGACAGTGGTAGTTAGGAGGGTATTCATCCATGATAGGAATCTCTAACCCCAAGAGAAGCTATGAGATGCATTATACACCAAGTGTCCTCCTTGAATACAAGGTATGAGATAGAAAAATTCATCCGACTATGTTCGCAACTGTTGTATATCAGAAACAAGTACTTTGTGAGGGACTTTGATCTAGACTTTAGCGGAGTGATGGCCTAGCATACTAATTACTATAATAGCATAAATTCTACTAGAATAGTGGAAAAAAGAGGGCGCTATGGAGATGCTCCATATGGAAATCTTGGTAATGTTGGAAGGGTGAGATGGGGTGTAGAAGTGAGGCTGAAAAGTGTGGTAATGGAGATGGACTCACTAGTCTAACTTGCTCGATTCACTAAGAATGTCCTATCCAGTCAAGTGTGGGTATTTTGATCCAAGAACTGAAATCAACAGTTGAAAAATTCAGCTCAACAAAATTCCAACATGTTTTGAGAACAGGAAACCGATATGTGCACAATGTCGCAGAGTATATGAGTAAGGGCACTCAGACCCATTAGATGTGTCGGGTATACCCACCAACAGTTATTGTAAATGTTTTTGCACTCATCTTAGTTGTTCTTATATAATAATAACACTTTACTTCAAAAAAAAAATGTGTGGGCCCCCCAATAAAGGTATAAAATTCATATAATAAATTATTTTATTTTGTATATCAAAATTTTAGAATTTTTAATTTAACAGTTAAATCATCTAAAACATCATTACTATATAAATAAATAATTTATAAATTACTATGGCATTCTAATACAGATATAAATGGATTTATGTGCTTTCATGATCTTCACATGATGATTATATGTATTTTTAAGTAGATATAACTCATCCAAGAATTTGATTAAAATAATTCTTTACATTAGAACAAAACAAATTATGTAAAACAAAATAAATCAATTATATATCAATTTAACCATCATAGTGGACCAAAACAATAAATCTGAGCAAGTTTTGTTAATTCTAATGGTTAGGAGTGTTAATGGCAATGATCAACCCACCAAGTGGCCCATTCAACTCGTTTATAAATGAGTTTAGGTTGAGATTTTTAAATAAATAGTTTATGATCTATCAACTCATTCAACTATTTGACTAAATAAACATATTAGAATTTCAACTATTTAATTAAATAAAAGTGTTAGGGTTAAAATTTTACAACGCATCAACCCATATAGTAACCCATTTAACATGTCCAATTTATTCAACTCGTATAACCTGTTTAATATTATTATTTTTTATGATATATATTTAATTCTAAAATTATTAAATTTGTGTTCCCGCCTATTATCTCCCACTCGTGCGCCATACTTTCCCTTTCAGTTGAGCATGTCCCCAGTCCTCCTATCTCATTTCTCCAGCCCTAATCTCTCAAGCGCACCTCGCAGCCTCCTGAATATTCTTTCCCTTCGCCCTGCTTGCCCTTCTCATCGCTCGTCGTCTGTCCACCTGCTTCTCTGCCAACTATTGATTCGTAATCTCACAGTAAGTGCATGGGTCATAAATTATAATATATAAAATATTAATCCATAAGGAATCTAGAACTTAAGACATTAGATTTAAACATATATTAAACATAGAAAGAATAAAGTAAAATAAAGAAAAGAAGAAAGTTGATCTTAAAAATACAAAACAAGGAATTAAAATTCAAGGGATGCAAGCACTCGGATCTAAGGTTTTACATACGCCTTCTATGATAAATGCATGGATTGCCTATTAAATACAGATATTATGTGTTAAAGGAGAATAAACTCTAAATTCTCCTTATGTCTTTTTTGAAAATCTGCAAGACGTAACCCTAATATATTCTTAACTACATATTCTCATAAGATTAAGTCAAGTAAGATTCACTAAGTTTTGTTGTAATTCATAGGATTCCTTAAGGTCATCATGTTTATTCTTATAATCTTAGATTTTTGAGTTCACTATCTTGATTATCGTATATTAAACTTCTACATTTCGATTCCATCACCTAATATATGGAAATCATTGCTAAAGTGCAGGCCTTCGCACCAAACAACTATTAAATCATAAGATATTAAATTAACAAAAAATACTTTAAATAATCAAACCATAATATCTGCTACATTTGACGTATGCTACATTCTAAATTCTAGATACTGAGTTCAGCCTAGCATGTTTATGTAAAAATCAAACACAAAATAATGTTGCATCTAATACTCACCGCTCCAAGCAACTCATCGTCTCGCTTCTTGCATCGTGTTTTTCACCTCTCGCTCTCTGGACCTCAACCCAAGCTCTAAGGACGTTATTAGATGCTTTAAGGCGTTCCCCACAAGTGTTTATATAAAGGTGACCAATAATGTGAATAGTGTACATGAACAGTGCACAAATAATCCATGTGAACAGTGTGCATGAACAGTAAGCACATATGAATAGTGATTTTGTATGAACAGTTATTGTGTATGAATAGTGACTTGTTATAATGTAGTTTTGTTTCAAATATGAGTCTTGAATTTGTAATTTACTTCTACTTTCATCATGACTTATTAATTTGACCTTATTTTGTACCAAAATTGCATGTATTTCTCTTATTTTGCATAAATTGCGTCAAGTGATGAGCGTTTACACAAAATTGAGCATAATTAATTAAAATATGATTCAAATAATCTTAAATACTCTAATTCTAGTAGAATTATTATCCAAAATAAGTAGTATAAAAGTAACTTAACATTGTCTCTTTCCTCTACTCTACTGCAGTAGCAGTTGATGCCTGCTCTAGTTAAAACCCTTCCTCTCTAAATAGTGTGCCCACGACAAGCCAATGAGTCCCTGAGTGCCTCATCCCCATGAATCACTTGTCTTGGGCCCTCCTTGCTATCCAGCCAACGCTGATCTCCTTTCTAGGCAAGTGAAGCTTCCCTTCCTCTCTCTCTACCTCCCTCCCTCCCTCTCCTTCCCCCGACTATGTTTGATTTCTCTGATTTAAAGCTCTTGCTCTTAGATCTGGGAGTCTTTGACCACTCCCTCAATGCCTTCACTACTCCTATTGTCCAACTTGCCATTAACAAGTATTATTTATGCCCGTGATGCTTCTTCTTTAATGTTGCCTTGTAGATTTACATGTGGATAATCTTTTTTTGTGAGTACATAACTTATTCATAACCTACCAATCTATTTATTAAATGAGTTAAGGTTGAGGTTATTTAAATTGGTTAATAAACAAATTAGGATTAGAATATTTTAAATGAGTTAGGACTAGGATTAGGCTCTAACTCGTTCAATTCCGTTAATGTTAGTGCAAATACATCACGAGCATTGATCATTTACCACCGGTTGAAAATGCCCCCTTTTCCTTTTCGTCCAAATAATTTTTAAATTTTTTTAAGATTTGTCATCAACAGGATATATAATTCATAAATTAAGTTTTATCATTTTTAAATATAAATATTTTTTTGAATTTTTAGCATAGCAATGTTATGATTGTTTTCAACCTTTGAAAATGATCACAATACCCCTGTGACCATAAATGATCGGTACCTATACTAAATGGCTTAAATTGCTTAGATTGAGCAATAAAATCTAAAATATGTATATATACACACACACATGTTTTATCATCAATTACTATTGTTAATATTGGTGCATGTTTCAAAGAATACAAGACTCAAAAAAAGTTGTATTAAAAATTAGAAAAGCTAGCTTAGAAATTGAAAAACTATCTTGAAAATCGACATACAGATTATTGAAGTATCTTACATCCATTAAAACTGGCATTAATTAGAAAGAAATATGACAAGGTGGGCAGGTGTATTTGACTAGTTGGTTGGACTCAATATAGTATAGGCAAAAGCAACATGCTAAGTTTTACATGAGAACGGCTTCGGTCCCACCATCTTAGTAGTAACTCTAAAAAATTAATTTTTTGATTTTGTTTCAAAAATCTAAATACACATATTATTTAAAATATAATATTGACCGGTCATAATGAAAATAATACAAATATAATGGTGATAATTTAAAAATTATGATATAAGGATATTAATGGTGCGTATATTTTTAGAACATAAATAATATACAAAATAAGATTTATATGATTCGAGATGTTATATACGTGTATTTGGTTTAGATGAGTCTAAAAATGTTTTTTTATTTTGCTAAAATATTGCATACTAATTTTCATTTGCTAAATATGTAAATTTTATGATTTTTACATATTTAAAGTCACAATGACATCTGATTTTGTTAAGTTTCATTATGAACGGTCGAAATTATATTTTAAATAATATGTATAGTTAGATTTTTGAAACAATGTCAAAAAATCAGTTTTTTGAAGAAATTACTACTGGGACGGTGGGAACTCGAAACCGTTCTCGTTTTACATCTATGCTACCAAAACAGGTTAGGTCTTGCATTTAAAATTCACATCAAATCAATGCAAAATGTTCTTCAACGTACAGAGACTATAT
Source organism: Annona squamosa (assembly GCA_035584095.1). NCBI lineage: Eukaryota > Viridiplantae > Streptophyta > Magnoliopsida > Magnoliales > Annonaceae > Annona > Annona squamosa. The sequence goes on along the minus strand of JAXCLR010000050.1, from coordinate 63,319,063 downwards.
AAGCTGCTATTGTCAACGACGAAAAAACTGGAAAAAAAATTACAAGAAAAAATTTTGAAAAAATAAAATAACGATGCGATGTGATAGAAATAGTTATTAGAAGTAAAGAGAATAAAAAGATAAAATCGATATATAACTGTTTTTAAAATGTGAAATGGTAGTTAAAAATATTCATAATAATTAACAATAGAGTTGTTAAGCAGTTAAGATTTCACATTACATCAACAGCGGTGGAGTGAGGGATTTTATTTTATTTTTTATTTTTTGCTTTTTTATTACCGAATGGAGCAAATATTTATATGAAAATTTTCACTTTCAGCTAATTAAATGCTGCAAATTCCAGCTAATTGGTTAGGTGGAAGAAGGATTCAGATTTCAGGCACAATGCATTACTGCTGACGACGACTGTCGCGGACGCTTTCATCTGGACCATGAATCGCAGGACTTGGGACAAAGCAATGCTGTCCATCTATCTTGTCGTTGCCGTATGTCCGGTGGATGTGAGATGTTTTTTATCCGTTGTATGTGTTTTTACTTCAAAGAAAGACAGAAGCTCATGTATAGAGAGAAATTCTTCTATGCAACTGATTGCATGAATTTTTTTTATTTTTTGATTTTTTAATGTTTTATTCTTAATCCAAGTAATCGATCCAATTTTACTGTGCTCATATTTGCACGACTTGAATAATTATATTATTTAGGTTTGTGTTTTACTTTGCTGATATTTGCATGACGTGAATAATTATGTTATTTAGGTTTGTATATAATCCATGATAAATGCGAATACGTGGGTTATTTGCAGTTAAATTTTTAAGATTATTGACTATAAAAAATTTCAATTCACTTTATTTTTGTATGTAAGCTTGATAAATAGTTTTAACATAATGGATGAACTGGATGTAAAAATGTAAAATACAACTTTAAAATTAATACTTAGAATTAAAACATTTTATCATGCTAATTTCGCATATTTGTAGATGGAGCTTATGCATAATAATACTAAACAAATGAAAGAGTTTTTATTATTATATAAATGATACTAAAAGTATTAGATGAAACGAATTTTCCTTCATATGACCACATACAACTCCAGTTTATATGGATTACGTGATTTATCTTGTGGTGATTTTGATGAAGACAAATCACTTAATTAATCTTTATTTAAATTGATTCCATTTTGATTGGATAGGTTTTTATGTGGTTATGAATATCCTTGTGATTGAGATATGATTGTGTAATATCTTGATGGCATGATTGCCAAATTATCTCATTTTGATAAGATATTTTTTATGGTAATTGGCTGTATGATTAATGTGATTTGCTGTGATTCGTTGTGAATTTGATTATAGATAATTATGTGCTTGAGCTATTTATATTGATCATATGTTAATTATTTCATAGACTTTGTGGTTGATTGAAATAAGGAAAATTGAGTTATCATGAGTTGTATATGAATAACATTAAAGGATGGAAGAAAGTTTTATTTTCACAAAAATAAAAAAAGTCCAATGCTTCTGGTAGACTATTTGAGATAAAAAGATCAACTGATAATTCAGTTATACCTTTATAACCTCTTTATTTGCCAAAAGGTTAACCATTTTGAAGCAAAACCTTGATTGTTTTTTAGTAGTAGTGCTAAAAAATTGTAGATTAGTCTAGTTACTTTTCAAGAGTGGACTCATGGTCATAAAAAATAGTTCAAGGCCAAAGCAATGAACATATTCTTGCATAAATAAAACTTGGAGAAGAATCCAAAGTTTAAAGAGATGATCTTGAGGGAGTTGTCGCAGGAGAGCTAAGAGATTGAACTTGAAGATTACATCCAAGTGGTGTTGTTCACACAGATATACTGAAATAGTTTAGTTTTTTTATTTTAATTCAATTGTGTATTATCTTAATGTTGATGACTATCAAACCATGAGAAAGGTAATCAAGATGTTTTACTACATTAGCCACCTAGAACTAAATTTCAAATTTGAAAATTAGTTAATTTAACATTGTGACTTTAACTTGTGTGATTAAAGTTGACTAATAGAGTCTAAACCTTTTAATCTTGAAGACTGGAGTAGGTTTATGGTGACCAAACCACTATAATTATTTTTTATAAGTAATTTAAATTTCAAATTATGGTTGTATTTGCAATTAATTCTTTTTTATTTATCTAAGTTCTTTTAAGTAGTAATTACATGGGATCAACAATGTCAACATTTTAGTAAAATAAATAATGTTCAATATAATGAAGAGACTATATTTGACATAATAGTAAAATGAGGCTCAAAATTCACGAATATGAATCCATTTGGATGGGACATGTATTGAAGATAGCTTATATGTATGCATTTTCGCTTCTATGAAACTCATTTCTATGTAACCCCCTGTAATTTTAAACTGTTGATGATTAATGAAAAATTCACTTCATTCATTGTATTTAGCATCATTTATCGTATCTTAGAAACCCTTTTATTTTTTAAATTTCATTGTATATAGGTCCCATCTATAAATGTATAAAATCAACAAAATAAAATAGTTCAATGCCAAAATATCAATTTTAAAGCAGCTTTTTAACATCTAAACCATCTAAAATATTACTACTATGTGAACAAAAGATTCTATAGAGTATTATTATATTTTAATACATGTGCAAATAGATCTAAGTATTTTTTATAATGATTTAAAGTAGGGGTGCAAGTCGGTTCAAGTACCCATAGGTCGACCTGATGGGTAATATAAATAGGGTCGGTTCGGTTCTGGTTCTAAAATACTCGTAGGAATTTGGGTAAGATCAGTTCCAGGTGCCGGGTACCCGGAATCGACGCGGATTGCATGTGCTATATATATATACATATCTTATAGTTGCTGCCCCTAGTGCCCTAGTCCTAAATCCCTAATCCCGCAGCCAAACAGACCAAACCTGAAGGCTAAAACCCATCGTATTCATCGGCGACAGGCGACGACGATCTCGTTCCTCACTGCCTCGGTGCCTCACTGCTTCAGGCCTTCAACGGCTAGCTTTCGGCTTCGAGCCTTCGACCTTGAAAAGATCCATTGCCCACTGCTCTCCGGCTCTAAGTACCCCTCTGCAAGATCGATCCATCAGCCATCGCCCCCTGCTTTTGTCGGCCGCTGTTGTCGCCGTCGACTCCCTTCGTTCTATCCTCCAAACCATGCCATCTCTGACCTTGATCCACACTTTCGAGCAATCAGGGCACCACCACATGCTGTCCTCCTGTCGTTCGAACGCCGTTGTCCTCCATTCCCATCGGTCGCTACCCTGTCAGCCGTTGCCAACCCATCCTTCGCCGTCGGGAAGCTCCATTCCGAACTGTAGCATTTTCACCTCGTGGACATTTTCATGCTACTGTCTAGCTTCTTGTAGTTCATCTGCTCTCCAATCCTCTTCCCCCAAAAGAGCACTGATTCCAAGTTCTGCTGCTGCATCTCTTCTGCCATGCCTATCAGCATATTCACATTGCTGAAGCTAGGGTCAGAGTCTGTGTTTGATGAACATTGGCCAAGATTGGGGAGTTTAAATTTGTCTTTGTTTCAAATTTGTTTCCATGAGATACAGGGGAGTTTAACAAAACATGCATCTGTTCGGCAAGAAAACCTTCATGTAGTTTCTTCTGCATTCAATTAGTTGCTTCTTGAAAACACATGGAATAGGTGTGATGCATTGAAGCGTTAAGGCAAGGACTTGAGAATTTGCAACTTTTACTTTAACTTGTTTTGATATTATGTTTTTGTTTCAGATACTCAAAATGTTAAATAGGTTGTTGAATTTAGCATTTGAAATAGGTTATTTGGAGCTTGATATTGTGTTTGGTTGAAAATTTCTTAATTTATAAGGTTGCGTAGATGTTTGATTGGTTGTTTGGATATTAATTTTGTGCTTGGTTGTGAAATTTTATCAAGTGAAACAGGTTATTTGCATATCAATTGCTATTTAATTATGAAATTTTCTACATGTATCAATGTCTCCAACTTGATATGTTTTTTCAGTTATTCAAATTCAAGTTTACAGATTGTGTGTTGTGTATAAGTTTTGTTGACATTTCTGTTTTTAGGAACCGATTTGGAACCGAACCGGAACCGACCCGCACTTGAAAAAATTGGGTAGGATAGGTTTCAGACGGACCCGGTCTAAAATAGGATAGGGTAGACATTTTTAAAAAACGGGTAAGGGTAGGTTCCGCCCCTACCCGAGGGTACCCGGACCGACTTGCACCCTTAATTTAAAGTCAAATTCATTCATTATATTTAACATCACAAATTTATCTAGGAGCCCAAGTTTCATTCAAATCAAATATGTACATGGGTTGCATTTACTCAAATACATATATGCATGTGTAAATTATGAAAAATGCTTAAATCCATTCACACACATATATGTGGGCACCAACTAGGTTAGATTTGCATCTAGTACATGATCAATGTCATTTTATTTTTCTATCTTTTAAATCTTTTGGACTCACAAAAGATATGTCATGTAGCAAAATTTGAGAATGTTTGGATTTCATTTGATATAGCTTTTAGAATTTTGAAGAATCAAAAAAGGGGCATTTGCACCTTTTAAAATTCAAAAAAAATTATATCAAAATAAAATCCAAAAGTTTCATATTTAGCTACAAAATTTCTCGCAAGATTTGAAATTTCAAAAAAAAAATAACATTGATATCGCGTTCAGACACAAATTTCGTCTAGACATACCTGATTGATGCCCTACAAATTTTCCTACAAGGTTAGCCTAATCCAGTTGAGTCTAGAGCAAAGTTGAGTTTATATAGATTACATTATATTTTATGTAGTATCTAAACAAGACATTTGATCAAGTGCCTTATGAATATTAAGTTACTAAAAAATCATTTAAATTAGTCTTATATAGGTCTTTGTATTTAAAATAAGATTAAAATATTATAAAATAATAAAATTATATTTTAAGTTTACTAATATTTTATAACTATTTTATATCTCTTAAACTATTAAATCAATACAATATACATAATGAATGGTTCAGTATATAAATTATATTTAATTTATTGACTATAAAAGCTAAAAAATTTTAACATATTGCATTTACTTTCAAATATTTTAATGGTTATAACTCTATTTTTAACTAAGATGATTTAACTAATGAAATGAATAGATTTTTTTTAACTCGACTCAATCTAGTTTTAGCTTAAATTAAGATGGAACTTATAAAATCATTTTATTTTTCATACACACACACAAGTAAGTCATTACTCAATGGAAATGTATTCGTTAAGCCTAGGGGTGTTAATGGTTATTATCAACTCGTCAACCCGCTCATCCAACCCGTTTATAAATGGGTTTGGGTTGGGATTTTTGAATAAATGGGTTATGATTCGCCAACCCGTTTAACTATTTAATTAAATAAATGGATCAGGGTTGAGATTTTATAACAAGTCAACCCGTTTAGTAACTTAACCCATATAACCTGTTCAACCTTTTTAATTCATTCAACTAATTTAACTTGCTTAACTTATTAAAGTTGTATGTAAATCCCTTGGTTATTTTCTCTCTCTAAGTCTTCCTCAAGTTATCTAATTTTTATTTTTCACTCTTGGCCTAATTCTATTTTTCTGCTACTGCTCTATTTCCATTTCTCCTATGCCGAAAACACTCTCTCGTCTTTCCCTTCGAGATCATCATCTAATAGAGTTTAGGCTTTCAGGTTATTTGCTGTACAACCCGTTAACAACTCATCAACCCGTTTATTAAATAAGTTATAAATGGATTAGGGTTGAGGTTTTTTAAATGAGTTAATAAACGCATTAGGGTTGAGATATTTTAAATGACTTAAGATTAGAATTAAGCTCTAACTCATCCAACTCAATCCGTTAACACCCCTAATTAAGCCTCAATGCACACACCTACATTAGCCATTTTTATATTTTTGATTTTTTGAGATACTTAGTGGCTCAAGAATGAGCTTTTCATATATGAGATTATATTCTTTTAATTTTTAGACTTTTTAAATTTTTAAAATAAAAATTGCTAAATGAGGCATTTTTTTCTTTGAAAATTTGAAAAAATATTTTAAAATTAAATGTATAAAATTTTACATATGAAAAATTCAAGCTTATGTCCACATATGTATGCCAAAAAAAAATTTTAAAATAAAAAAATGATTCCTCCAAACTTGTGCATTGATGATCAATTCACCCATTTGCAATCGTGACTCTATGTGTATACAGGTAGGGGTCCTTTTGTAAGATGTGAAGGCGAAAGTCTAAAAGTTAAAATAATGAAATTTTGAAAAGGTTAAATAATGATGTAGAATGACTGAGATAATGATTAGCAGTAAATAAAATAAAATAAGAATAGATGTAGTAGTCATATGAAAACATATAAAAAAAATTAAAATATAAGGTAATAATAAAAAGTGGAGTAATTAAATAGCTGAAAGATGAATTCATATTAAAAGATGTGCTGAAAGAAATAGAAAATTTTTTTTTAAAGAACTTTTACATGTTACAACATTTTTTTTAGAATTCACAGAACGAGTTGGTCCAACTGTTTTTCTGGTAAACCCACTATGCGTACGTCTATACTAGTGAACTGGGTTGGCCAATTCGTAGCATCAACTGGTTAAACCGGCTGGGCTGATGCCGTTTCAATTACAGGGTAAATAACTATATTAGTCACCGGGAACATTCAACCTCCCGATTTGGTCCCGTTTTAATTATGTAGGTATGTTGGTTGCTAAAAAACATTTCAGTTCCTGAAATTTTTATGAAGTAATAACATGGGTTTTTTTCCGTTCACAACTAAGATGGGACGGATGGGATGAAGATGAAGTGAAATCTTTTATTTGCCCAAATTAATGATTTTTTCATTTTAAAAAAATAATAACTTATTTTTTTCATTTTTATAAAAAAAAATTAATTTAAATACAACTTTCCCCATTTCAAATACACAATAACTTTTTTCTTTGATCCCGCGTACTCATCTCAACTCCTTTAGGATAATGGAACATGTATGTTTTGACGTGAGAGTTGAGAATTGCCACGAACGTGGCTGCACGAATGCCTTGTGAATTCATATACACGCTTGCATTGCAAAAACAAATGGGCTCCCAGTCTTCCCACCTGTTACCACTGACACTGCCTGTTAAGTGTCGGACGTCAGGCACATCAGACACATATCAAAAAAAAAAAGAAAAGGAAAGCAGATTAGGCAGGCAGCAGATATTTAATGCCAACCTCTGCGGCTCACATGCTCTCCCACTTTCATTTTTATATAAATGAATAATAAATGCTGTCCTCAAAAAATTCATGCTCCAAAACCGATTTCACCCAGAGCCAGCTCCTCTACCTTAGCTGCAGTCTCATCTGAGTATGGGTGTTAATGATGGATTCCGGTGCATTGGAGCTTAATGCATTGAACTGGGTATATTTTATTATTTTTTTAAACTTTTTTCATGAAACTATTAATCTAAGTGTATTTAACATGTGTATTAATTTTTACTATTTTTGAAGACTTTCATATTTTTTTGGATTTTTAAAAAAATCAATAGTACTTTTAATAATTTAAAATTACTAAAATGTCATTAATTTTTTAAAAATCCAAAAAAATGTAAAAATCTCTAAAAATACTAAAAATTGATATACATGTTAAATTAACATTCATGTAAAAAAAAATTTCAAAAAAATGGGTGCATAGAATTGGATCCCGTTAACGATTAGGTTAAACGTGTTAGAATCTAATTTTAATCCTAACTCATTTTTAAAAATCTTAAGCTTAATTCATTTATTAACTTATTTAAAACTTCAATTTTAATTTATTTACAACTCATTTAATAAACAAGTTGATAAATTATTAACAGGTTATGTATGTATGTTGCAAATAAGTCAAAACCAAACTAATTTAAAGTTGAGTGTGTGTTGTTTATAATTATTGTGATGAATTGACCTACAATAATGGGATACATAGCATAGTCAGATCTTCATCAAGGGATGGTGTATATTCGGCATGTCAATACAAAGAAGGATGGCGACTTAGTGAAACAAAGAGGACAATAAAAGGAAAATAATAATAGAGGTAGAGAGAGAAACAATCAAAAATAGAGAGGGGGACATGATAAGAAGGAAGGAGGGAGGAAGAGGAAAGAGAAAGATAGAAACATAGAGAAATAAAAAGGGAGGTAATCAAAGACATAGAAGCGAAGACAAAGAGAGAGAGTGTGTGTATGTGTGTGTGGTAGAGAGAAAAGAAAAATCTTACCGATGACACTTGCAAACGGCAGCAAGGATGTTAATAGCAACATTGCATTACAATAGCAAAAAACACATTGTAGAGTTGTAAAAATCAAAATGCAAAAATAGATTTAGAGTATATGAATATATATACCCTTCTCATGTGTTCTAAACGAGTTGGTAGATTAAACGGCTAACAAGTTATAAAATCTAAATCTTAATATATTTATTTATTTAAATTATTAAATAGGTTGTTAGATTATGAACTATTTATTCAAAAATCTCAACCCAATCTATTTTATGAACAATCTAGATGAGCGAATTAACGGGTTAACCATGACCGTTAACACTCAGTACTGCCAACTGCGTTCCAAGGCCTTCGAGCCTAACACTACAAATATTATGTATATATATATATATATATATATAGAAAGAGAGAGAGAGAG
>JAXCLR010000050.1:63285522-63301054 GCA_035584095.1 Annona squamosa | reverse complement strand
AAAAAAAAAAACTATAAGCAGTTGGGTAGGATTCAATTACAGAATTCAAAGTGGTTGGAAAATCACGAGGTTGCACGGAATTGTCATTGACGTGGTGTTAGAATTGAATCATTTCCGTTTTTTTTATTTTTTTTGCGGGTGGGAAATGATATTTGGTTTTACAGAGATGACGAAAGTTATCATGAAATTGTTTATTCAGAAAGATAGATGGGCGAAAAAAAAAAGAGTATTATATAGCTAGATAGAAATTTTCAAAGAAACTTTTTGATTTTCCAAACAACTGAAGACAGAGAAGGAGCAGCATGGGCCGGGATGATAACGATTATCTGAGCTTATTTCACAACAGTAAGCGCCACCCATCATTCAAAAGTAGCCAGTGAACAATGTTCTGAATATATGATAACGTTGGTCTAGTTTGCCCACACTATCTTTTAATGATTACAAGTATCAAGTGGCATCCAAGTCGAATTATTCAGCTGTACCTCGGTACATCATTTTGCAGTAGCCGCATGCTTAACCTTTTTACAGTCGAGACTTGGCCTGCCCTCCAGAGCCACTCTGAGGGAATTTACATAGGCAGACAACAAGGTTAGATAGTGTGCAAAGTGACTCAAAAGTTTCTAACTCTCTCTCTCTCTCTCTCTCTCTCTCTCTCTTTTTCTTTTTTTTTTTTTTTTGTGGGAAAAAGTGTCTAACTATTGATTCCCAGCCCAACCAAGCAAGAAGCTGGAGAGACTTAACAAGTAGTTCATGATACTTATAGCCTTGTTCTATCTATGTAAGTGGCAATGATAGATTTCATCTGCAACATAGATATGATTGGTCCTTATGGGGTGGCAAAGGCATGCTGCTGTCCATTCTATTCATTCAATGTTCAGAACCTTCTGAGCCTCAAAACTTTACCCCTTGCAGGAAAGAGAGGAAAGAGTTTTCCAACTTTCCCGGGGATAGTTCAAGGTGATTCCCATCGAACCAACCAGGTATGATTGAGATGTTTTCCATACGTGGAGCCATCCAAATCAATGCATTAGATCACCAGGCTTGTGAAGCATGCATAGAATGGAATTCACTTATCAGAAATTATGGATATAGCAAAAGAATTTTCCTCTCACCAGAGATGCATTTCTAGCAGCTCTTTCTGTCAGGTAGGCACAAGGTTTGTAGAAGCTTCCATAGCTCTTTGACCACACTTCCAACCTTGAACAGATGTAATTGGACCCAAGAGAATCGGCCCAAAATATAATACCTCCCCTGACGACATAGAAAAAGCAAAATGTTATATTGAGTAGAGTCTACAGCTGGATGACAGGAAGGTTATGTCTATAAAGCAATGGATTAAAGGAACAATTCTTTAGGCAGATGATGCGGTACAGTCCAAGCCCACCAAAAAATAAAATCAGAGGGTGAAAACACAAACTTGACCTGGGGCTTCAAATTTGTAAGATTTCCAAGTTGGTCAATAGGTGGTAATCCAATTCTGTCCTTATTTCTCTGATTCTTTTTCAAGAGTGAATTGAATTTATCCCATCTATTGTCTATCCAAGTTTATCGAGATAAGTAGACTGCACACCTGTATGCTGGGAAGCCCATACCCATGACAGATGCAATGTCCAAGTCAGATGATTTGACAGCTATTCCTTCTTCAAGGATGCGGCAGGCCTCATTCACAAGCGGAAACATGATCATTTCCACTATATCTTTGTCAGATAACTTAGTAAGCTGCATTGTTCCGAGGAAAGAAATAAAGCATCTGATTTTCCAACATCAGCATATCACTACCGAAACAAAATACTTTATGCCACAAAGGAATTAATCCATGGAAGTAATCTAAGTGACAAAGTCATTTAGAATTAATTCTTGAAAATTTTCACAAAGATGAAATGATCCTAAGAAAAGGATCAACAAGTTATTTAAAATAAAATTTATGTTAACCTGATTTCAATATATATATATATACCTAAAAAGAAGTTGGAGGTTCCATTCACATATCATGCTCGACAAAGGTAACATTTGCTATCAGCCTATATTCCATGATTGAAGCTGCCCATACCACGAGTCCCAAAGTAGATGACAAATTGCTTAAAAGTGCAACTAATTAATTGATGCCACTGCTCTTTCTCCAGTTATTGTGGACAGCTTGCTGCCTCTTTGTCCATTTATTGGTTACCTCAGCAAGTGGGTCTCACACATCCACCCACATCTATGAAATCCTAAAACTAATCTAGGTTTAGGTTTTCTGAAGATCAAGATTCAGAAGCCTATTAATTGGAAATGGATAAGCAAATGACAGTCAGCTGGATGTGTGTGTGTGTGTGTGTGTGAGAGAGAGAGAGAGAGAGACCATGAGATCAACAGAGACACCAGCAATGCCCCTCGATATCTCAATGTATTTCTGTATTTCTGGATCTGGACTTGGCTTGCGTTTATTGTCATACACATAGAAACCCTTATGAGTGGCTTCACCTGAGAAAAATGACAACAGGAATGATTGTTGAACACTTCAAATTTGATGCATATGAGCGGCAAGAAAAATGAATTTCAGGTTACATAATGTTATAAGATGGAACAACTGCTTTGCAAGTCATTAGAATAAACTTGGAGCATGATCCAGTTTAAACTCGCTGGAACAACTCATCATCAACCAATGAAGTTTTGAATCCATTTCTTTTTTCAAAATAATCAAAGAAAATACACTAAATAAATCCAGCAATTTCTCATCCTGATTGCAACGATAGCCTTCAAATACGGTACAGTAAATCTCAATGTTGACTAAGGCAAATGCAATCTTGACGCCACTTTTCCCCCCAGATTCTTAGTCTGTTTGACGAGTGATTAAAATTAGATTGATAATCAACTCAACTGTCCAATAGAAAATGGTAAATGACAGTCAGCTTAACCAAATCAATACCTCGTACAAACTTCACACAGAAGATACACCATTACCTGCCCTTTTTTCCTTGAGCATTAACGGAATTAATTCTGACTTGTAGCATCTATCTGGAAAGCTCTGAAGAAATTGAGCGTGAGTTGCAACTGCCACCCCGAAACCCACGAGATCAGTCATTCTGTCAGAAAAATGATTCTCAATTGATTTGATTCAGAATCTTTAGATGCATCATGGATGTAACCAGAGAAGCTAACCTACAATTTCGAAACAAAATAATATGACCAGCCATGCATACACAAAAGGAAATTTGCTAACTAAACTGCTTGCAATGTGCATGACTCATTCAACTTCTCCACAGTGTGAAACATCTTGCTACAACAAGTAGCAAGATCACACTCATCCAGCAGGTTTGGTAAGGCCCAGTCCTAGGATCAGGACTACACGTTAACTTGACACTAGAGGGTGTTTTGATCTGAAGCTTGCTTTTGTGCTTCTGCAAGGCCTCAATACGTTGACCCCCACAATATTTTCAGTTGTCCTACCTTCTGTAAAATTTGATGGACCAACGATTAGCACATTGAATACTAAAAGACGATGGCACGCCTTTTGGAATAAGTCTTCAGAAGAGATGCATGTTTTACCTGAATGGGCCCATTGGCATCCCAAACTTCATAATTGCCTCATCAACCTGATAAACATCTACACCATGATCAACAATTAAGGATGCTGATTGTGTGTAAGGAAAGAACATTCTACTGACAGCAAAACCAGTGTAGTTCCGAACAACAACTGGGGTTTTCCTTATCTTCTTTGCAACACCCAGCAAGTCAACAATCACTTGAGGAGATGTTCGCTGAGACCTGATTATTTCCAGGAGTGGCATGACATGTGCAGGACTGTTGAACAATAACTGACTGTCATTTTGAGTAATAAGAACAAAAACATTATTCTTCACATGGATTTCTCACATAAATTACCTGAAGAAATGTGCCCCAACAATACGATTGCGAGACTTTGTCCTTTCACCAATCAAATTCAAGTCAATTGTAGAAGTATTTGATGCAAGTATGCAATCAGGGGGGCAATATCTTTCAAGATCCACAAAAATTTGTTGCTTCAGAGAAACATCCTCAAAAACAGCCTGTTTTGATGAACAAGTTTCCAAATAAACAGAAGCAAATATCATAAAATTAATAATTAGGTAGGAAATGAAGTCATGTCGCAATTTTCATTTGAACTGAATTGCAATTCATTCCTTGCACAAAGCAGAAATCGCCCAAATCAATACATGGTTTCAATCATGCCCTTAAGTCCTGTTAGCTATAGTTTGGGCTTGCCAGTCATATGAATGTAGAATGTGCTAACCACACTCCTTTTCAGTACTTGTGACAGTGTACTGCAGCACGGTGCATTGCTTTGGCACAATCTGAAAACACATCAAAGCCTACAAAAATCAGCAGACAGCAAGAATTAAACTTACCTCAATGACCATATCCACATCTTTAAAACTTTCATAGCTAAGAACACCCTTGAGAAAAGATAAGGTTCTATCAAACTTCTCTTGAGTCATGTTTCCTTTCTTGACAAGACTCTGCAGATTTGCTGAAAACATAGTAACATGGGTTTTGAAAAAAAAAAATAAATAAAAATCTTTATGGGCAATTGGAAGCTCAAAACAGTCCAAGATTTTCTTACAAAGAACCAAAAAGTGGTGGTTCACACAATGATTTACCTCTGACCCAGCCAATTCCAACTTCTAAGAATTTTTCATTTACTTCTTTCAAAATCACTGAAATGTTACCAAGAATCAATGCAGTTGCTATTCCAGAGCCCATTAAGCCTCCTCCAATAATGGCTACTTTGGTTATTTTCCTAGGTAACAGACCCAAATCAGTTATCCCTGGAACCTGGTGGAAACATACAAGAGAAGATCCAATGTGACACTCGAAGATCTAAGTATCTAATTTTAAGCAGAGGTGGGGAAAAAAAAAAGTAAAAATAAAATAGGCGAAGAGAAGCAATGTACACGAGGACAAATTGTACCAAAAAGAAATGGAAAGGCATCACACTCACAAGGAAATATATAACTTCAACACTCTGGTGGAGTGATAACTGATGATTGTACACTAAGATGCGTATTTTTTTATTTTTTTTGTCCATCAGACAGAGGTTCATGAATCACATACTGCCAAACAAGCACCTATGAATAGAGACTGGAATTTCTCAAAAAGAAAAGACAAAGATTACGATCCTGTGGCTACGAGACAATGAACACTAATTAGTAGTTACTGATTTTCTTGAGGCCATATATGCAATCTGCTTGGAGTTGTTGAGTTAGAAATCAACGTCAAAGAAAGTTGAAGCAGATTTAAAAGGAACTTTTTTCTCTAACTAATTTCTTTTGCATTACTAAATGACAGGAACATTTTCACATGCTAGGCGAATACATGGAAGTATGTTCAGCGAACAGGAACAAGAAAAATATAGGAAGATTTCCCAAGAAAATCTTTTGTTGGCTGTCTAGACAAATTGAAAGGGGAATAAATTATTAGAGAAATATTCTGACACCAAGACATTCATCAAAATACAAAGATTCAAAGTGAGACAAGTTCCTTGTCTACCCTAATATATGAACTAGCACAAACACATGCACAGATATAAAGGAATATACTTTTTTTTGAACATTATAAGATGACGAAAGTCATTTGCCTAACCAATGAAAACTGAATGAACTAGCACCAACATATGCACAGATTTAAAGGGCGATAATTTCATTTGAACCTTTGATGTTGCTCGTTGTGCAAAGAAGATGTTGATTAAGCCCTTCGAGGTTTCGGTTAAAATCAATGTCTGAGACAACTCTGTCTCCTGCCAAGAAAAGGCATAGCGTCATCAGTCTTAAAATAAACCTGTAATTTATTTGAAATTTTGAGCAATTGGTTAGAATAGAAATAATTAAGTAAAATGGGGCCAGTTCCACTATATTCATAATGAAAAACCACTTTGGAAACAGAAATGTAATTATTTCTCATGAAAAACAATTATTTCTTATGAAGTCATTTTAGTTTTTTTTTTTTTTGTAATTAAAAAATTCCAGAGAATTGGCAACCCTAATTCAACCTAATTGGGCTCCAAAATTTTCTTCATATTTGTTAAACATAGTTATACGAGTTAATCACCTTCAAAAGGCCAGCACGGGAACCTGAAGCAACACCCTCTTCAATAACATCAATGCAGAACAGTGGATGCTGGAGATTGGCAGCTTGTTTTTGGGCCTGAGCTCTTGCAAACTTGAATATCTCCCTGGCAACCCCAAGTGGCTCTAACTTGTCACTTCTGTAAAGACTAATAATCCATGGTCTTCTGTATTCTGCAACGTCAAGAGCCCAAAGACAGGCAGTCTTTAGCAGCTCTTGACGTGGGACAATGACATCGACGAGACCCAAGGCATAAGCTTCATCAGCTTTTATTGTCTTTGACGTCTGTTAAGGAAAAAAAGAGACCTCCATTTGAAAAAAATTAGGGAAGGCAATTAATTTCACTGGTGCTTGTTCATCTTCAGCATATGCTATGGAACTAAGGAAGTTCCTAATGAGCACGTCGAGTACACCATGCTCCTAACAGGACTCCAGTCTGACCATGAGATTGTCCACATCTAAAGCTGGATGTGAACTGTTGCTTTCAAGCCACACATTTTTTTTCCCCAGCAGAAGTCAGATATCATCAACTTGGCTTGATATCTCATGAGAGAACGCCCCTTCCGACCACGTGGGTCCTGCATGCTAAACTATGCAGATCACTCAAACCATTTATACAACTGCAAACATATCCATATTTCATGATCCAATCCCTGCATACCAGCAACATTTCAAGGGCCTTGATGAGGCCAATAAGGCGAGGGAGTCGTTGTGTTCCTGAAACAACTGTATGAAGTTAATAAGACTGTCTTGATGATTGAGATTGTCTTGCTCAATCAACAGTCCTGTAAAATACATGCAGTCAAATGATTGTACCTCCAAGACCAGGAATTATACCAAGCTGAAGTTCAGGAAGGCCAAGTTGAGCACTCGAAGTGGAAACCCGAGCATGACAAGCCTAAAAATAGAAAGAACCACAATGTTAGGAAGACTTTATTTCCCATCAAAGAAACAATTAATATCATTCTATCTGAAGGATAATCATGAGACAAACCATTGCAAGCTCTAGCCCGCCACCCAGAGCCAACCCATCAATGGCTGCCACTAAAGGCTTTTTTCCAGCTGAAAGGAAAAATATAAGAACAGAGTATTGTCAGTATCCTAGGCCAGCTGCAACATGTATAATTTGTAACCGTGTCAAATCCTTAATTATGCAGGTAGGCCTCAGTAAAAGATAACCTGTTCCTTGTTATCATCTGAGGATGAGAAATTACAACAACGATGAACCTGTAAGTGTGATTTGGATAGATGTGCAGGTTTAATGGGGGAACAAATCATTGAAGATAAACTATTTACCTATTGAAAGTGGATAATAAGATGACAGAATTTCAAGCGTACCTTCAAATTTCTCAGTGAAGACATCTATTGAGAGGTAGCCAGGCTTTTGTGGGAACACTGCATGTAACATTTGCCAAAACTCAAGGAAGGAAGTAGAGTTCTGCCGAGGGAAACTCACCACTGGAGAAAAATTTACCTTTTCCCCCTTGCATTCCGCCAAAAGCAGTGATATCAAACCCCCCAGAAAATTTGTCATTTGCACCTAGTCAATTAACTTACTGCATAAGTTGATGCCTTGGTATTTATCTCCTAACACTTACTGAGTAATTAGAAGTAGAGGGAGTGGCTTATATTACCTGTAATAACAATTGCTTTCACATCATCTCTGTGTAAAGCTTGCTCATAATGATTTTTTAAGCTATATATTACTGCAGAAAATAAAAGAAGGGGAGAATCTGAGAAGAATAGCCTAATTGTACAAGGTACTAATAAATTTTACTGAACTGAAGTTCCGAAACCCGAAAATTGAATATCTACTCTGAGATGGTGACCACAACCTAGATGAGAAATTTAAAAAGCAATTAGAGAAAATTTACAATCCTACCTGGTAAGGAAAAACATCAGTATAGACAATGGAACATGGTTCCAAGGACAGTAAGAACACTTGCATGAAAACATATATGCATCCAATATCCTTCAATAAAAGACAAACAATACAAGAGGCATATAAACTGCTGCCAAGTTATTCTGGATTACTGAGGATTCATCCATAACGAGCTTTGGTCTAATCTTAGAGAAATAACATGAACCAAGATGACGTAAACTGTGGCATCCACTACCTGTTCTACTCAAACATCTATTCTGGCTGATCAAAACCAATGATCCTAAACAGGAATTAGACAAAGTGCATGTTTAGGCTGATGTTTTTGAAGAGCCACACCTAGGATTGATCTGTTCCTGAAATCTTACAAACCCTGAGATCCACACCTTAATTTTTTGATTAATACACTACTAATTTTCTAAAAAAACATATCCCTGAAGAATAGCATTCTTGCATTTACGATGCATTGGTTATGGTTCACACAGCACTTGATCCAATTGTTAAATAGCAATGCTTGACTTGAACAACAGACGTGTTTGCATAAATAAAGTCCTCCACTCTATTGTCCCCAGGTAGGGGTGCAACTTCCGCTGGGTTGGACCTACACCCACCACATCAAACTAGAGAAAAATTCTGTTTGGGTTATTTTGAAAAGCCCAAACCTATTTCACAAAATATGGTTAGGGTTCAAGCAAACCCAAACCTGATTTCCCTCTATGTTTGATATAAAATATATTATATACATAAAACCTAAATAACACTTATTCACGTGTTATTTATATATTTTATATTATTTATATTTATATTTAAATTAGATGTTTGTCATGTTGAAATGATATTATAGGTGATTTATCATTTTCATTTATATTTACATTTATGTTGATATTATTTAACTTCTACATTTGTTAGTTTTTTTTCCTTTATCCTTTTCAGAAAAGATAAATTTTCTTTTAAAAATATAACACGTTATAATGTTTTTCCTTAATTTAATTAAGCTATGTATTATTATTTTCATTTAAATGACTTATTAGTTTATATTAGCATGAACTTTTAAACTTGTAACTCTTAAGTCAAGCAAATATTTGTCAATCTAAATTTCAACCCAAACCCAACTTACACAAATAAAGTTAAGGTTTAGATTTTACACATAGAATAGGATTACAAGTTGTACAAATAGGGTTAAGGTTAATATTAAGGTTGAGACGAACCTGAGTTTCATGAACCAAAGTTGCACTGCTATCCCCAAGAAAGGGAACTGACTGACCCTCAAGCACATAGCCAAACAACAACCCATATCAAGAAGAAAAAGAAGTATCAAAAGCATTGACAAGGTGTCAACGGAAAAAGGAGTTAAAACTCATCGAGGATGCCACCACAATGCACTATGAGCAGTTTATTTCTTTTTCTTTACTTCTTTTCTTTGGATACCAATCATATGCAAACAATTGCATGAGCTGATAGAGAAGTGATCCTGTTAGCCCGGGCTAAACAAATGTCTCGTTTAGCTTACCTCATAAAACTCATTTACAATACTTTTTTTTGTTTTTTTCTTTAAATGCTTGTTTATCTAAATGTATTTAACAGATAAACAAAAAATATAAGTGTACGAAGAAAAAAATAATAATAATAAAAGTGTTGTAAATGAGATTTTTGAAGTGGGCTAATCAAAACATTTGCTTAGCCCTGGCTAACTGGATCATTCATCAGGTTGATGTCGTGAAAGCAATTGATTTTTAAAGCAATCATAGTATTTATCCATATGTATTTATTCACAATGCTAAAAATGAGATAACTTGGAACCTTTTACAGGTTACTATGCTGCATACCCATTTTCAAAATTTAACAGTTATTTAATCATTTTCAAGTGATTTTCAACTTTTAGAAAAATGTACATTTCCTACGAAAGTCTCAAATAAATAATAATAATGAATATTACGAATGGATTATCACGGTTAGATTCAACCAAAATATCACCCAAAATAATAATTAAAAAAATTTGAACTGGTTGCATGGCATGAATTATCACGGTGTATTAGTCATATTAGAGTTTATAAGCGTGAGTACAAATTGTTTTTGAGTTCTTTCAACCACAGATTTTGAGGAAGCTTTTCATGGTTAACACACCATACTTCAATTTTAGGGGGTCCAGCTTTATTACATGCGCAAATCTTGTGCGAATTGTTAATGCAAGTTGCAGCTAAGCATGCATTCGGATTCCCTCGTGAATTCCAAACCAAAATGGTAACAGCACCGAGCATGCCACCCCTAATCGAAGACTCAAGACTCAAAATCAATGTTTTCCCAAGTTCTGACAATAAATTTCCAGCCTGATGATGAAAAGGGGTCATAAATCTAAAGGAATGGAAGTTTCAGAGAAGCCGAATTGCAGGAATGGAACTGAGGGAAGACAGTGAAGAAACAGGAAAAGAGTTCCGGCATAGAGAAGATGAAGTGTCACCATCGACCGACAAGGAATTGACGGGTGGATTTGTGATGGTTATGACAGCAACACCGTCAGCTCCCACGTCCATTTCTGTTCTTCCCATCTCTCTCGGCTCTCTCGGCTGCAGCGCGTTCTGTTACTTTCATGAATTAGAAAGGGAATCTTCTTTCTTTTCAACCCCACTATACTTTTGGCCCCATTTTTCTTTCTAGCACTGTTCATAAAACTGTTACTATGCTAAGTAAATATCTTACTTAGTTTATCTTAAAAAATCTATTTATAAAATTTTTTTTACTTTTTCCTTTATAAACTTATTTTATCTAAATCTATTTAACATATAAAGCAAATTTTATCATTTTTAAATATGTTTATATATTTTTTTTAAAATTTTAAACATCTATATGTATATATGTACTTAAAATAACCTTATCTTTAAATTTTAAAATAAATTTATACCCGTATCTAAAAATGGTAAAACTTGTTTTATACGTTAAATACACATAAATAAACAAGTGTAGGAAGAAAAAAGTAAAAAAATTATTGTAAATTGATTCTATAAAAGGAGCTAAACGGGACATTTCCTTAGCTGAAGCTAAGAGGATCATTTGAGTTTACACTAAGGGGTGCACTTAGCTTCTATACACTTGAATATAAATACTTATTTATTTTGAAAAATTTTTAACGTAACCATTAATCTAAATGTATTTAACGTATATATCAATTTTTACGACTTTTAGAAATTTGTAGATTTTTTTGAATCTTTTAAAATAGTAAAAATATCACTGATTTTAAAAAATACAAAAAATATCTATAAATCTTCAAAGTTGGTAAAAATTGATATGTCTGTTTAATACATTGAAATTAATAATTATATAAAAAATTTAAAAATAGAAAATAGGTTAAATGTACTTTGGTGTATTGAGCCTAAGTGCACCCTTGGTTCATTGAGGCATGATCCATCTCTCTATAAGGGAGATCAAATACTCTCATCTAAAATTCAAGCCAAAATCCAAACATGGCACCTTAGTTGACATCCTTGTTACTTATTGTTAGATAAGGATATATTCAGAAAGTGATAAAAAAAAATTTACGAAAAATTTTTGTGGTAGAAATTTTTTAAATTGGAGACAATGATAAGACATAATAAGGATAATGATGAAGAGTAAAAAGAATAAATTAAAAATAGATACGTTAGTTGCATATATAATTGTATAAAATGATTAAAAAGTAGAGTAGTTATAAAGGAAAAAGCAAAAAAATAATTTAAAAATAGTAGCCGAGATAGTAAAAAATTTTGGTTTAGAAAGTTTTGGATATAGCCAAATATGCCCAAAATCTTATTCATTTAATTTGGTTCCATTAGATGTGTAATTCGGATCAATTCGGTTTATGTAGTGGTTTAGCCTACCGATACTCTATTTGTAAAAAACCTACTTTACTCTACCCATTTGTCAATTCGGTTCCTAGCATGTCTTAACCTACCCATTACTTATAAGGTCGGTTTCAATTTCAGTTCCAAATTAGTCCCTTTAATACTCAAATATAATATTTTTAAACACATATCTCTATATTATTTTAAATAATACAAAGCAATCCACATTTATACTTTAAAATTACAAATACATATGTTATTATTTATTTTATTATATAAAAAATATAATGTGCACAACTCAATCATTAAAATTATTAATATATTATAATCACAATTCATAAACTTATTTATAAAAAGCTTTTGGCAGTTAATGACATATGCATTACCGAACTGATTTCTTACTTCATGATCCATGATTCCACAAAGCAAAAGATTCATTTAAATTTGAATTTGTTACAATGAGCATACATATAAGATATTACAAATAAAACATGACACATGCTATATAATATATATTATATACATGCATATAATTTTGTATACCTAATTAATTACCCATATAAGTACTTCTACAAGTTAATTCTAGGTACCTAACGTATTTACCCTACCTCTATTTGAAGAGACGGGTAATAATTTGTAAAGTTATCTTTTATATCATATCTTACCCAAATTAGAGTCGGATCGGTGAGATACCCATGAGCACTCTAGTCAAATTATGCCCTAGGTTCCATTTGGAACATATGAAGGTATTTTTTAAAAAATTAATATTTAATTGCTAGACTACTATACTTGTTTATAATTAAGTATTAACTATCAAACTTTCAAATTTTTTATATTTTTATATAACTATCTTATTTATTTCATTGTTATCTCTTTGATCTTAATTATTAATTATTGTTCTTATCATATTCCACTACTTTTTTAGTTTCACGGACACTTTCTTGAACGTATTTTGTTTTAACATAATAAGAAAACTACAATTTTTTTTTTCAAATGAGCCAAGAACAAAGGATTCGGACACAAGACCGAGAGAGAGGGGGGGGATTTGTAAAGGAGCCCTATTAGGGCTCTTAGCCTACGAATTAGGGGTATTAATGGTCATGGTTAACTAGTCAATCCGCTCATCCAATCCATTTATAAATAGGTTTGGGTTGGGATTTTCGAATAAATGTGTTATGATCCACCAACCCGTTTAACCATTTAATTAAATAAATGAATTAGGGTTGAGATTTTACAACTCATCAACCCATTTAGTAACCTATTTAACCCATATAAGCTGTTCAACCCGTTTCATTTGTTCAACCCATTTAACTCGCTTAACTCATTAAAATTATGTATATATATATATACATGTAAACCTCTTAGTTATTTTCCCTCTCTAAGTTTTCCTTAAGTCACCTAATTTTCATTTTTTTACTGTTGCCCTAATTCCATTTTCCCGTTACTGCCCTATTTTCCTTTCCCCTATACCGAAAATACTCTTTTGTCTCTTTCTGCGAGATTTTCATCTGTTAGAGATTAAGCTTTTAGGTTATTTACTATATAACCTGTTAACAACTCACCAAGTCATTTATTAAATGGATTGTAAATGGGTTACAATTGAGGCTTTTTAAATAGATTAATAAACGGATTAGGATTGGGATATTCTAAATGGGTTAGTATTAGAATTAGGCTCTAACCCGTTCAAACCGATCCGTTGACTCCTACTCCAAAGAGCACCGAAAGCAGAGCCAAGTTCCAGTGCCCCTGCTGAAAGGAGCTTTCTATTTTTTTTATTTTTAAGAATATATGTGCTCAAAATCAAAAAATGTGTGTGTGTGCTGGCTCAAAATGTGTTTTTATTTAAAAATTCAAAAAATATTTTAAAATATTCTAAAAATGCAAAAATTACATTTCTATGAAATTTACGCTATTGCAAAATTCTTCTTAAATTAAAAAAAAAAAGTTTTGCTAATGTAAGTAGCACTAGATCTCCATTTTTTATGACCTTTCATAAGATGCTGGATCTTAAATGGATTTTTATGAGAAATTAATGGCCTTCAATGGATTTTAATAAATCCTTAACAAGGGAATCCTCCAAAATGTATCCATGATTAGAGCTACAGGTGCAACTGAGATAAAATATCTACGGGTCGACGCATTAAATACTCTAAAATAGTCAGGATAAATTATTATTTTTAGGTGTTGATTTCATGCATCCAAGTGTACTAAGCTTCAGTGTCATCGGGTTAAAAATTTATACAATTGTTAATCTAAATATATTTAACAATGATATTTTCATAATTTGAATTACGAAAATGCCGCTGATTTTAAAAAAACTAAAAAAATTTACAAATCTACAAAAAGTTAAAACTTGATATATATGTTAAATACACTTAAATTATCCGTTATATATAAAAAAATTTCAAAAAAATAATAATAAGGAATTTTTGCAACTAAGGGCACTAGATAACAATTCTTTTTTTATAATTATACAATAAGATAGATTTTAAGTAAAAAAAATATTCAATTTGATTAGGTTAGAATACGTTCTAAGGTACGAGCAATATATGTCGATTTTGCCCCCATTTGTAAAAAAGATTTCAATCGGAATCCCTATTGTAGAATAGATCTGAAGTATTTTTTGTTTAAATTATAATAAAAATAGAGCAAGGATTTATTTCATCTTTATTTACATAATGATTTGGGGGCAAAATCGACATTTTCACATAAGTTATCGTCAGTTTTGGCTTAGAGTAACAACATGGCGTTGAGGAATTAGGGGTGAAATGTTGTAGATAATTGAAAATTTTCTAAAATATTACGAGTATAAAAAGAATAATGGGTCAAATGTTGTGGGTACAAGAAAAAAAAATTTATGTTTTATAAAATATTTTTATATTGAAACATGTAAATATATTCTTTAAATATAAAAAATTATTTAATTTATCTATTATTTAGTAGATTTATCAAATGTGTTTCAAAAATTACATTATTATTATCTTAGGATATGTTTAGCAATAGTTAAAAAATATCAAGTTAAAACTTTTCGCTCTTCACAACTATCATATTTTTTAATTATTTTTTCACATTTTCCTATACAACTACCCTACTTTTCAATTATTTCTATACAATACTCACACAACTAACGTATATATTTTAACTTTCTCATATTTAGTCTTCATCATTGCTCCTATCATATCACATCATTTGACAACTTTTACTCTTCAAAGCTTTTCATCAAAAATTTTACCTATTCTCAAACACACCCTTAATTTAATTTTTTGAATAATTAATTATAGGTTTTAAGTAAGATTTATAATAGAATATAATTTTCAAATATAATATAAAAGTTATTTTAAAGAACCTATTTACAATTAAAACCGGTCTAACCTAACTTTCAAAAATAAGAAAGGGTAAGCATAAACCTAAAATAAGATAAATTAAAAGTTTTTCATATAATGTAAGGTCAATCTCAAACCAAACCTACTCACAACAAATTGCACTCCTCTCCGTGACCGTCCAAAGGACAATAGCTTACAGATGGGCAACCTGTGATAAATCTATTTCCTTGTGAGTACTTATTAGTACTCAATCGTAGCTATCCATACAACAGACACGGCGAAAATCAAATCCTACCAAATTGAGATGCTGAACATCTCTTATTCGAATGATTTTGTCGCTGTAGGTTCAACTTCACTGTCATGTGCTGACGAATTTGTAAGCAGATACAAGCTTAGCTTTCACAGTCGAGACTTTGCCTGCGCAGCCGCTA
>JAXCLR010000050.1:63268896-63282933 GCA_035584095.1 Annona squamosa | reverse complement strand
GTACTTTTAGGCATCCCATATCCCAACCCAACTCCCCAATATGTGAAATCCAAGGAACTTGTTTACAATAGTAAGCTGGTGGGGGAAGGAACCTTGGGGTCAACTGATACACCAGCAATGCTCCTTGACTTCTCAATGTATTTTTGTATTTCTGGATCTGGACTAGCTTTGCGCTTATCATCATACGCATAGAAGCCTTTGCGAGTAGCTTCACCTGAGAATAATGGCGAAAGGATGAACACTTCAAATTCCCACAAGCATCTAGGTGGAAAGAAAATTCCAATTTTACTACATGTTTTGAGATGGAATAACCACTTTACAACAAGGTACAGTTGTATGCACCCGAGTGCATTGAGGCTTAATGGACCCAAGAGCATACACTCATTTTTTATTTATTTTTTGAAATTTTTTTTGCACAATTGTTAATTTAAGTGTATTTAACATATGTATCATTTTTTATTATTTTTTGAGATTTTTATATAATTTTCGGATTTTTAAAAATCAATGACATTTTAGTAATTTATTTTTAAAAATCCGAAAAAATATCTAAAAATCTCCAAAAATGGTAAAAATTAATACACATGTTAAAGTAAACCATACAAGATTTTCAGATTGATTCTGTATCACCATTCCCAAGACAGTTTTCTAATTCTCAATACGATTTTTTCAATTTCCAATATGACTTTACTCATTTTCAGTACAACTTTATTCATTCTCAATATATATAATTACAATCTCATCTCATATTTAGATTCAATCCAAGAATCTTGTATAGTTTAGAAGAAGCTCTAAATATACTTAAATTAATAGTTTCATAAAAAAAATTTCAAAAAATAGGCGAAGTACACCCCCGAGTGCATTGAGTCTTAATGCACCTGGTTGCACAAGATTGGTTCCCCTTTACAACTTGTCCAACTAAAAATGGAGCAGTTTGACAACCCAGACCTGCGCCAGTTAAACCAGGCGCCAAGGAAATTGGGTTCTCAGGGACAATCTAGGCACAATTTGGTCAGTCATCATCAACCACCAAATTTTTTAATCCATCTTATTTCCTCAAAATAATCAAAGAAAATTACACAAATTATTAGTCAGATTCACTTGGGAATGCAATTCGTTGTGACATTCGCGTAACAAATCCCATTACCTATTCTCTTATCGTCAAGCATCATTGGCATTAGTGCTGACTTATAGCACCTTTCTGGAAAGCTCTGAACAAATTGAGCACCAGTTGCAACTGCCACCCCAAAACCTACAAGATCAACCATTCTGTGGAAAACAATATTTCTGAGCAATTAGTTTGATGTCTCCAGCAGCAACATTCAGAGAACTGGAGAAACTAAGTCCTCGTTGAGGAGGGAAAATCAATTGATCATCTCCAACTTAGCAGTTAAGATCTTGTTTTCCTCATTTACTTTTTTGCATGTTCTAGAACCAAGAATTTTTGACATCTGAAAGGCTTGGATGACTGATCATGTTATTCAGCTTGCAGCAATAACTTAGGTCCACTCATATGGCGATCAGGGATCATGATTAGATTTTGCTTTCTGCAAGCGCCATACGAGCTGGACTGCCTTCCCCCCAACCCTATCAACATTTGATGTAAAATTTGTGGTCCTTTCTGACGTAAGGCTTGATGTGTCAATTTTTTTTGAAAATTGCTTTCCAAGAGGTAATGTAAGACCTTTCAGGATGGTGGATCTTCATAAGATGAATGAAGGTTTACCTGAATGGACCCATTGGCATCCCAAACTTCATAATTGCTCGGTCAATTCGATAGACATCCACCCCATGATCAACGATTAAGAGTGCTGATTGTGAGTAAGGGAAGAACATTCTGTTGACAGCAAAACCAGTGCAGTTTCCAACAACAACAGCGGTTTTCCGGATCTTCTTTGCAACATTCAGCAAGTCAACAATCACTTGAGGAGAGGTTTTCTGAGTACGAACTATTTCCAGAAGTGGCATGACATGTGCGGGACTGTTAAACAAGAACCATCTATTAGTTTGAGAAGTAAAATTTTACAAATAAATACATTTTACACATAAATACCTGAAAAAATGTGCCCCAATAATACGATCATGAGATTTTGTATTTTCACCAATCAAATTCAAGTCAATTGTAGAAGTGTTAGATGCAAGTACACAATGAGGCGGACAATATTTTTCCAGATCCACAAAGATTTGTTGCTTTAGAGAAACATTCTCGACAACAGCCTGTTTCAAGGGAAAAAAAAAAATTCCAAACAAACAAAAGCAACTGTCAGCTTAGAAAGATTAGACTTTTTTAAGAAAAAAAGTATTTAATATTTTGATTGTCAATTGAACTAAATTGCAGTCTGTTCCATGCAAAGTAGAAAATGAACAAACCAACCCACGGTTTAAGTCAGACCCGTAACTCATGTGAACTGTAGTTTCGGTTTTGTGATGATTCAGTGGGCTGCCTCCGCATCCACCAGCTCTATTAAACTGAAGAACTTGTTGCAGTTCAATTCAAGACAAAATAGAAACTCTACCAAAGTCAGCATATAAATGAACTTGCCTCAATGACCATGTCCACGTCTTTAAAGCTTTCATAATCAACAACTCCCTTAAGAAGAGAGATCGTTCTTTTGAACTTCTGTTCAGTCATGTTTCCTTTCCTGACTCGACTTTGCAGATTTGCTGAAATATAGAAGCATGGCCTTTGAGAAAATCCCTTCAAGCACAGTAGGAAGTCTGAAACAATCTGGAAAATTTTCTGCCAAATGAACTAAAGCACGGTTCATGCAGTGATGTACCTTTGACTCTACCAATCCCAGCTTCCAAGAACTTCTCATTTACTTCTTTCAGAATCACTGGAATGTCACCAAGTATCAATGCAGTTGCTATTCCAGAGCCCATTAAACCTCCTCCAAGAATGGCTACTTTGGTTATTTGCCTTGGCGCAAGACCCAAATCAGTAATCCCAGGAACCTGACGCGAACATATGAGAGTTGAGATGGCACAGGCATCAATGGAAGAGCCAACTACAAATTTCAAATGAAAGTAAACGAGTAATGTAGTAGACAAACAGATGCAATGTGCATGAGACCAAATCGTGCATGAACCAATGGACAAAGGTTCTTAATAGAAAAGGAAAGGGGGATACATATGTTACTCAATTTAGTTTTGAGGTTATTTGTGAAATTTGCTGTGAGATGTTGAGTTGGAAATCAAATTTAGAGGAATTTGAAGCAGATTTAAAATTAACAATGTTTTGCACTCTTAATTAATTTCTTGAGAAAAAATGACACGAAATATTTTCACATTTTATACAAATAGATGCAAGTTGATGTTCTGTGAACCTGAAATAGAAAAACACTAGGAAGACTTCATGGACAGGTTAGAAGGAGATCAGCAAGATGAAAATTTTTCTAACAACCAGCCTCCTTTATCAGTAGTGAAGGTCAAAAATCAGTCGAGGTCTCTGCTCATACTCAAACTTTGTATACCAATAAAGTGCATGATCATATCCAAGTAAGGAATTATCTTGCAGAGGAATTGATTCAATATGCCATGAGTTCTGTGCCTATCAAATGTAAATGAACCAATGCAACCGCTGCCCTAGACAGACACAAGATTACAAATTCATTTGAACCTTCGATGTCGCTCGTTGTGCAAAGAAGATGTTGATCAAGCCTTTGCAGGTGTCAGTTGAAAGCAGTTTCTGAAAGGACTCGATCTCCTGCCAATACAAGAGATGCAATCATCAGTCACCTGAGCTCTTTGAAACTTGTTGATTAGAATAAAAGAAATTCGGTCAACAAATTCAGGCTAGCCCTCACATACTCATAATGATAAACCATCTTCTGAAATGAAATAGAACTGTCATGTGAGATTCATTATTTGTTTCCTTTTAGCAAATTGGGCAGCCTCAATTAAATTCAGCTGCCATTCAAACATCTCTTCATAGTTTTGGCATGTTGTCGGGAGTGAGTACCTTCTGAAGACCAGCTTGGGAACCTGAAACAACACCATCTTCAACAACATCAATGCAAACCAGTGGGTGTTGGAGATTGGGAGCCTGTTTTTGAGTCTGAGCTCTTGCAAACTTGAATATTTCCCTGGCAACCCCAAGAGGCTCTAACTTGTCATTTCTATAAAGGCTAATAACCCATGGTCTTTTATGCATTGCGATTTCAAGAGCCCAAAGGCGGGCAGTCTTTAGCAGCTCTTCAGGTGGGACAATGGCATCAACGAGACCTAATGCATGAGCTTCCTCTGCTTTTATTGGCTTTGACATCTGTTCAAAGAAAAGAAATTCAGTTCAACGACTGGTTATTTTGTCTTAGAGTCAGCAACGTGAGGTCTTGGATCCTGAACGGGCACCACTTTATTACATGCAATTTCCAAGCCATTCAGTCTGATCATAAGATGGCCCACATACTAAGCCAACTGTGAATAACAGTTCCTATTTAGACAAATTCCAATTCACAGGAAGGAGCCCTTGATCAGACTGATCTGATTTTTGGTCATATGCCTAATTACATAGTCCTGATAACCATGAGGTTCCAACCTGTTAAATAATACCTATGTCCCATTCCTTTTGTGGAACTCAGAAATATAGATAATATGGTCATTCATACCAGCATCATTTCAAGGGCCTTGGAGAGACCAACTAGGCGAGGGAGTCGTTGTGTTCCTGGAACAAATATACAACATTTGTTTCTATAAGACCACAATCATGATTGATGTAGTCTTTATTAATCAGTAGTTCAGCCAAATGCCTGCATTTGTGGGATTGTACCTCCAAACCCAGGAATTATTCCAAGCTGAAGTTCAGGAAGGCCAAGTTGAGCATTGGAGGTAGAAACGCGAGCATGGCAAACCTAAAAAAGGAAAGAACGGCCATGTTAGCAAGAGCCTATTTTGCCATCAAACAAACAGTATACATAATATGATGAAAGGTAATGGTACACACACCATTGCCACCTCCAGCCCACCACCCAAAGCTAGCCCATCAATGGCCGCCACTAACGGCTTCTTCCCAGCTGGAATGCAAAATATCAGAAAAAGGGAAATTTTCAACAACAATAATCGAATAGCAAATCCCCAAGTCTGTAATCATGCAAACTTATGAATTGATAATCATATGAAGATAGGTGGTCATGACAGACAGTAATACTCCAAGAGCAACCCCCAAGTCTGTAATCATGAAAATTATAAATGGTGCTTGTAAGACTCCACTAGAAGATGACCTGTTCTTGATTATTGTATGAAGATAAGTGGTTGTGACAGACCCTATCAACCATATGGCCCTCAAGAGAGGGATTTGGACGGACGCTAAGATTGTTGGCGAATGCAAAGAATCAAAGGTAGTATTAGTACCCTATCCAAAATGGAGAAATAATAGAAAGTCCCATACATACCTTCGAATTGTTTAGTGAAGACATCTATGGAAATGTAACCAGGCTTTGGCTCTGACACTGCATGTGGCGTTTACCAAAACATAAGAAAAGAATAGAATTCCACTAAAAGAAATTGAGAATGGAGATAATATTACCTTTTCCCCCTTGCATTCCACCAAATGCTGTTATATCAAACCCTCCAGAAAATTTTCTACTTGCGCCTGCTTACATAAGATTATGCATTCATAATCATCTCCGAACATTTATACAGAAATTATGAGTGGACAAACAGGCTTATATTACCTGTAATAACGATAGCTTTGACATCATCTCTCTGCAAAGCTTGCTCATAATTTTCTTTCAAGCTATATATTACTGCAGAAAGTTTAAAATAAAAATTTTAAAAAAAAAAAGGAAAAATGTCTTAGATGGATGACCTAATTGCACAACATAGAAAATTTTATTGCTGAATATATAGACTCCGATTAGGGACAAGAATTGTATAGGAAAATTTTAAAAACTCAAACGGGGAACTTACAACACCATGCAGGAAACAATACATCTATCGCCTACAAAGGTAAGAGCATTGAATGCCATCTACAAATATAGCTAATGACAGTAAGAACACTTCCATGGCCGCATAAACGTGATAATTATGAAAGACCATTTAAGCATCTAGTTCTCCTTCAACAAAAGAGCAACAGGAGCAATCTAAATTTTGTATCTAGCTTTTTTCTGGCTCGCGAGACATTCGCTCATAAGAAGCATTGTGTGATCTCACGGTATTGGCGTCCAGAGGAGGCAAAGTGTAGCATCCATTATAGGAATCCTAATATCGGAAAATGGGAATTGAAAGTGATGGTCCATATATTGATTTTGTTGAGACTGATCTAGGATTCATCTGTCGCTGAAGATCTCTGGAGTCCACAATCTAGTTTTGCTTCCATCAACTTGAATGTGAACAATTGTTGTTTCGTGTTCAAATGAAGCCAATGAAGGATTATATTGCCCCATTGAGGGGATATTGGTCATGGTTCATCCTGCTGGGGATCCACTAGGCAAGTAGTAAAGATCAGAACATTTGCAGGTCCCCTCTCTGACAGAGACTAGGCAGTAGTTAAACTCGAGTACATCTCACAGATGTAGTCGTGAAACCTCAACGACTATGCCCAAATTCTTAAATATCTGTTGGTGTCTGTCTGTCTGACAATAGCAGCTAAAGGATAAGGTGGCCCGGATAACCTCCTTACATATTCGGGGCATGTTTGAGACGGTGAAATAAGGAAAATTCGTAGTATAGGATGGGAGTGGGAAGGGGAATATTTTGATAATTTTGTAATTAATATGAAATAACAGGGATAAAGTTTGAATAAATAAAATAATTGGAATAAAAAGATAAAGTTGAAAAAATGCGATGGTCTAATGTAAAATCATTTGCTAACAAACGAGTTTAATATGTCATATCATCTCATCCCACACTTGCAAAATGACAAACATGCCATTAACACTGTTTGTAGGGGGAAGATTGTTCTGTTGGTCTTCCAGCATCTCTGAGGGGCACCCTGTTTTTTTGGAGTGGGCCCAATTAAAATAAATAAATAAATGAGCAGCTGGCGCAGTTGCTCTCCCCTCTCTCCGTAAGAAGAAAAAAAAGGTTTTCTACCATTCTCTCTTTCCTGCCTACACCCACAAAATTGAAAGGAGGTTTTTGATCTTTTAGTCCTCTTCTTCAATAGCATCAAGCAAGTGAAAAGGGACTATTAATTTGAAGACCTACCATCAGTGGTTTTTTTTATGAAGAAGATAGTGGTTTTTCTTAATGAAGACAAGGAGAATAGGAGGAAGGAAAGGTAACTAACTTGGCTTATATATATGAATCTAATATGAATGAATTTAAACATTTTTCATAATTAACACATGAGTATATATATACATGAGCAAATATAGCCCATGCATATATTTGATTTGGATGAAACTTAGTTTCCTAGATAAACAAGTAATATTAAATACAGTGAATGAATTGAATTTTAAATTAATCATCAATAACTTAAAAATCAAGAAGGTTACATAATACCACTTCTAGAACCTTTTAAACATAATAGTTTTTTTTTTGTAAGTAGGGGTGTTTGAAATACATGTATACACAAACATGTTTTAAAATCTAAAAAAAAATACATACAAGTATCTGAAAATGGTAAAACTTAATTTATGTGCTAAATACATTTAGATAACAAGTATATAAAGACAAAAGCAAAAAAATATTTTAAATAGGTTTTTCCAGGTAGATTAAGAGAGACATGTGCTTAGTCGGAACTAATAGGATCATTCCTTCATATATTAGAGATTCATTTTAACTTCTTAACTCAACAAGGATAAGCTAAATCACGTGAAACATATGATTATTTTGTTAAAATACCTTGTAGTACCTGCATGATTTATTTATTGGTTAATTCAAATCATTTGCTTTCTACGAAATTAAACACATGAACACACAACAAGCCTCCAATCATTAAATCTTAGCATACCTATATTGGACTTTAACTAAAATATAGATAATAATAAGCTTAAAATAACTTTAAATCTGTTAATGATTAAAGAGAAAATTTCACATAAGAACATCTTGAAGATGCTTTTGGATACGGAAGGATGTCCACATTGAATATAACTCATCCATCATGTTTAAGATAACTTAATTAATTAAACGCAATATATAACATTAGCTGAAAACTCAAAGCGAATGTAAAATTTATCGCATTCAAGAATACATCCATTGATTCAAGTTGTCGATCGATTTTCACATCCAAGACAATAATTCTACCACGATTGAGACGGAAACGTTTTTCCGTGGACTGAATTTCATCCACACACGCTGAGTAGTTTGATTATTTTACAACGAAAACTAGTAACTATGATTCTGGTTACGAAGGATTTGAATATAAAAACAACAAATAACAGGCAACTTAGTTTCCACGAATTTTATGAACCGCAATTTTATAATTTGCAATATCTTCCAAATACCAGAGTGTCTTTCCCATTTGTTAGCCACGAATCAAGTGAAACCAAGCAAGCAAAGGATCGAAGAGAAGAACGAGATTGTTACCGTCGAAGGACAATGAATTAACGGGTGGATTTGTGATGGTTATGACGGCAACGCCGTCTGCTCCAACCTCCATTTCTGTTCTTCCCATCTCTCTCGTCCGCCGTTGATGGGATCTGAGAGAAATATAAATAGAACCAGTGAGAATGGACGAGGTTTCTCTCTCGGCTTTTCAATAAAAACGAGAGCTTCCTCGTTTACAATTAACGTAACGGACGGTTTGTCACGTAGCCGATTTTAGCCTTTTCCATGGGTTTTCTCAATCTTATGCGAGTGACTGATGATAAAAGTAGTCTGTAGGACTCGAATGGGATGGAATGACATTTTTTTAATTAAAAAAATACTTTTCTTAATTTAATAAAGCAACCTATTTTTTTGTTATAATATAATATTTGAGAATAAGGCACACTTTTATGTAACCAAGTTACATAAAACAGTTTCATATAACCACCTCAAATTTTAATAGTTTGATGTTTGACAACAAATCTAATCTATTTATAGTATTTAATATCATTTATTTAGTTATGAGACTAAGTTTCATGTAAATCAAATATGTGCATAAGCAACATTTGCATTTATGTTTAAAATTTGGAAAAATACTTAGATACATTTACATATATTTTGTAATGTAGTAGTAATTCATAAAATTATTTATCCATATAGTAATGATATTTTAGATGACTTAGATATTGAAAACACTACTTAAAATTGATATTTAACATTAAATTATTTTATTACGCTAATTTTATGCATTTGTAAATTGGCCTATATACACTGATTTTAAGCAAATGAAAAAGTTTTCATAATAATGTAAGTGATATTAAACATAATAGATAAAATAAATTTTTCACCGAAAACGAATAAAATTATATAAAAATGAAGTTTCATAAAAACATCCCGGTTTATGAATTTTTATGTAATTTTTTTATTAATCTCATTCTAGCATAAGCCCTGAAAAAAATTCGTACTTTTCTTCAATACAATTTTTAAACTTGGTCATCCAAAATCCAAATGTTATTGCATTCCCCATCAAGTTAAGCTCTGAATCAGGATACGCTTGGATCCATCTTACAGAAATTGCAGTTGAACACGAAAGGTTCCAAGACGCGGACCAGCGGGAACTTTTTTTAGGTAGTTTCGGCGCATCCTAATCGTGCTTCTGCAACCGCTGGCTCACGCGCGTCAGCTATCTAGAAACCAGCATGGAATGGATGAGGAATCGCGGAAATTGGAATGCGCGACCGTGTGCAGCCGTTTTATGTGTGGTCCCAATCTATTGCATGGTCGTCGGCGGCTTAGATCATAAACACGTGGGCTGTGTATCACTCGTGTCGTAAGAGAGCTAACCGGCCTTGGGACATGTACCAGCTATGGGCCGGATTAAGCCTGAACTCAGTCTTCAGAATGTGGATGTGATTTTCGACTATGTCTAAACTCGTTTTTTGCAGTTCAAACTCAAAGAACTCGATTTTTAAATACGATAAGATTTCGAAGATTGGAGCTTGATTTTCTATTTTTTTATTATAAAATGTGTTATATACATAATATTTAAATAATATTTATTTATATTTTGCATATTTACATTATTTATATTTATATTTGTATACATGTTTGACTTATTCTAATCATATTAGAAATAAAATTTATTATTTTATTTATAGTTATCTTTTATTCCTATCATTTAATTTTACATCCATTAATTTTATTCATTTATCTTATTTTTATGCTAATTTTTTCTTGAAATTTTTTTTATATTACTATTTTTTAAAAAAATCTGTAGTTTAATGATATATTGTTATGTTTACTTCCATGATTAGTTATTATTATATATTTATATAAATTCTAAATGTATGACTGTTAAATAAAATGTAAAAATAGAGTTAGGTTTTAGATTTTACAAATACAGTTAAAGTTAAAAATAATATTTTATAAATAAAATTAAAATTAACATTAAAATAAATTTGAGTTTAGTAACCCCGAGTTGCACCTTTAGTATTAGTGGTTGCTGGCGATACACCGGATATGAGAGACGGCCATCCGTTCCCATTCTCGAATGTGAAACTGGAAGCAAGAAACGTGCCGAATTAGCACGCGTGTTTGCTGTTCAGGACGTTAATCATGCACGGTCGTGCCCATCGAGCGTTTTCCGGTGTTTTTTTTTATAATAAAACTAGGTGTAAGGGGATGTTTGGGAATGAGTTAGGGAAACATGGGAGGAAAATGGTGAAAGCACGGGTTTTAAAGCACCTCATTAATCAATCAATCATCATATTTTTCCATTTTTATCCCTATATTCTAATCATTTTCCTTATCAACTACTTTCCAATGAACCTATTTATTACTACTTTACCCCTATCATTTTATATTAATCACATAATTTTCAAAATATTCCATTTTCTACTCTCACCAAATACCACATTTCCCACAATTTTTACATTCCCAGAAGTCCCTTGAGATTCTCCTCCAACCCACCTAAGGGCAGTGTTTTCCCGAGTTAAAAGGTCTCCTACTAACATGATGTGAAAACCAAATTAGATTTGGCCACGTGGCCACATGTGATGTTGTCTGAACCCGATTGGATTGGCAAGTTATGCCACCCACAGATACTGAATTCGAGTGCACTTAGTTTCGTGCTGCCACATGCAAAAGCTTATTTTTTTAATATTTTTGAAATGTTTTATAATTATTAATTTAAGTATATTTAACATATATCAATTTTTAATAATTTTAAAGATTTGTAGATATTCCTTTAGATTTTTAAAATAAAAACGCCACTAGTTTTAAAAAATTCAAAAAATATCTAAAATTTTCTAAGATTAGTAAGACTTGATATACATGTTAAATACGGTTAGATTAATAGTTATATAAAAAAATCAAAAAATATTAAAAATGAGTTAAATATACTCGGGCGCACTAAAGCTAGGTGTACCCAAGTGCACTAGATTAGATTTTGCCTACCAGTGGTTGGTTCGACTAACCAAATCAAGACGATTGGCCTGCCGCCTTCTACTTTGGAAGCCATTTCATTTGTCTTTATACGTCCACTATTAATATCGAAATTTATCTAATATTGGTATTATTAGTTTTGCCCTTTGCCCTTGAATTAATAAGGAATTCAAACTAATTTCACCAATAGGATCATCACATGTGATGAAATAACTAGGTAATTGTATATATGGTGTTAGGATATAGAATTTCAAAACTCGAAGTTGGTAAAATCATTGATAGCCCCATAAAAATCACCTTTAAGCATGTATTTTGATTATCTAATACTTTCATGGCAGAATATTCTCATTAAATAATTAAATATTATTATTACAAAGATTATTCAAGTGCAGATAGACTGCATCATAATTTCGATGCAGTCTGTTCCAAAATATGCTCCGCGTGTATTAAAATTAACATTTACACTACCCATTACATTTAAAAGTATTTATTCTAATAACATATTAATTTTCATCCAAATCTAATATATGCATATGCCTCGTCTTAAAATGATACAAAATTAATGTGATAAAATAATTTAATGTAAATATCAATTTTAGAGTAGTATTTTCAAGATCTAAATAGACTGAAGTATGTTATTTATATGGATAAATGATTATATAAAATATTTTAATATTCTAATTTGTGCAGGGCTCATTTTACAGCAAATTGGTTTAGTTCATCTGCGCTAGATGGGTTTTGTATTATTACAAGTTAAATGATCAAAAAACATCTTAATATAATTTTTCCATTCAAAGTCTATTTAGTAAGAGGTAAAGAGAAATTATTACTTCATGGTGTACACCAATCAATTTAACTTAAAATCTTAAGTCTTATCTATTTAATTATATTATTTTTTGATAATTAAATTTACATTCGAATTGTTTTTCATATTCATGTATTTTACTTTGTCTCTTTGATCATTATCTTAATCATATCCATTACTCTTCAAAAATTTTCATTCACTTACAATGCAATATAGAAATTTTTTATTATATTTTATACGTGTTAAAATCAAAAATATGTGGAAGGAGACAAGGCAAAATTTATGAGGTTCAGCTCTAACACCTACTCCATAACAGAAAATCTCAATTCGTTCATATCATTTGGCTTTCCATCATAGTTTGCCATTTATAAAATTTGTTACACCAATCAATAAAATCCTTAGCAACTTATTAAATAACCAATCAGCACTCATCAAATATTCTAATATGTTGTAAATAAATTTACTTCTATATTAGGCTAGATACATTTAACACTCCCCTCAAGTTGGTGCGAAAAATATCAATTAAGCCTAACTTGGATAATATATATTCAAATTGCTTTGTGGGTAAAACTTTGAATATATTACAAGTTGATATATGTTGTGAACATAAGGAGTGGATATTAGCTTTGCTTATATGTTTTCTCAAATGTATCGATAATAGATTTTTATATGCTTTGTTCTTTCATCAAATCCAAGATCTAAAGTTATGTACATAACAACTTAATTAAATTAAAATAATTTTGGTGGAGTTTGTAGATTAAGACCAAGTTTTTACAACACTAAATCAAGCTATACAAACTCACTAGTTGTTGATTTCATAGAATTGTATTCAACTTCTACACTTGCCTTGCAATAACGTTTGCTTTTTTACTTGTCCACTTAACCAAGTTACGTCTTACAAAGGTATAATACCTACTAGCAATGTTTTAAAAATTGGACCGAACCAGGCGATAGGACCGTGAACCGATTATGTCCCAGTTCGTTGGTATTTTTGATTCACCACAGTTCGACCGTCGGTTTGCACCGATTGAACTGGAAAAACTAGAAACTAGTCACAAAACCGATTCATTGACCAGTCTAATTTTTAAAACATTGCCTACTAGTCGATTCTTTGTCCTTGATGTTTCTTGCTTGATCTGCAGCAATATACCATGTGATTTTAATATGTCCATGTATTTCATTATACCCATTAGCTTCCATCCATATTCTTTTGTCAGGATTAGATTTTAAATACTACAATATTTGATCAACAAGTTTCACAAGTTGAACTGTAGAAGAATGCATAAATTGCCTAAAAAACTTATAGCATGCGCAATATCTAATCGTGTGATTATTAAATAAATAAGTCTTTCAACAATCTTTGAAATCTTCCTAGATCTTTCAAAGTTTCTCCATGGTTAATGAAATTGGCCTTATAATCAATAGGAGTAATTGTCAACTTGGCTCCTAGCTTTCTTATCTCCTTGAGAAGTTTCAAAGTATATTTTCTATGACATAAAAATAACTATTTAGACAAGTGAGCTACTTCGATACCGGTAAATATTTCAACATACTGAGATTTCTTATACTAAACTCGGTTATGAAGTATCTTTTTTGTTCTTCAAAACCTTTTGAATTACTTTCAATAAGAACTATGTCATCAACATAAATTAGTACAACTTTTCAAATGTATTTCCTTATGCAAATATAGAAAAAATATGAATTGCATTTTTCTATATCAAGCTCATGTGATTATTTTAAGTCATATGTTACCTTTTTAATCTACATAGAATTTAGATGCCCTGATTTTTTTTAGACGATGTCTTAATGGAAGATCCCTATAA
>JAXCLR010000050.1:63234930-63247619 GCA_035584095.1 Annona squamosa | reverse complement strand
ATGGTTTGTTGTATATCATTTTCCTATGCTCACCATTTCGTCAACTCAAACAGGCCAGTGTTAAAGAGGTCTTATATCAAGGATTTGTGAAACTTGTTGTGGTGGACCCATTTCTTTCGGGGCCTGTCTTTGATTTGCTTTGGCCTCATTTCCTTCACTTTTACCATGAGGTACTGACTACTGAGCATCTCAAGTTCATCACTCATGTTTTCCGGTTGTCAAATTAGTTCTGTTGCCAAATGCCGTTGCTGACATTCATGCCTCATGTTTGATAGGATGAAGATGTCCAGCTTAATGTTGGCAGATGTATAAAAGTAGAGAATGACAAATCTCGTCTTGAAGAGCCTTTAGATTGCCTTCTGTCCTGTGTCTCTTGGATTCTACTCCTTCAGCCACATAACAAAAGCGGTCATCAATCGGAATATTCATGGTTGTGTTTTGGGTTTTCCCTTTCTCAGGAGAATGAGGTATCAAAAATTGAATACAGAATCAAGGATCAGATATATATTCTTGTAATTACACTGACTCTCTGAAGTTAAAGCAGGCAGGAAGTGTTTCCTCTGGTGAATTGTTCTCAAATGCTCTGTCAAAGCTGAGACAGTACTTGAAAAAGGGCAATGCAGAAGGTTAGTGAATATGCTGACTTTTTCTTTGGGGTTAGAGCTTTTGCAATCGGGCTTTTCATAATTCTTATTTTTCTAATTGCTTTACATGTTTCTAATCAGATGTTATATCCTGGTGTCAAGATCAACATTCTTCTTCCTTTGAGCAGAGTAATAGTGCTCCTATGATATTGTCTGGAATATTAGAGGTATTGGTAAATATAGTTGCAGCTGGGTTGGAGAAAGGTACAGGCGCTGAAAAGGTGGAGCTAGAAAACGAAATTTTAGAGCTCATCAACTTATATGATTCTTTACAAAAGCAAGCAAGTGTGCCTGAAAAAGGAAATGGCCCTGTGAAGGGGCCATCTAGATCAACAACTCAAGATATCCTGGACAACTCAGATCATAATGTTAAAGAAGGCCCACATTCATCCCGTCTGCGATTGTCTCAAGCAAGAATTCCTTTCATGTCAACT
Source organism: Annona squamosa (assembly GCA_035584095.1). NCBI lineage: Eukaryota > Viridiplantae > Streptophyta > Magnoliopsida > Magnoliales > Annonaceae > Annona > Annona squamosa. Next base: position 63,246,541 of record JAXCLR010000050.1, on the reverse strand, counting down.
TCAAGTATTCATCAACTGCTGTTGATGGCTCTAAATTTATATCATATTGATGGTTCTAATAACTGTAGTGTTTCTAAGAATCAAAGCCAATTATCATTTCCATCCAAGAGAGCTCCTCACTACTCAAAACTAGTTACATTTCTGTTGAAGGCTTGCTTTCATCTGCTAAATTCTTTCCCTCTCATGGAGAATGATAATCCATTGAAGGCCTTAATATATGGAGATTCCAAAGTTCTGGGATGCCCGTTGCTTCAGTTGGTGTTGCTTCTCAAGTCTAGATTAAAACTTGTAAGGGATGAAAAGAAAAAAGATTCCAAGGGAAAGAAGAACATGGAAGATAGAGGGGACCAGATACTCCTGTCTCTAATTTGCTTGCATGAGTTGCTGAAAATTAGTTTCCAAATGCCTCTATGGACTGGATTGATTGAGAATTTGATGTCTGTGCCCTCCTTTGATTTAGAAAATGATATGGATGCTGGTGGATATGATGCTAGTGGGATAACATCAAATATTGATGATCACAGTATGAGTATGCATTTACTCCTCGAGAAAAGATTCAAGCCTTTGCTATCTGAGCTACTCGCACTTTCACTTTTCCAGGAATCAGAGGTATGCATGTATGCTTGCTAATATTTCCAAGCTTTTGTTGCACGTTGAGTGATGTTTTATACAGATATGTTGGATGTTGATTGCAGTATCATGCATATTGAGTTCTGCTGAAGAATTAAAAACTGCCATTGGCAAAAAGATTGAAATTAAATGTATTCAACCAGACATAATGGAAGAATCATGTGATTTCGGTCACAAGCACAGTTGATTAGATAAACAGAATGAATAACGAGTAGCTTGCATGACCTTCAAAATGGTTATGATTTAGCCTTTTTATTTCCTCATAAATTCCTTCATGTTGTACCTAATGGTTTTTCTTGCCACTTATCAATCATGTCTTGGGGAGCCTCACAGAGAGAGTTTGCAGGAGCCATTCATGTTATTTTACGACCAGTTTGAGACAAAGAAGTCTTGCAAATGAATCCTGTCAATTTATGACTCTATGGCAACCATTTACAGGGATTAGGCAAATTAAAGAAAATGTTCTGTGCCTGTGTGAGGGTAAACCTTTTTCTCTACATTCACAATGACATCAAATAAAAGCAAACGTTTTTGTTCGTTTGCTGCTGCTGCTGCTGCTGCTTTCGCTACTTTTAACCAACCATGAGATCGTTATGTGCTATTTCATTTCTTCTTTTACCAATCGAATATTTTCTACAGTCCACATCCTGCATTTAGAAAGCATAGTAAAACAGCAATGCACTATTTCAGCTAAAAAGAATTTTATCCTCTTCTCGTCTTTCCCTTTTGTGATCTGTCATTTCTTGCCACTGAGTTCAACAGATTGAGGTCCTCACATCAGTTATGTAAACGAAAAAGCAAATAGTGGGTTTTCTCCTGTAGCTCCTGATAAGATTTTTCAAGAACGTGACTGATAAGGGTAAGGTCCAGTACTGATGTGAGATCATAAACTAGGTGGATATAAAATGAAAGTGTGATAATAATGCATGTGTTATCTCCCAGCATTTTCTTGAACATGTGTAAGGGACTACCTCGTTTTAGGACTTCATCTTGAGGGTCTGACTTATCTTTTGCTCAGCTTGGACTTCAGTTACTGCCATCTACAAAATTCTCACCAAACAATTCATGTGAACCATTTTACTAGAGAATTTTCCTTTACCTAAATTTTAGAACAGAAACATGATATCTACTTGTCCATTCTCTTTACATGCTCATTATTGTCTTTCCATATTTGATGGTAGATTCCCTCTTTTAACATTTAGTTCCTAGTCAGATTCTCTGTGAGATGGTGCTGATGATTGGGAACAGATTGCCATCTAAGCTACAGAACTTCCATGGGTTGTGGGCCATCAGTATCTGCAAGAGCATCTCACTAATGAATCCTAAAGCTGCTAGAAGTCTGGCAAACCTTGCAATCTATCTTACATCATTCCCTAATGATTTAATGGTAGCACAAGAAATGGCACTGAAACTTTTGGAAGTTGTTGGTTCTGATGTTAAGGACACAGTCCAAAGCTCTGAACCTTACGCCATCATAAATCATTCAACAGCGAATGCAATATTGTGTTTCCTATTGCAACTTGTTGAATCTGTTGTAGTTGATATTGACTGGGCAATAGGAAAATTGAAGGCATTGTCCAATATTAATCATGAAATCATCACCCTTGAGAATGGTGGCTCTTGTGGGGAAAGGACATCTGGAATCATACTGGAAGACTCACTTCATTCACGGTCAGAAGCTGCTGTGATTTTGTTGTCATTGTTTGCAGAGATGAACTTCAAGGGTAAGATTTGCAGCAATGAATATCAGAATTATTGGTTTCTGAGGTTTTCAAGATTTTTATTAGAAATTATTTGTTTGTTAATTTTCAATGTGTAGATTCTCAAGCGGAGCAATTCCTTAAGTTGACTGGAAAATTCTACAAGCATTTGGCTTGCATGACGAAACTTCAGATAGCTCCCAAAGGGTGCAAACAACTTTTACCTGGACAGAAGTTTCAGAGGCTAGCCGAAGTAACTTGCAAAAAGTTGACTGCCCCATTATACGAATTTGTGGCTCAGATGCAAAAGGTTTATATTTTCTTTATGTTGGTAGCATTTTCTGTCGATTTGAAGTTTGGATTCCCTTCTTTATTATTTCATCTTTTCATCATGAGAGCCTTGTGTGAAATAAGTGGGTCCAGTTACACAGATCCTCCTACACCAATATTCTCTACCATGGGTTGCCCAATTTAAACTTTAGGTCGTCAAGTTCCTGTTTTCCTTTTTTTGCTTATGTATTTTAGGGTCTTCTTCTTTCAACCTTGGAGGTTATGACTAACCGTCTTCCAACTGATGTGACTCTTTGCCTGAACACATTCATAATGTTGATTTAACCTTTGACTGGTAAACTTTCTATGCTTTGGATTTATTCTAAGTGAATCTAACAATGGGAATGTGGCCAAACCCTGACCTTTAATTGATTGTTGAAAAATTGGCCTCCATTGCAATTGTTGCTTTGGATTTTTTCCCAATTTCTTCTATCCTCTATTGATTTTCTTTATCGGCATTGCTTAAAGCGTATGTCAAATGCCTAGATCTATGCTTCTTATCCCACATGAAGATAGAGTTGTATCGTGTATTCATCTTTTTCTTTTGTTTCGGTGATTGAAAAAATAGTGGTATTGCTGCCCATAGTTGTAGGCTCCTGAACCATGTAACCATATTCCTTCTGTTTTGTCTGACTTTCCTGCATTCATATTTTATCAAGATTTTGGAAGTTTTATCTGCAGCTTATTGTCTTCCAAGTACCGGTTGATTTCCTCATCTTTCTATTGTTCTATTTCCTCAGTACCTAATTCTACAAAAACACCATGCCATCCCTACCATTTAAGCTGGGGATCTCTCCTATTCCTGTGTACAACTTCATTCCACTGCTTCTAGATGCAATTTGTTGAACACCACAGGGGCTCTATTTTTGTCTAGAATGTCTGTTTCTGTTGTTGTACGATATGATGACCCAATAAAAAAAAAAAAAAACCATTTAGTTAGGAATTGCAAAAATTTGGCTGGCTCAGTGTTTACCATCTTGATTTTCTTGAAGATAATATTACCAATAAAATTGTCTTTTTGTAGCTAATGATGAGAAAACTGTAAAAGAAGATTTCATACTTTCCAAATTTTTGATTTTTGCTTGCTATTATTAATAAAATTGATTTTACTCAGTTAAAATTGATATTGTCTCTATAAAAATTGAATTTTTATTGAGTTTGTTTAAGTTGCAAACAAAAAAAATTATAATAAACTTCCAATTTTGACGCACTACTTCTATTAACCTAAATTTAATATTCTAGAAAGATATTACATGAATTGTAATCAGTATTTTATTAAGGTTTATAAATTTTTTGAGGTACTTCAGAAAAAGATCTTTAGATTACTTATAATAGAACAGTTAATCTTTATTAAGGTTTATAAATTTTTCAAGGTACTTGACAAAAAATATTGTAACTACTTATAATCGAATTTGTATAAATACAAATTTAATCAAATATTAGGTGTATTTTTTTAGTCATATTTTTTATTTGATGAATGAAACATGATACTGTAATAGGTGAAAACTCTGCAATAAAGACTTACCATGATGTGGGTTCATTTAGAAAATTCCCAGAAGATTTTTTAATGATTTACTGTATTCGTATCTGTACATGTCACAAGTTTAGCCAACATTTGTTATTATTATAATGTATGTCCATATTTGTTTGTATATATTTTTAATTTTACCGATACATTTGTTAATAAAAATGATAGTCTTCTGGAAATATTATTTTATTTGTTTTTAAGGGATTGATAAATTGAATTTTATCAATAAGGTAAACATTGACTGTGCTGGCTATCTGGAAAACTGTTGGCTGCGCTGATATGATCATTCCGATGCTTATCTTTTCAGCCTGATGACCCACTCTGTTGTGGGTATGCGGCATAATATGAGCACTTCTGTGTGCTTAAAGTTTAGTTTTTTATTTTCAAAGTTTCCACTGTAATGCATTTCTTTTGCACTGACCGATGCAGAACCAACAAGAGAATGTGCAAATTAGGGGAATGATTAGGAAGATCAAACAAGAGAACAAATCCATTCCGGACCTAATTTTCCAAATAGAGGATTATGAGAAAAATCTTATCCGGCTGAGCAAACTTACCAAAGTCAATTTGTTGAGGCATGCCAAGCGCAGCACATCTCGTGATTTTAAGATACTAGATGTGAAAAAAGTTGTTAGACCAGAAGAACAACCCGAACATGATAGTGGTCGGTTAAATGCGACTGTAACCCACGATGAAAGAGATGAAGACTGTCAAAGTGGGGAAGAAAGTGAATCTGAAAAAGATACACCACCTACAACTAATAATGCTGTAGCTGCAGATGTTTCTGACAATGAAGACCAATCGATAGTCCACAAAACAAAAAGGGCAAAGATGTACAAGGTTGTGCAGGACTCGGATTAAGAAGATTAGTTCTAGAAAAAAAAAAGAGGGAAAAAGAATTGCGAGCATTCTCTAGGTCGTCTGGACGAATGGGAAATTTTCCAAGTTATGAAGATGTTATCTTAATTGATAATAGTCTCCTCTTACAGTTTGTCTTCCAGGACATGAAGGTTGAGAAGCAAATGTTGCAAGGTAACTGTCAGTCTCATCAAGGATGGCTTTATCGACATTGGCTGGATTTTAACTGAAAATACTTGAAAACAGACCAATGTTTGGAAAAGAACTTATTGCGAGAGAGAAGGCGAGAAGCGAGAATTAAGAAGCGAGAATTAAGGAGCAGGATTTCTGGTCACGTTAACAGATGTTTATTACTCGAATTTGGATCTCTGTTCTTGCACCTCCGACCCAGAGTGGGAAATTGCTGTGTTGCTGCACTTATGGTGCTATGGTATGCATGCTATGAAGTTACATCCTTTACACTAACATTTTTCCTTCAGGTACTTATATCTTGCCCGCTCCCCAAAAAGAAGTTACGAATTCATGCGGCACGGGAAATTTTTTTTTTTGTTTAAAACAGCGGGTCTTAATCCCAAGTCGTTTTGCTGCTCTTCTCGCTTGTTGCATGAGAACCCCTTTTTCCTACAAAGGCAATATTGCTCCCATTTATTGTACCTAAATGCTACTGTATAAGCTATTATCGTACTCATCTTTATACTTGATCTTACTTTAACACTGCTTTTTTTCTCTTCCAAGTAATGAAATTACTTGCAAGAAAAGCGCCATAACTTGAAATCCATCTCCATTCAGTTCCCAATTTTATTCCTAGGCCGGGCCCTCATAAAATTGCAGCACGTCTCTTACTATGGCTAGTCTTTTACTCCAGCAGCAGATAATGCATAAACCATTTTCTATTGTGTAGTCCTTGCATTATTCGTATATATTTTTAGTCATGGCTTCTTGACTTTCGCGTTCTCATTTAAGAAGTTAATTTATCTTATTTTTATTCACTTGTAGGTGCTTTTATGATGTGCAATGATCTTTATTCAATTGTGGCTGTTCTTCCCATCCCAAAAAAAAAAAAAAGTGGCCGTGCTTCCTTTTTCCCTTGTAGTTCATGCTTTCTTGCATTTTCCTTCAGTGACAAGAACCTATTTGCCATAGTCGGTTACTGAGGAATGAGAATAAAGCAAGCTAGAATGGGCAATTCGGTCCGTGCGAGACTGGAGGCTGCTCATTCTACGAGTTATTTGGACCTTGGCCGGGAATAACTAATAATTGCATTACCAGAAAGGTTTTTTTTTTTTTTTTTTTTTTTTTTTTGAAAAAAACATAGGATTCATTTGTAGAGTGCACCCAATTTACATGTCCTTTGGGGTATAAAACTCGCAAGATGTGTAAAAAGTAAAAACAAATGACTCAATTTGGAACTAACACTAACTCTTTTATTTATTTATCTATTTATTGGGATTTAGGAAAAAAACGATTCTCGTCTTATGGGTAACATTGCAATGTACCAAAAAGAAAAAAAGAGGTAAAAAAAAACCAGAGGAGGTGAGTTTGAATTTTGATATGGATGGAACGTGTAACACATCCTTCGCACGCCTGATGCATTGATGTGCATGTGCGTGGTAAGCTTGAATTTGGACGTGAAATGAACGTGTTACACGTCCATTCTAGTCTTCCTGGCCAGCTGTGACGTGTTTTGGATGGTGCTAAAGTACTGGTCCAGTGCGCTTTTAAAATTGACATTTGGATATAAAAGCACTTGCTCTAAATTCAATGCATCATCTTAAAAAGTACATTGATTCATCAACATTTGAGTAGGGGTGCTCTACCTCCTCCTGATCACACTATTCCTAATCGGAACTGTGGTCTGAGCAGAAAGATCCACCTTTTACCATTATTATTTTTTTATTTTTTAAAAAAATGCCGTTACCAGTAGCAAGTAAAATCTCTCTCTCTCTAAAGTACTGTGCTATTTGGATTGACGGTGGGCAAACTGCCTGGCTAAACGTCCATCTCCTTGGACTCGGAATTTAGAAATCCTTGGGTATGTTTGACAATGGTTAAAAAATGTTAAGTTAAAACTTTTTACTCATCATAATTATCATATTTTTTAATTATTTTTTCACATTTTACTATATAACTATACTACTTTTTAATTATTTTTACACAATTGACTATACAATTAATCTATCTATTTTAATTTTATCATTTTTACTCTTCATCATTACTTTTATCATATCACATCATCTGACAATTTTTACTCTTCAAAACTTTTTTACTCATTTCCAAAGATACTACTTTATTTTCTTAGGCTCGGATTACATGTCAGATGACACATGAAGTACTCTATCTCCATGTATCTGACTCGCAGCACCTGCTTTATATATTTTTTTACTTTTATCTTTTTAATAACCATGCAAGAGCCACTTCGTTTGTACGAAAATTTGCAATTTTTGAAATTGATTTAGTATTTTATTTTGATTATTAAAGATAGATAGAATAGGGTCATTTTTATCCATTATTCAAAATTAAAATTCACGTGAAGAAAAATTTAGATAAAACCCACATGGTTATAAAAAAAAAAAAAAAGCAAAAAATTGCCGTGTGTGCTCTACACGTCTAATGCATGTAAGTACTGAGTTTTATTTTTAAGAAGGTGTTTGACAATCCACAGGCGGAATTGATTGTAGTTAAATCGAAAAGCTAAAAGTACTCGGGGGCGTGATTGCATGGGACTCAATATACACACTTGCATGCCTTTTTCTAAAAAAAATTTAAAAGATCTTTTTGCTCCCGTTTGTGAGCCTAAATACGAATGAGACATGATTATATACAATATTGTACACATATGCTTATGTTATAATATTATTTTTCAGTTACAATATTATTTTTTAATTTTAATTTTATTTATTTTTTGATTTTTGTTCATAAACATATTTTTCCAGGTGTATTTAATTCATACACCAAGTTATGCTATTTTATAAAGTTTTTACATACTTATTTTTTATTTTTAAAAATAATCAATTTTAGGAGCATACAACTCATTTTTGATTCCTTAAAAAAACTTGATTTTTAAAAATAAAAAAATATTTAAAAGAATTTGAAAATGGAAAAACTAGGTATTTAGATTAAATACACTAAGGAAAATATGTTTACGAAGAAAAAAATTAAAAATAAATAAGTAAAAATTAAAAAAATGAATATTTTAACTTAAGTATATGTATAATATATTGTATATAACCATGCCCCAATATGAATATTCTATAGATATGATTTTACAAAATTTAGATTCATGGATATGTTTATTTTATGAATTTAAAATAAATTTAAAATTTAAGAATTGTAAAATTACATATAGAATATTCATGATGCGGGCCATGTATGGGTGCCAAAATTTTTTTAAAAAGTAAATGCTGCATGCAAGTGTGCTCATTGATGGTTGGTACACATATTTGGGTGCGATTGAGCTTTAAGTATTACTTATCTAGTTATTTTAGGGCTCCCCTTCTATGTAATCAAGTTAAATATAAGCGAATCTATGTAACTCATTCAAAATCTAATATTTTGATTTTTGGTGGAAAATTTAATTCATTCATTGTATTTAACATCATTTATTTATTTAGGAGATCAAATTCATCCTAATCAAGTATATTTATGGGCTACATTTGTTAAAAAATATATATATTCATGTGTAAATTATGAAAAATGCTAAAATATGAATTCTAAAGTAATATTTTCAACATCTAAACCATTTAAAATATCATTTCTATGTGAAAAATGATTTTATAAAATATTATTGTATTCCAATATATGCGTAAATACATCTAAGTGTTTTTCATAATTTACACATGAATATATATTTTTGAACAAATGTGGTCCATCAACATATTTGATTGAGATGAAACTTAATACCTTAGATAAATAAATGGTATTAAATAAAATAAATGGATTGAATTTTTCATTAAGAATAAAAATCTTATATTTTAAACGGGTTACATAGATCCGTCTTTATGCAACTTGGTTAAACAGAAGCAAGATCGGCTATCTTATATCTTATATATCTTATAAAAAAGATAATGATTCAATGCACATGAAGCTTAAGTGCACGTAGGTTCAAAACTTACTTTTAAAATTTTTTTAGGTTTTTCCTAAATATACCTATTATGTTTAACCCTACTTCAAAATATACCAATTACGTTTTTAAAATCCTAGAAATATCCACTAAATTTCCAGTTAATTCCAAAAAAGCAAATTTTATTAAAGACAATTAGTTAAATTTTTGTAAATACCCAAAATAATGAAATAAAATAGAGAGAAAATGAAATTAGATTAGAGTATTAGTATGTTACGACATTCGATTTTTCAATTATGTTCAAAATCTAAAGTGTATATTAGTAAGTTCACATATTAACTAACAGTGTTAACTATTGGATTGAGTGTTTTTGAAATTTACTATAAATGTAATAAGTATACTTGAAATTTTAGAAATATTGTATATTTAGGATTAGGGTCAAACGTAATGGATATATTTGAAAAAAAATTAAGGTCTTTTGAAAATTTTTTATACAACTGTCAATCTAGATGTATTTAATCTATAAGTCAAATTTTATTATTTTTGGAGATACGTATATTTTTTTATTTTTAAAAAATAAGGAAGTTTTAGTCACTTTTTGTTATTAAAATTTTAAAAATATATACATATCTTCAAAAATTATAAAACTAATACATATGCTAAATATACCTACATTAATGATTTTATAAAAAATTCAAAAAAAAAAAGCTTTTAAAAATGAACTTTGCACCTTGGTATACTTAAGTTTCAACGCATCCGGATGCATTGAATCACTTTTTATAAAAAAATTATCTTATGTTTCCATTTTTACTTTATATTGCAATCATTTTTTGATATTTTAAATATAAATAAATTATCTTTTTACACTTCATTACCAATTTACTTTTATCATAGAACATTCTCTCTCTCTCTCTCTTTTCCCAAAATCCATTCCATTGCATTCCCACCAATTTACCTCATGTCACCTTAAAAGAAATTGCTCTACAACCCAAGTGGAATATGTAAGGTATACAAATTACTACATTATTTTAAACAATTCTAAAGGCGTGTCAGTTTATTTATAAAGCTTTTTATCTAAAACTTTTCAATCTAAAGTTTTTTACTCTTTACAACATTCTAAACAATTATCATACTTTCCGATTATTCCTATATAACTACTAATATAACTAAATTTATTTATTTTAAAATTATTTTCTTTATTCCTCATCATTAATTCTATCGTATCATGCTATTTTCTCATATTCCAATAACTTTTATATAAAAAAATTTCGTTAAAAAAATATACCATGAGTATGTAAGTATTCCATTATTTATTTATTTATTTTCGATCACGATTTTATAGGACGCCTCGCATATTTTCTGATAATGCGACATGGGTTTCTAGCCATTGGATGAGTTTTCATTTCATCTCAGTCGTTGGTTGCACATTTTATGCATGGACGACGACGTGTATTCACAAAGCTATCCGTAGCTGTGCTCATCAGGCAGCAGAAGCTGGTTGCATTCAATGCCTTTGAGAAAACTACAGCACAGTTGCTGACGTGGCAGTGAGAGAGAAAACTCAAAGACGGGAGAGATGGCATGGGCGGGAGCATCCTTCTTCAACCAAGGTGCAAGAAAGAAAGTAAAGGGCGAGCGTATCCTTGCTGCGGAAAATTTTCACAGCAGATGTTGGAGAGAAAGTAAAGGACGAGAGCATTGTTTCTACATTTTCTCCGGGCAGCGTCCTCAAAGGTATGACTGCTTCCAAAATTTTTTTTGAATCATTCCTGTTCAACCACTTGATTTTTTTTTTTGCTTTTTCGCAGTTAGAAACTACACATTTTGTGTGAAAAAAGACGGTTTTGGTTTTTCAATTCTCTGTAGCATTTTATTTTCTGCAAGCCTTTTGATTTTTGGAGTTCTTTTGTTTAAAATGAGTTGAAAACAACCCACTATGCAAAACACAACAGGGTGGAAGATCACAAGTTGCGGTGCGTGTTAACATAGGCAAGCTCTCACCACAGCATCCTCAAAGGTATGGCTACTACCGATTTCCAATTTTTTCTGTCTGGTTTATTTTTCAAATCATTCCTGTTAGACCATTTAGTTTTTTTTGTTGATTTTATCGATTTGATAAAATGAAATTCGTTAAACGAGTTAATCTAATGTTAATTGTATCTACAAATAGAAAAAAGAAAATTTCTTTTTTCACCTTTTCTCAACATATTTTATATCTTTTGATTTGTTAGAATTTTCTATTTATTAATTGTATTTTTAATGATGTGTACTTTTCATCTTTCTAGCATGGCTAACCAAGAAATTTCTTTTTTCGCCTTTTCTCAACATATTTTATATCTTTTGATTTGTTAGAATGTTCTATTTATTAATTGTATTTTTAATGATGTGTACTTTTCATCTTTCTAGCATGGCTAACCAAGTAATGTGGGGTGTAATTACCAATTGGATGGAGGCCACGAGACTGATGCCGAACAGTCTAGCAAAACTAGTTTTATTCCAAATGTG
>JAXCLR010000050.1:63223033-63233143 GCA_035584095.1 Annona squamosa | reverse complement strand
CGCAAAGTTATTTATTTTTACATTTGAAGGAAGGTTTCACCGGATACGTGTTGATACTCGCTGTTAAGAACATGCGATAGATGGAATAGAATGTGATTGAGGCCCTTTTTTCAGTTTTCAAAATATTTTTCTTATTTCCAATAAAACTTTTATTGGTCCACACGTAACAATTTTATTTTTCTCATTTACAATACTATTTTTTAATTCCAATAGATTTTCATTTGCCAATAAGTCCCTCGTCATTTACTCTTTCCATTTCATGTGTGTTTGAAAAGTTATAAATTTTTTGAATGAAAAATTTTTGGTATAAAAATTGTTAAATTAAAAGAAAATGATGTGATATGACAAAGGTAATGATAAGGAGTGAAGAAAATCAAGTTAAAATAGATAGATCAATTGTGTATAAATGATTGAAAAGTAGGATAATTGTATAGGAAGATATGAGTAAATAATTAGAAAATAAGATGATCATGAAGAATGAAAAGTTTTTGTTTCACTGTTTTTACTATTTACCAAACACACCCAATTCATCTTTTCTTCTTGTGTCTATTCCATCATTTTTCATATCATTCAAAACTACCCGGCATCGAAAATTGAGACTAAACTGAGATTTTATGTTCCTAAAATTTTTCTTTATTTTCAAAATATCTTTCTTACTTTTAATATATAATAATTTAGGAGCTTGATTCTACTTCAACAAAGTTTGAAATTTAAATCTTATTGATGGAAAAATAAGAGTTGAGAAATTTTTTTTTTCCCTTCATAGGATCCAACTAAACTTGAATCCGCATATTATAATTATACAAATAAAAAGGAGAAGTGTTCTTGTTAGCATGAGCTAAGTAAACAATTCGCTTAGCTTACATCAAAAAATCATATAAAATATATATTTTTAATTTTTTCTTCGTATATTTGATTATCTAAGTGTACTTAACATATAAATTAAGTTTTACCAATTTTGAATATGTGTATATATTTTTTGAGATTTTTAAACATTTATGTGTATATATATATTTAAAATATCTTCCATGTTTAAAAATCTCAAAAAAAAATATACACATACACAAAAATGGTAAACCTTGGTTTATATATTAAATACACTTAGATAAATAAGTTTACAAAGAAAAATAAAAAAATATTTTAAATAAACTTTTTTAGATGAACTAAACAAGTCATTTGCTTTAACACGGGCTAACTGGATGATATATATAATAATTTTATTTTTTAATTTTCAACATTATCTTTCTTATTCTTAACATGAATTTTCACATCCCAATATGTAACCGTTCTTTTTATCATCAAAGAGCACTCAAATTTGGATGCCACTGTGCACCGGCGCTCAGCGCCGAGGTAAGCACATTCGGAGTGTGTGCGTTTATCCGGGTTGAGTTCCCGTGGGAGAAAAATGGTCCATTGCAAACTTGTTATCAAACAAAAAATATATTTTTTTTGGATGCCACTGCCTCCGTCCAAAAAAAAAAATAAAATGCCAGCCACAATTTCACGGCCATCTTCCTCGGAAAACAGAATAAAACTGCCACTCGGCATCTCTTCTCCATTCTTTTCCGCCTCTTTCTGTCGCCGCCTACGCGAGGATGATTTGGAGGCGAATTTCACTGCGACGGATAGCCTCTGTTTACAGCTCAGCTAAACTTCCGCCGTTCTCGGCGTCGGAGCAGCTGCATCTTCTCCGCAGATTTTCTTCTTCTTCTCGACCTCTATTTTCCCCATCATCCTGTCCGGCTGCTGTTCCCGTCAATCGCGGCTTCGTGAGATCTTTGTTCCTTCTCTCAAATTAGGAACTCGGAAAACCGTATGATTCAGAAAATGATTGGTTGCAGAGGTTTTGTCTCGTGTTACTGCAGCTGATTAGACTCCACTGCTGCCCTATTCGCTCTCGTGTTGCTCCTTGTTCGCCTAATGGTCGTTGGCGGCAGCAGAACTGCTGTGCCTGATCAGTTTCTTGATTTTTCTACTCTTTTTTCTGCACAGCGGGATCACAATGCTACTTAAGCCAGAGCTTGAGTGTGAATATCAAGAGGATCACCTTTGCAATGTGAGAAAAAAGGAAACAGTATTGCATAAAGTTGATGACTGTGGTTGGCATTAGCAATCTGGCTTTAGCCTCAGAAATCATGGAAAGTTCCATTATTTTTAAGGTCTTCAAAGTTTGTTCATTGGTAGCAAATGAAGTCCAAAAGAACCCAAATCTCAAAATTGGCACTTGCAGTTTTATTGTTCATTGCTTTTGGTTATTTATGCTTGTGATTTACGGTTTAAGAGTGGTTTTTGCATCAAGATATGTTTCTTCTCCAGCCAAGCTTGGGTGGAACCTCCAGCTGGGGGAATAATTGATGTGCCGTTGGCACAGACGGGGGAAGGTATTGCTGAATGTGAAGTTCTCACATGGTATGTGCAAGAGGTGAGTTTTTCTGTCTTGTTTTTATGACTGATTCTCTTCATGTTTCATTTTCCTGAAATTTAATTCATGTTCAGGTTTAATTGCCAATAAATTCTTCGAAGTTTTTGTCAATGATCCAATCTGTTTTGGTATTTTTGTTCTGAAACGCTGACATGAACTGCATGGAATTCTTGTGCTTCTTGCCTAGCAGCAGCTACGGGAATGGAGAGAGGTTGTGTCTTCAACGTGGATTTTATTTTGGGTAAATTGGTCTGCGAAAACATTAGTATATTGGGTATTTTGATGGAGAGAATGGTCATTAGAAGTGCAGCTGACACGACCGAGTGCCTAAAAGTATCTTCCACAGTAGTTTTTAGACCTTCATACAGCTGTAGTGCACTGTAGCATAGGATTTCGTCAATTATTTGTGGGTTAGGATATTCCATTGGAATTTTTAAGAATTTTCTATGGAAAAATAAGCAAAAAATGAATTGTGCACATAAAACTAAGCTGCATCTAATGTATGCCCTTTGTTAGCTTGTCTCCACACCTATAAATGTTTTGCCCATGTCCATGCTGCTTTTAATATTGAAATGTGTGTTATTCCAGAGGGAGGGGGAGATGCTGACAAATAAGCATCATGGATTTCACCACCTGCAAATAGAAATTAGCAGAGGCAAACTATTTGGAAATTAGAATCATCAAGTGATCCGTGGAACTTCCTGCTTATTTTTTTTCAGTGAATACTTAAATTTCTTTTGAAAATTACAGTCTTTAAACTTTTCTGTCATTTACTCCAAGTCAGGCAGGAATGACTAGGCCCACGAAGCAGCTACTTGAGAGATGTATTTTGGTCATAGCACCTAGTTTCAAAAAATAGTCCAGAAGGATGACTGTGTTGGGGCCCTTGTTATAGAACTTTTCACTGCAGTTAAATGCTAGAATCTATATAGAGCGGGAATTTTACTTTTTACAGATGGAAGCTCAAATAGTTTCCCTTGTCTTTCTGCTATTCATATCTCTTGAGTCTTCAAGAATGAAAAAACAGACACTGCAGCTGTAAGCTATAGTTCATGCCAGTGAATGGGAAGGTAAAAATGAGGGAAACAAGTTCCTTCCTTCCACTCTTTTTTGGAGAGGGAGGTCAGAGAATCCTATATTTATATGGTTCTACACGACCTTGCATGAACCTCGGTGATGCCCGTTTTGGCCCTTGACTCGAATACTAGTAAATCTTCTACGAAGCTGCAGATATTATGGCTCCAAGTTATGTAACACAAAAATGCATTTCTAACACCTCTGTCCGATAGGTGAGCATGATATAGTCATGCCTATCGAATGCATTCTCCACCTCATGGGGAGATACTGCTAATGGTGGGATTGTCAATGCGATTGGGCTCAATTGCTTCAATGCTTGAGCCTCAAGTTCATTCTCAACACCAAGGGTCTAGTGAATAGATGACTTCAGGAAAATATTCCTTTTTTACCTGTATCTACTCCAGTTATATTTACTGTCATGATCTTTTGCTCTCTGTCTTTATTTAGATGGAAAATTGTATGTTGGGAACTTGAGACAGCTGTATCTTGTAGGGGGATTATGTTGAAGAATTTCAACGCCTTTGTGAAGTTCAGAGTGATAAAGCAACAATTGAAATTACAAGTCGCTACAAGGGAAAAATTGCTCAGGTTCTTTATGCCCCTGGTGACATCGTGAAGGTAGGATGATGCACAACTCAATTTTTTTGGGGTCCTTTTAACTTCTTTATTTTTTGGCTTTTTTATCTGGACAGCTAATGAAGGTGCACATGTTCAATGGTCCAGGTTGGTGATACTCTCTTAAAGATTATCATTGAAGAAGGTCATGCTCCAGAGGCCAATGCTGATGCTTCTTTGCATTCTACAACTTCAGAATCTGATAGTGAGCATTCAGTGGCTGACAGGGAAACCCAAGGGGGGATTCTAGCTACTCCTGCAGTCAGGCACATTGCTAAACAGCATGGAATTGATCTAAATGATATCCATGGAACTGGTAAAGATGGAAGGATTTTAAAAGAAGATGTCCTAAAATATTCTGCCAGCAAACGATTGTGTAAAGATTCATTTGTAACTTCAGATTCTGATTTTGAAAGTGCTTCATTACTGACAGAAGCAAAGGTAGATGAACAACGCTATGAAGACACGACAATTGTCCTTAGGTAATCTTCTACTTGACCATGAACTTGAGGAGTTTTCATGGTTTACAGGTTAGCATAGCGTTATTTTCTGTTGTTAGACATGAAAGTTCTGGAATAGCTAACTAGTAGATGTGTCAAAAGTATGAGCCTATTCTTTGAGTACCACAACATATTCGAGTAAGAGTGCAACTTGGGTTAAGTTAAGCTTGAATTTGACAAAAATAACATTGGGGTTTGGATTTTTAGAACTCGAACTCAATGACCCCAATTTGTAAGCAAACCCGAGCCCGAGAAACTTGAGCTTGATTTACCTATCTATATTTAATATAAAATATGTTATATATAATACCTGAATAATATTTCTTTATATATTATTTATATTTATATTTGAATACATATTTTTCATGTTGAAATTGTATTATAGATAATTTAAATTATTTTCATTTACATCTATGTTTATATTTTTCATTTACATTCATGTAAATATTTATATTATTTAATTTACATTTATTAGTTTTCTTCCTTTATCTTATCTTGAAAGATTAAATTTTCTTCTAGAAATATGTTATGCATTACTATGCTTTTTAAACTTAGGCTATGCATTATTATTTTTTCCTATATGATTTGTTGTTATTGTGTATTCATATGAAATTTTAAACATGTTACTCTTGAACCAAATGAAAACTTGTAAACCCAAGTTTGAACCCGAATTCAATTTGAACTCAATTTACGCAAATAGAGTTGGAATTTAAGTTTTATAAATAGTGCGAGGCTTAGGATTAGGGTTTAGATTTACAAATAGTTAGGGAAAAGGCAAACTTGAGTTTCCTGAACCCGAGTTGCACCTCTAAATTATCAAGTTTTGTGGAAAAAATCATTCTTATACATTTGCTGATTCTGATAGTCAAAACAGAAGATGTTGACTGGTCAAACATGGAGTATATAAGAATTTTTTCTCAAATTTGCTAGTTATTCTTTCACCTGTACTTGACTTTGATTCTAATATGGCAACTTTTGAGAACTAGGAATAATCCTTTCACATACTTCTAGTTCACTAGGAAACCAACTATAGATGTCGCTTTTCAAAGTGAGTGTCAAATGAACAACTTGTAGTTTCCTAGAGTCATAGTATCCAAGTAAGTTGCTTGAAATTCCATCATTGCATTCCTTTTTCTTTGTGCTCGGTGGAATAAATGACATTGAGTAGATAAAGACTACTGAAGAAAACATTTGAAATTAGGCTAGTTCATAGGTGATCAGTTATGCAAACAAACCATCACAAAGAAAAGGTTCACTAGAGACCATACCAGAATTCATTATGGTTAAAGAAGATGGTTGTTCCTTCCAAATATGGACAATATGTTTTACGAATTATCTAATGACATCACCATTGACTTTTTGTGGGGGATAATTTTTAATTGGTGGGCATGAAAGAATTAATAGTTGTGTTCTTTTGGAAGGATTCCATTTTCTTTTCACTAGTTTTAAATCTTGGTGGTTCACAAATATGTGTATGAAGCATCTTAATTTTGTCATCTATTGGACATGTCTTTTGCTGATATTCACTTACATCAAAACAATTTTTATTGTGGCTGTCTTTTCTTTTTAACTTTAAAAATAGTGAACACCTAGATGAGGAGTCAATTAAGATTTCACACTAAGTAGTACAAAAAATTGATGACTTTAGGTTTATAAGATAGATCAGACCAGTTATGCTATATGAGGTAGAATGTTGGGTAGTTAAAGAATGCCATATACATAGAATGAGTGTAGCAAAAATGAGAATATTAAGGTAAATAAGTGGTAAAACCATAAAAGATAAAATTAAGAATGCAGTAATTTGAGATAATTTAAAAGTGAAGTCCATAGATAATAAAATGGGGGAAAACAGGCTAAGGTGTTTTGGACTTGTTAAATGGAAGCCTGAAATGACACCAGTCAGGAGAGGTGAGCTCAATCAAATAGAAAGGTTAAGAGAATGAGAGCAAGACCTAGAAAAATATGAATGAAAATAATCAAATATCAATATAAACAAGAAAATATTCAAATAGTATATGAAATCATTGAAGGTTATTGAGAACTTAGTTTATGATTGTCAAAAATGGTGAAATAAATCTGTGCAGCTAACCCTATTTAAGTGGGAAATGGCTTGTGATGATGATGATGTTGTCTTTTCTTGTCGATGTTCACAATTCCTCTGTTTTGGCACATGATAGTTTGGATCCTAATTTTTGTTAACTACTTTTTTTATTTTTTTCCAGGGGATTCCAGCGGACAATGGTTAAAACAATGACCATGGCTGCAAAAGTTCCACATTTTCATTACCTTGAGGAGATAAACTGTGATGCTCTTGCAGAACTAAAAGTATCTTTCCAAAATGAGAACACGGATCAGAATGTCAAGCATACTTTCCTTCCATTCTTGTTAAAGTCTCTTTCAGCTGCATTATGCAAATATCCTGTATTAAATAGCTCTTTCAATGAGGACAAGAATGAACTAATCATGAAAGGTATGCAAGTATTAGCTAGCTTGAACTATTTTGAACTCATGGAATCTAGTGTCTTTAGATGTGGTCAAGGCATTTCTACTGTAGAGAATGAGCAAGCAAATCAAGCTTTGAGTCTTTGGCTTGCAATTGTATTGAGGGGCTTCGCCTCATGAATGGTTGAAAATTTGCACAATGTATTCTCCAGCTCTTTAATTTGGTTGAGCTTACCATCATTTCATCAATGGTCTGTTTGTATGGCATCTAAAGTTGACAAAAGAAATGTGGCGTGATATTCATAGTGTAGGGAATGCTTTTAGCAGTATGATAAATGTGAAGAATATAGACAGCAATCAAATAAAACTGCAACTAACAATGAGGAAAAAATTAGCCCTTAATTTCATCCTTGTCATGTAGGGTAATAATGAGGTAAAAAGCAACATCCACAGTTCTTCACAAGTGACCACTTATAGGAGGTGCAGTTTAATGTCCTTGCATGAATGTGAACCTAATTCTCATGTGGCTAAACCTTACTATTTTATTACTTGTCTGTATAAGACTTCTCAAGGACTTCCAATAAATAAAAATTTTGTCAAATCATTGTTGATGCCTTTATCATTAAATAATTTATTCAAACATTATTGAATGAAATAATTTTAAAATAAAATATTTTTGATTTTTAACTGAGAAAACATGATGTTCACGTCTTGCTAATTCCATTTTGATTTGTCATTGTTTATTTGGTGGATGTGGATGTCTGGTTGAATCGGGCTTCTAACATCAACTTATCCTGTTTAATTGTAGGGAGCCATAATATTGGTGTTGCCATGGCAACACAATATGGTCTAGTTGTACCAAACATAAAGAAGGTTCAGTCACTTTCTATCTTGGAGGTTTGCTTCAGGCTCTCTTTTTTGGCAATTTAGTATGTTGTTGTTCTTTGCTGAGTTAGTAGCTGTCTTTCCAACCATTTGGAAGAGCAGGTAGTGATGTTCGTAAATGTACAATTATACATTTTGCTAATTTCAGGAAACCATACTGAAACATGCTGTTATCTGTTGTACTAGATAACAAAGGAATTGTCACGGTTGCAACATCTGGCAACAAATAACAAGCTAAGCACTGAGGATGTCTCTGGTGGAACCATAACTCTGAGCAACATTGGAGCGATTGGTGGCAAGTTTGGCTCTCCACTTCTTAACTTGCCTGAAGTTGCTATCATTGCAATTGGCAGAATTCAGAGACTACCTCGCATTGCGGATGATGGAACTGTATATCCTGCATCTGTTGCCAATGTAAGTTCTGAATTTTTCCATCACCCTAGAGAAATGAGGAATAGTAGTCTGCATTTAGCCTGCATTCTATTTCCCTCCCTTTCCAGGTGATCCAATTGTTTGATCATCTTCTATATGGCTTTTATGTGTCCCAGAATAAACCTGGATGAAGACTTACTGAGAATAATTGAAAACAGAATAATATACTATATAAAGGTATAGGATCACAGTTTGGAAGTATGAAAAGTGGATCAAAGCAAGTTTCGTGGTTACCAAAGATGAACTGAACAACTAGTTTTCTCTTATTTAGAAAAAGAACATAGACTGATGAAAACGACTGGTTTGCCCTTAGTTAACAGTACAGTAGCATACTTTTTATCATTGCCATAAGCATTGTCTAAGTCATACCACAATTACAATCAGGTAGTGCATCTGGTTTGGCTGTGTTATGAAGGTTCGCAATAGAAATTGCAACAGAAATTTCTGCTGGTTTCTGATCTAAATGCAAACTTTTCTATCATGCGAGATTGGGAGTTTGGAACTGGTAATGGGAATGCGGCTTTGATAGGTCCCTTCGTTCTAATTGGGACTGTTTCACTTGCCATGTCTCTTAAGGAGAGTATTAAATTTCTATGGTTGGGTTGACGCCAGTCCATAACGACTCATGAGTTGCCCCTGGTAGAACTTGGTTTTGGGTCTCACACTCTCAGTGCTATTCCTGAGATTGATGCTTCTTTGATTCTTGATGATGCTTCTTTAATTCTTGAGTAGGCAAGCATTGCATGCTAGGAGCCCTTGCTGCGGTTGTGGTATCGATGTCATATGGATACTCATATAACACTTGTACACTTCCAGAAACATTGATTCTATTTCCCTTGCATATCACACGTTTACTCATTTGTATTATGCTGAGTCCGTAAGTTGGTGAGATACACACATCCTGACATTAGGCTAATTATTTACCATTACAACATTGCCTAATCACAAGACTACTCGTAAATTACATAATCCTTGAAAGCATCATTCCAGCTACTTGTATAAGAGTTTGGTTTGTAAAATATTTTCTATTATCGGCTGATCGCTTCAGTCTCAGTCTTGATCTCATTTGAGCTTACGAGTGGTACACTTACATCCATTTCATTTTGTTTGTTTTGAGATTCCCAGGTAGCAATTGGTGCTGATCACAGAGTAGTGGATGGAGCTTCCGTTGCCAGATTTTGCAATGAGTGGAAGCTATTAATTGAGAAACCAGAGTTGCTTTTGCTGAATTTGAGATGATATAAATCTTATGCAATCATTGGTCAGATGCCTCAACAGCCAACTCCCAAGGAACGTCTCTTGGTTTTGACCGCATACATGTTATGCTATAATCTTGTTGGAGGCTTTTGGAGGGGATGCATTTTATTTATGTGGGAATTGGTTTTCACAACACCCAAAGTTTGTTTTGGAGGCTAGCACCAATCCTTGATTTGCAGTGCTGTTGGATGACCTCTCACCTAAGGCTGCCGGGACTCTCTCTTTCTGCGGATCCTTTCGTGGTTCTTCCAGCACTCGGCCTCTGCATACCTTTTGGTCATAACAGACATCTGTATGAAGTATCGAAGATAGGATTTGCTGCTTTTGTCAATAAAATCAACCAATTGTTACTAGATGCACTTATTCATAGTCCTTATGTAATACTGGTTGACAACAAACATTCAGTATCGAAGATAGGATTTGCTGCTTTTGTCAATAAAATCAACCAATTGTTACTAGATGCACTTATTCATAGTCCTT
>JAXCLR010000050.1:63200403-63221902 GCA_035584095.1 Annona squamosa | reverse complement strand
GCCCGGTTGTCTAAACAAACTCTTTTTGCCTTCTCTAACGTTATTATTATCTTTTTATTATAAAATCAATGAATCTAGCCCTAGTAGACAGACCGCTCAGATCAACGAGATCTGGCTCAGCTTGTTTCAATAAAATCATGGAATACCCATTCCAAGTGCTCTCGCGTGGCACCTAACCAGGGAGTACTAAAAACCCTAATTGCTGCGGAGGTAATAAAGCCCCGGACTTCGGTTTCGCTCCAGAGCCGCGCAGGGAGGGGGAGAAGAAGAGCAACAGCAGCCGCGGCGGATCTTCGCAGAAGAAGAGATGGTATTCCAGCACGGCTTCTTCTCACACTCGACTCTCTCTGGTTATCTTCTGTTCTCTCTTTTAATGGCGTCTGTCTTCAACCTGCGCAGGGTATCGATTTAGTCGCCGGAGGGAGAAGCAAGAAGACGAAGAGGACAGCGCCCAAGTCCAACGATATTTACCTCAAGCTTCTCGTGAAGGTATCTGATTACATCTCATCTCTTGTCTATCATTTCTCATCTTCCTCCTCCTCTCACCCGTCCATTTTCGCCGCAGCTTTACAGATTTCTAGTCCGTCGTACAGGCAGTAAGTTCAATGCCGTCATCTTGAAGAGGCTCTTCATGAGCAAAGTCAACAAGCCTCCCGTCTCTCTGTCCAAACTCATCTTTCTCATGAAGGGAAAGGTTCGTTTTTCTTTTCTTTCTTTTTATACATTTGTTCTCTCTCTCTCTCTCTCTCTCTCTCTCTCTCTCCTATATATATGCATGTCTGGTTGTGTGTGTGTGTGTATATGTATTTTTTTTTAAAATTTTATTTTACCGTTTCGGTTGGTTTTCAGGAAGAGAAAATTGCTGTTGTTGTTGGGACAATCACCGACGATATTAGGGTATATGATGTTCCGGCGCTGAAGGTTACTGCCCTGAGGTTCACTGAGCGTGCGAGGGCGAGGATTTTGAAGGCTGGAGGAGAATGTCTGACATTCGATCAGCTTGCTCTTCGTGCTCCACTGGGGCAGAACACGGTATTTTTGATTATTTGTTCTGTTTAAGCCTATTGAATTTTCCTTTGGTTGTGGTTTTTTAAATTTAGATTTAGCAACTCAATTATGTCATTGGGTATGCTTCTTATGAACTTTGGCTGTTTATGGATGCTGGTCGAGCTTAGTTGCTCTTTGAGTGGGAGATTGAAACGAGGTGACCAGCATGGGTGCTGGATTCCATTCCTATTGAATCGTCTGCTATATGCCTTGTTGTGCTTTAGACTTTTTGCTTGTTCCGCTCGGTTTCTGGCATGATGAAATGCTTTTATTGGTTTTCTTTCTATCAACATACTCATCTTTAACCAGCCTCGCATTCAATATCCTTGAGTTTCTCTGGATGTAAAGCTGTATCATTCATGAGACTTGAGTCTTTGTTGACTGGGCGAGGAGTAAATATGGCTTCTGAAACTTGTTAAGGCATCCCACTTGGAAATCTGGAAATGCATTGGCATCATTGTATGTTGTAAATAAGAGCTGTTCTTCAACTGGTTTGCGCTGATTGAGGAATTTCTGGAGAGAATTTTAAAAAATAGTGGATGTTGTTTATCAGTCAAACCATAGATTTTGGTGTAAAAATCATCTTTTATCATCAATGGAGCTTACCTGTCATTCTTAGTCTACTGTGTTTCTGAGTTGATGTTATCGTTATTAAATTTTGACAATCTGGAAACTGGCTTTTTACCAAGTTGGCCAGTGTCTGGCCTACAATTGCTCTGGTCAGTGTGTGTTCCTGGCTGTAAAATGTTGGTAAATTGACAGTAGGTTTATTTTTTTGTCTTGGTGTTCAGGCTACGTAAGTGTTCATTTTAAGATGCCTATGGTTTGATGATTTGCCCCAGGGATTGCTCGATATCCATTGGATATGTTTGTGATGATGTTTAGCTAAGACTACATGTGGAAATATTTTGGTAACACCAAAATATAGGATCAAATGTATACAAAGCCAGGTTCCCGTTTTCGTTTCAAGGACAAAAGTGTGGTGCTGTGTGTGAATATTTAACGGCAGCATACTTTATTGCCATTATTATCAAAATTGTAGGAGTCTTGTGTCCAACTTACAATCAGACCATCCAGTTCAGTGAGTTTTTCTGCTGTAAATTTCATTATAATATTAGTACAAAAGAATATTTGAAGTTTGTAGCCTAGTGGTAATCCTCCATATCTGTTTACCATGTTGGTGTTGTTATTATTATTCTTACTATTATGAAATAAACTCTTTAACCATTTCGTCTGGTTCATTTGGAGGTTGAATTGGATGCTTCAGCCTTTAGTTCCGATAAAATTGTCTACTGTACAATAAAAAGAAAAGTGTAAAATCTGTGTAGGCAAACAAGCTTCTGGGTTGGCCTTGTAGAGTATTTAACATGGATGCATTTGAATCTTGAGCATGGATTGGTTGGCAGAATAACTCAGGACTATGTGTTCAACTCCTTGATAGAGTTTTCCACTTTGCGGATCTACTATATATGACTGCATCTAATGACATGTCATTTATGATTGTGGGTCTGCAACAGTTTGTGAATCTGGAATGGTTCCTTGTTCGTTTTTTAAAAGTGGATTACACAATAGCAGAAGATATTACTGGCACTTCAATGGCCTGAAGTCGTGCTACATGGCTTTTTTTTGTGAATTCTGTCAATTCACACTTTGCTTTTGATAATTGTTCGTATAGGTCAGGTTTTCCCGATCTAGGGTATGCTTATGAGGGCGTAGCTTTGAAACTTTGAAAGATCACGTATGAGATAGGCTTAGTGATTGCCACGTTGGTGGGGCTTTCTTTCTTGTTGTGCAGAGACAAAAATAAACTTGCACACTGTTTACAGCTCTGTTTGATCCATATCTGCCCATTTGAATCAAGTATTTTATTAATCTAGGGCATGCCCATGGGTGGTAGAGCTCTGAGCCTTGGAAAGATATATGAGAGGTTTTTTTTATGTCCTCCTCATTTACACGATATTGCAGTGTGTAACGCACAGCTTGCAGGGATTCCCTTGGAAGGCTTGTGCGACTAAATTCTGCCATTACAATTTAGTAAAGGATCTTATTTTAACAAGATGCAGTTACTTATTGTTGCTGCCTTCTTATGTGAATGCATTGAAAGTGGAAAAGGCGGACAGATTCTTTTAACCATGTATTACATTAGTATGGCTATGGTTGTTTCTGTTGCAGCTAACATTTCTCTGTTTTATTTCCATTGTCACCATGCTCCAAACTGTAGTCAATATGCACATTTTTACTGAGGGAATATCAAAGAGCGAACATTGTTTCATACTCAAACGACATTAAGGAACATCTTCAACTTTTTATGTCTTATTTTCCTTGTTTAGCTTAGAACTGGCGACTGCCCATTATCTGTTTTCCAATTTGTTGAATTCTGTCTGAAACTTGGTATCAATAATGAGGACTCCGCAAGTTTGTTTCTGATTATGGCTTGGATGAAGAGTTGATTTTCCTTTCATTGAACTCCTGGGACATTGGTCTGACCATGGTGTGTGTTATAGCCTTTGGATTGGTTTACACAGTTAAGATCTTGCATATTCATTAATATCATCATTGGTTAAGGCACAGTTGCTAGTGGTTACCATTTCCAAACATAAAAGAGATTGTAATCATTAGGTTAATTCTATCATTTACTGCTCTTTTGGGCATCATAAGCTTTGAATTTGTATATACAAGTAAACTTTTCAGAATTTTTAAGGAGCACAAGGCCATTTGCTAGCTCTCTCTGTGGGTGGGCGATTTAACTGAGTTGGCTGGTGTTGGAACATCATGCATTTGCCTGTTTTGTGAACATGCTGATGCCTTTTTACTGCAACAAATGGAATTAGCTAGTGGGATTGATTATGAGAAGAATGTTTCTTCGTCCTTGTTTTAAAACTGGTACTTTCGTGGCTGTTATACAGGTGCTTATCAGGGGTAGGAAGAATGCCCGTGAAGCTGTTAAGCACTTCGGGAAAGCTCCTGGTGTGCCTCACAGCCACACCAAACCCTATGTCCGATCAAAGGGGAGGAAGTTCGAGAGGGCCAGAGGGAGAAGGAACAGCAGGGGATTCAGGGTTTGAGCCCCATATTAGCCATCCTACTGCAGAGAAGTGTCTTGTTGTCCGTGAAACCTATCTGCTCTTTTTATGTTTGTGTTGAGTTGCGATTTTGCTAGACAGGTAGGAATGACAAGGCTTCACATCTGTCCTAGAGTGTTCTCTAAAACTACATAGATTCATTTTATTTTCAAATCAAGATTGCCATGGTGTTTTGAATTGTGGAGGTAGCCTAATGTATTAGTCTCTTGCAAAACTTGCCATCGTGTTTTGAATTGCAGAGGTAACTTAATACGGTAGTCCCATGCCAAGTTTCTGCAAACCGGAAATTGGTTTTATCTTTTTCGTCTTTTCCCAAGGATATTTAATGGTTGCTATAATCCGATGTTGAGGTCGAGGACGATATTTGTGCAAACATCAATAAATCTGTGTTTTCCATCTTTTGGTGTTGGAAGAATACGCTAAGTGAAGTCTGTTGGGATCTTCCTAATGGCTTTTTGAAAAGAAGTCTTGACTCATATTGCATCAGCAGCCTTAGTATGTGCAAATTGCAAATGTGCCTCAGATCCCAACGGCTTTCGGAAATTTGCCCGACTAATATTGCATCAGCAGCCTCCGTATGACTGTATGTGGAAGTTGCAAATATGCCTCCCTACTCCAAAAGATTTTGCAAATATATGCCCATACTGAGGAGGCAGCTTTAATTTCTTTTTTTCTTTCTTCTTCTTCAAAACTTGTAAGCCATTTTCTTTACCACGGGAAGAAGGCCTTGTTCCCGTGCACTAGGGGTGTAAAAACCTCTTTAAATTTTTTTTTTTTTTTGAAAATTTTATTATATAACTGTTAGTGGTAAGTGTTTTTAATATGTGTATTAAGTTTTATCATTTTTGGAAATATATAGGTATTTTTTAGGATTTTTTTAAATTATTGGTATTTTAGTAATTTTAAATTATGTAAAATGCTGTTGATTTAAAATTTTTTTTAAAATATTCAAATCTCTAAAAATAGTAGAACTTAACATGAGTTAAATATACTTAGATTAACTGTATATATAAATTATTTTTAAAAAATTAAAAAAAGAGTTAAATACACTAGAGGTGCTGCACTGAGGCTAATTGCTATTAGGTGCATTCAGTCAACTGCTCTGTTCGGGAAAGGTGCCCTCCTGCATTCGTTTCATTTTTTGCATCCGAGTGTGTTGAAGTTAAATGCACCTGAATGCCTTCACTCATGTTGCTGATGAATGGCTACGTTCTGATCCCCAACGTTGTTGTTTTTTAATACACAATTCATAGATAAAGAGTTGCGTTTAAGAATCATATGCAATTTTGCTTATATTTTCATTTACCTCTTATATTTTTATGGTCTAATTTTTGTGAAATTCTTTTTCTATATAACTTCCTTTCTATTCAAAATCTTGATGGTTAATGAAAAATTAATTTTATTTATTGTACTTAATATCATTTATAAGTTTTTAAAAATCTTTTCATTTGTTCGTGGGCCTCATTGAATATTATTATAGAAAATAGTTTAACTCTAAATATTAATTTTAAAGTTGTATTTTAACATTTAAATTATCTAAAATATCAATTTTCTATAAATAAATGATTCTGTAAAGTATTATTACATTCTAATACATATGTAAATGAATTTGAGAGTTTTTAATAATTTACATATGAATATATATTTTTGAACAAATGTGGCCCGTAAAAATGCTTAATAAGGAAGAAACTTAGTCCTTTAGATAAAAAATAATATTAAATATAATAAATTGATTAGATTTTTTTTATCGAGAATCAAAATTTTAAGAAATAATATAGCTTTTCTTATGTTCTTGTGGAAATACTTCTACAGTTCTACCGGTGAATTTGGTTTGCAAAATTATTGACGAATTTTTTTTTCTTTTCAAAAAAAAAAAAAAATTGACGAAATCCATCGAAGGACAAGAAATGAAAAGACGGTTCCACAAATTTATATTGAAGAATCGAAATTAAGATCAAAATAGTTGAGCGAGTGGAAACCCGCGAAATTAAAGATGTGAAGAGGTGCCTGAGAACCAGACTGACTACGTACAGACATTCGGCGATATGCCTTTTAAGTTCTAACCAGCTCGTAAGACCTAGAAGGACAATTCCATTATTATTTCCTGCGCAGCTTGGAATTTCCAAGTATGGATTTGACGGGCCACATAATACTATGATTGAAGTACTGAGAACTGGGAAAAATATGGATCATTAGTAGTTCCGGAAGAAGGCGATTAGGTGAGCGTTGATCTCGTCATGCCTGTCCTGGTTGATGAGGTGACCAGTTTCTTCCATGACAACTACCTCCTGGAGAGACGGCACATCTCTCTTGAACCCCTCCCCGTGTACGTATTCCTTGCAACCTGGCGTGTTGTAGGTTAGGTCCATATCGCCCACGATGAACTTGCATGGAACCGTCACTTTCGCACCTACCCATGGACTCGCCAGCTCCCAGCTCCTGCTCAACCCATCCAAATTCCAAAACCATGCATACTCAAATCAGGATTGGATTGAATATTCATTCCAACAGTACCATGATTAAAGCTACTCAAAGGTGAGAGTTTACAGGTCTAAAGCACGGTAGTAGTTCAATCCTCCGGTGAAGCCAGTCTTTTCGAATTTGCTGGCGTAATAGTCCAGGTCTTCCTCCGATACCCCAGACGGCAATGGCAATTCCACTCCCGGTGGCAACGTCAATCCTTCTTTTGGCCATGTGGAAACTCCAGGGAAGGATTTTATTCCAAGCAACTTGATCAGTGTCTTGATGCCAATCCCTGCTACTTGGCGGTCCAATTCAGGATCCTGTTTTAATCATGGGCAAATTGAAATACGGATACATTAGAGCAAAGTTCATTAAAAGCATCTGATTTCTCAACCGCATATAACTTTTATTAATTTTGCAACATATACATTAATTTGACTGTATGTATATGATCCATTAACGGTGGTGGCAAATACAGCCCTTTTTTGCCATATATGTGAACAAAGTTAATATTTAATGAAAATATTTAAATGTAGTTGCAAATAATAATACTATTTTAATGAATCATGATCTTATTAGCTCGGGACAAAGATGTATATATGTTTTTTAGATTTTTAATACAAAAATATTTTATAATTTTTTTTAAAGGTAAGTTTTTTGGCCCAAGTTAAAGATTTTTTTTTTTTTTTTTTTTTTTGCATTATGATAAAGTTCAAATAGGAGACAACAAGCTTACAACAATAAGCAGGGAAATCGAACGCAGGATGCTGGTGGATTAGGTGTCTTCTCCGACCAACCAGGATGACACGCCCGGTTAATTGTAAAATAGTTGGCTGCATTTGATACTACATTTACCCGAGTCTTAATTTGGCAGCAAAATATTAGTGACATATATAAATTTTTGTCATAGTGATATGAATTGTCAAATATCACATTAATTAATTAAAGAAATGGTAAAAAAGAAACCTGAAATGCGGCAATATAATGGTCTTCTCCGTAGCGTTCCTTAATGAGCTGAACTGGTTTCTTGGTGGTTGGAAAGCGAGGAATGAACACGACGGAGAGACCGACGAGGGCCTTGACTCGGTCTGGTCGGAACAGGCACATGTACCAGGCGATGGTCGCCCCCATGTCTTGCCCCACAACATATACCTGGATCCAAGAAAAACCTCAGTCCATCCAAATGACATAATTACTATGAAATATATCTATATTTATTGGGTCGGCAAACTATTATTTATTTATAAGGGTTAATTACTACGAAATGAAGTACCAATTTAAATAAATCCCGGTCAACGCAAGCTTGGTACATTTATATTTTAATTTTCCAGCAAATTCAAATATATCAACAAGCTTTACTCATAATTACAGATATGCTCTTGATTATTAATAATTTCAAATATACCTACCTAATTTGCTCAAATCTCATTCATAGTTATATCCCCATATGAAGTGACAAATATGCCCAAGTCTTGAGTATTGAATTTTTAGTACTTGTACGACTTGAGAATCATATATTATTTGAAATGTAAATTTTTAATTATAAAATCTTAAGTAGGGCTTGGGGATGTGTTTAGCATGTTAGTGGTGGTCATGAATATAAGTAGAATTTTAAGCAAAATATGTGAACGTTTTTGAAATTATTGAAATATCGGGATTATAGTTTAAATTAAGTACGAAACTTGTGGGATATTTAGATTTTGCTTTTTACTTTTACCTTATCTTTTGTGAAGAGATCGATAAGGGCGATTAGATCGCCAACGACGTGGAAAATGGTGTAGCTGGCTGGAGAAGGCGGGGCATCGGAGTCGCCGTAGCCGCGCATATCCGGGGCCACGGCTCTGAAGCCAGCAGCTGCGAGGCCATGGATTTGGTACCTCCACGAATACCACAGCTCAGGGTAGCCATGGATGAGCAGGACGATGGGGTGGCCTTCCTCACCTTTCTCAGCCACATGCAACTTCACGCCATTCACCGATACCGTCCGATGCTTGATACCTTCGTCCTCCATCTCTCGATCGAGACCAATAGTACTTGCTTCCTAGGTTACTCAGATATCTCTCTACCTATCCTCACCACAATTCTTTCTATTTATAGTCTAATATCTTGTCATCCGCGCACCCTCTTACATTATTTGGGTTACTATTCTGTCACCCTCTTTCACCATTTTTTCGAATAATAAACTGACGCATTTTTTATATTATTAAGATGGATATGCCCATGTTGCACCAGATCCACGCCATTTTTCCGTGGGCCTTGATTAAAACGATTATGTCGTATGTCCTAATTACACCATATCTTACACCACGTATGTAAGTATTCCTTCAAAGTACACCACCCATTTCATTTAGTATCATCTATTTAACTAGAATACTAAGTTTCACCATGATCAACTATGTGTGTAAACCACATTAAAAAGGCGTAAAGTCAACATAATATAATGTCTGATATGTTTGTCAACTTCGAAGTTGTTAAAACAGCATTTAAACTGTCTAAAAACATCATTTTTATGTGTTTAATGACTTTTACAGTCTTGTAACGATTCATCCATGGGCATAGGCCAGTTGGAACACGTTCTAGAGCCCTTGGTTGGGTAGTCAAGGTTCGACCCTGAATGGGGAGCATTTGTTCTTCGTTGCGAAGGAGCGGTGGTCACTTGCTAATTCATGTGGGTTGTAATTAGTTTAGGAAAATAAAGATACTTAGACTCGATTTGTAAAAGTAATATCACAATAAAAGTAAGACAGTTTTTAGATGAAACAATAAAGAAATCCCATTGAGCTGATTTTTTATCATTTTTTGATGACTTCTTTTCGCAACATCTCTTTTCTTTATTACAATTCGTGCCCAATTCATCTTGTAGTTTTTATTTTACATTTTTCTCATTATCGATCAATATATATTAGTCGGGGAAGAGACTAATACTCTTTAAACCAGAAAAAAGAAAAAATCGTTTAGTGGGAACCGAAACCATGAACACCTAAACACAGTGTTAATTGTTAGGTCATATGACCACTTGAATTTTTTTCTATCATCAATATGGGCCTCATTTTATAAACGTTGTGCCCTTTCATCCCAAGGTTACAGCATCGTCACCCTAACATATTCTATATATAATTCAGAACAATCGGTTATTGTTTATAAAAAGAACAATCTGTTATTTTAAGTCACAACCTACTGACGTTTTGATTTCATATTAATATGAGGATAAAATGAAATTCAATCCTTCTAAGATACATAATATTATTTACTTAGCTAGGATGCATAATAACATGCTAATTAAAAGATTCTTCGTAATTATTAAATAGTTTTGATTTGATTTGATTTTATTGCCTACCAAAGCCTACAGTCAAAGTGCATTAAAAAAAATTCCTACAATCAAAGTAATTTTTTATATTATAATTTTATACCTTGAGATAAGTATAATAAATGATTTAGATCATTTTAAAACATTAAAATTATTTATAAATAACACTGTTTTGAATCATAAAATCATAACCGATATATTAATGAATATGATTAAAGAATTAGATTTGTTGAAAATTATTTTTAAATATAAGACCAATTGATTGCATGAGATTGTCTGCTAATGCAACTTGGTTCGAATCAACCTATGACTCACCTAACCCAACTTAATATATGGCCAATTAGAGTTTGGGATTTTCAACCCAACAATCCATTTATACATAATGTCCATAATCCATTTAAATAAATAGGTTATCATGTATTGAGATTTTCCAATCTGTCAACTCAATAATTTATCTTTTATTAACTGATAATTTATAAATGTACTCATATAGTTTAACCATAATTGTAAATATATCAATGTTGTTACGATGCCATTACTACATTATCACAATGTGAGTATATTTGCAAAGATGTACAAACTACATGAGTATATTTACAATTTCAGAAACTAAATGAGTATAATTAATTTTTACATGACTATGCAATAACGTCGTCATAACGATGTAGGTATATTTTCAATTATAGTTAAACTATGTGGGGTTATTTATAATTTTTAAAATTATATGGGTATAGTTGCAAATTATCCCTTTTTAACTTATCAATCCATATAACTATTTTACAACTCATGAAGCAAAACAGTAAACATTTTTCTTGACATTTATTTTACAAATTATGCGTAATTATTGACAAGGAAATCAATATTCCAATTAAGAGTGAATGATAAATTCAAGTAAATCATTACAATTAGAAGCCTTCATTGATTCTCTAGTTAAGTGCATTTTATTCCATTTACCATTTTAACTATCCGCCAATGACCCATTTTATAATGGGTGGTCTCTCTAGCTAATATTAAATGAATTATGGTTAACGTTGAAGATTTTATAAATGCATAACAATGGGTTATGGTATAAGTTTTTAAAATAGATTAGAGTTAGGTTAGCTTCTAACCCGTATAACCTAAACCTCTTTATCATACCTTACAGCGATTGCATTGGATCATAACTACCGAAAATCTAATATGGTATTGATCTATGTATTTTAAATATACAATTAATTAGGTGCACTAAGGGGACATTTGGGAACGTAAAAGTCGTGGGAAATGTGGTATTTTGTGGGGATAAAAAATATAATATTTTGAAAATTGTGTAATTGATATGAAATGATAGAAGTAAAGTTGGAATAAATAAGTTTGTTGGAAGGTAGTTGATAGAGAAAATGATTAAAATATAAGGGTAAAAGTGAAAAAATATGATGATTGATTGATTAATGAAGTGCCTCAAAACCCGTGCTCCCACAATTTCCCTCCCACATTTCCCCCACCCGACTAACAAACGTCCCCTAAGTTGTATTTTTCTATTCAATTCATTGAAGAAAGTGAAAAAGGGGGCGCGCTGTCCCTTTACCCATCCCTTCTCATGAGTTTCTTCCTCTCCAGTCTCTCCTTATTCCAAATTCTGAGATTTATATGCGTAAACGGGTCTGGGACAATATGCCTGAAGACTAAAGATTATTTCCAGCAGGGCCATTAGCCGGAACGTTATGTTAAGACGTTATATACTTATTCGGAATTTTAAAAATCGCCCTGGTTGGAGATTTATCTATTTTAACAATCAAGAGTTCATGTATCACAAGAATAATAAAAAAAGAGTGCATGTATCATTATTAAACTTTGAAGGGATATATTTCAGTGGTAACGAATTCATTCACAGATGGATTGGGATGCAAAATTAATTTAAGGAAGGATAATTTGCAAATATGCTCACATAATTTGACTATAATTGCAAATATACCTACATAATTTGACCATAATTGTAAATATGCTCATATAATTTGACTATAATTGCAAATATACCTACATAATTTGACCATAATTGCAAATATACTCATTTGATTTTAGAAATTGCAAATAACTTAATATAATTTGATTATAATTGCAAATATATTTATGCCATCATAGTGCCTTCACGCCTTCATTGCAAATCGGTATGGGTTAATTTAGGCTTGAGTTGGGATCGACCTTATTTATACTCATAGTAGCTATATTAGCAAATATATGTAAATTATGTGGTAATGTTTGCACATATGATATAAAAAATAATTTATAAATATACCTATATATTTTGCGTATATAAGCAAGCATGACAGTGATGTGTTGACACCATAATGACATGATATATTCGCAATTATGGTCAAATTATACAAAAATTATTTGTAATTTTTGAAACTAAATGATATATTTGCAATTATAGTCAAATTACGTGGGTATATTTGTAGATTATCCTTTAAGAAATTATTTATCCATATAAGAATGATGTCCTACTCAGTTTAGATGTTAAACATATAAACTTGAAATTGATATATAAATGAAACTATTTTATTACTCAGTTTAGATGTTAAACATATAAACTTGAAATTGATATATAAATGAAACTATTTTATTACTCAGTTTAGATGTTAAACATATAAACTTGAAATTGATATATAAATGAAACCATTTTATTATTTTGATTTTAGACAATTTTTTCAAGTGACTCCACACGCATTTTGATTTGCATGAAATTTGATTATGGGCTCAAATGGTTCTAAAATACATAGGAATTAAATTGTTATTATTCATCAAGGTGAGCCTAAAATGAGGATTGTGTATTTTAATTAAAAAAAAAGGAGATTTGTATATTAAAATCTTCAACGGTACTTATAACATTGAAGTATTCTGTACATTAAATCATATAGAAAAATAGGGACTCAATCTATGTATACGCTTTACATAAAAAAAAAAAAAAAAAACCTATCTATACTGAGTCTCAATACAGATACTTGTTTCTAGCCCTTATTTATAAAGTTCATTTTTCCCTTCAACTTCATCCCACAAGTAGAGTTCTCTAGTTAATCCTCTTCCAATAAATAATATTACTAACTGTGTAGATTTAATATAATTTCATAAAGGGTACTCTGCAAACATACTCATATTGCTAATATATCCACATAATTTTAGAAATTGTAAATTTTTTCACATGGTTTGACTATAATTGCAAATATACCTATGGTGTTATAAAGCCATTATTGCACCGTTACAACCGGGGTATATTTGCAAAAGTTCGGAAACTATGAAGGTATAATTAAAAAAACTAAATATACTTCCTTAATTTTTAAAATTACAAATACACTCAAATAGTTTTCAAACCTTTACAAATATATTCACGCATGACTGTGTAGGAACAACATTATAATGATGTGAGTTTATTTATAATTATGATTAAATTATATAAGTATATTTGTAATTATGGTAAAACTAAGTGGGTGCATTTGCAAATCACCCTTTTTAAAAAATATAAACAACAACCGAAGGCATGGGACCATGATCCCATACTGCCCGTTTCACGGGACGATAACCCATATGTCATCATATCCAGCAAAGATGCCGTGGATGTAGTGTTATACGTATCGATCCATTTTAATAAAAATTTCTAACTATCATTGCCGTTTGCCCCACCTTTGCCAAACGAGTTATCTCGACCAAAATTGGTGCTCCGGCGGTATATTGAAAATGGTGCTCATGCAACTGGATTTTTGATCGATGTGTACAAGGACAGCAACATGTAATCTTTTACTCTTTAACACACGCTAATAAATATTCTTCAAATGATTCCATGCCTATTTACTTTCCTTGCCACAAGAAAGCATATATTTGTTTAATTTCGATCGATAAAAATTATAAAATTATTCCAAATACTAAATAAAATAAATAATAAATCGCAAAAAGCACTTGTATTGTCAAATTACAGAAATATAAAATAATACTTATGTTTTTGGGAAAATTCCTTATATACATACAAGTTTCACTTATATGTATAAACTTTTAAAATTTTCAAATATACTAACATATTTTGTTTAAAATTTTACTTATACCCACACTGTTAGAGACCTGTTAAATAAGTCATTATCCCTCTCATGAAATGACGAATATGCCTGAACCCTAATATAATTTGAGATTCATTTGCTTAAAGTTAAAGATTCATATTTAAATAATACATTATTTTCTAGTTGTAGAACTATTAAAAATTCATTATAATATAAATTTTTAGCTATGAAATCATAATTAGAGATGAGCGTATTCATCATTTCATAGGGAGCTAACGACCCTTTTAACATATCCTTAATGACATGAGTATAAGTGGAATATTAGACAAAATGAATGAGTATATTTGGAAAATTTAAGGGTACAAATAGAATTATGTATGAAATTCATAGGTATTTGTAAAATTTACCCTACATTTTCTAAAAGGTGAGCTACGTGAGCTACAAAATAATTATAGAAATATATGATAATAATTATATTTTTCCACGTCCATATATTTGTTTCATGGGTCACATATTTTCGGTGAGGACTCTCTAAACCCGTCAGGTAATTCAAGTTCGGGGCTAGTCATAACCCTAACTCATTGAAAGAAATTTTAATTTCAATTTATTTATAACTCATAACAGGTTGATAAAACGTGTTTTTAACAAGTTGAATAATATATAAACAAAATAATAAACTATTTAAAATGTACAATCAACAAAGGCTTTTATTATTAATCATCTTTCTGAATATAAAAAATGATAAATACAGTCTCATAAATATTAAAACTTCATAAAAAAATCTACAATTAGTAGCATAGAATTTTTAAAGATTTAGTATTCTAATATAATTATAATTCTAAGATTTAAATAGAATGCGATCTAATTTGGAAATATCAGGAAAAATTTTAATAATAAAATTTTTAAATAAAAGAACAAATTTTTTGCCGATGCATTTCGTTAGATCTGGATAGATACCTAATTATTTACTAAGAGAATTTTTAAAATAATTAAATAACACAACTTTTATTATAAAAGTAAAAAAATTAATTTTCATAATTATTTATCATGAGAATATTTGAAATGATAAAATTAATCTGTTAAAGGATAAATATTCGATAATCAAAACTTTCGTGTAAGATTTCCCATATGGGGAGGGAACAAAGTTAGTCATGCCAATTTCAAGGTTAGATTCTATCCATTGGATCTCTGCGTGTAAGAAATTAATTAGTGCTATGGTATTTTTATTTTTTTCAGGTTTTACATTGGAGAAGAAGAAAATTTTGTTGCATTAGAATACTGATTCTTCACTACCAGCTAGTTTATATGCTGACTTATTACAATATAAGCATGCAAATTTCGAATCTAATCCTTTCTAAGAAACGCACATGTAAATTGTCTTACTAAGAGATAACATTAGCATATATTGAGATGAAGTTCTAAAAGATCTATAATCTATTTTTTATGAGTATGCATTCTCTCAATTATGATAATTTTTATATATATATCATGCCCTTAAAATCATAGCATTTGTTTATATACTTACGAATTTTATTTATAATTCCACTTATATCTATGAAATTTTAAAAAATTTTCTGATACTTACGAATTTTCAACATAACGCGACATATACCATGCTATTACCAACCCGTTACACAAACCGTTAACTATGGGTGAAATTACCAATATACCCAACAGTAAAATATTGTCTTGTCGTGTTTGCCCTAATTCGAAATCACGAGCCATCTCCCTTATCCGTTGGGCTGCTCATCTCCCTTATCTCCAACGGCCGTTTGCACTCCTCTTCGCCAATTGCTGCTGCTGCTGCTCAACAGCTGCATTTTCGGGTGAATATTCAAGAACATCTCTGATTTCGGCAACAGCCACCAATTTCACGTGAGCACTAATTTCGGTTTTCTGCTGAAGCATCTTAGGTAGATTTTTGGATTTAAGGAGTGGTGCCTTGGTTACGTTCATCTTACTGTAACTTTGTCAGCAACTGCAGAAATCGATGGCATGTAGTGTGGCTGCCTTGCTAGGTTGGTGCGGATGAACTGATTTGAAGATGCTAGTGGACAATGAGGTGGACTTTCTAGGTGGATTGTGGTTGAAAATTTGAAAATCGACGCCTAATTTTAAAGGGTGGAGACACTTACGACGAAGGCACACCTATCATTGATTAGGGAGGTAGTTACTGCTGATGGGTGCATTGCTGCTGGCAGATGGCTAAATTGGGTTGATGGAGAATTGACAAAGAGTTTGCGGCTAGATCTCTGATCATCACGGTGATGGTAGCTGCCGATCAAAACAGGGATCAGATTTGGCCTGTGTTGTGGAAATCGTGGCTGCGGATGCTAGGTTTCCATCAGATTTCATGGTGCAGAGATATGGGAAAGATGAGTAACATAAGGGTGCTAGAACTAATAGAGATGGTCGATCTTTTATTAGGTAGAGGGAGAGGAGATGTTAAATTAGTGCTTGGCCCACCAAAAGGATTCTTCTAAGGAAACGCAGAGATATTCAAATATCAATGTCCCAATAACAGAAATGAGGGTTCGTCACTAGGAAACTCTTCTAACATAACGGTGGAATCTAATGGTTAGCTCGATCCAAAGATGAGAAGAAGTGGATTGGATCTAAAAGCGACCACTGAAATTCCTTCTTATAGGCTGTTGGAGCCAAAAATGGACGAAACATCTATCAGCAACAAGAGGAGTTTGGTTTCCATTGAAACATGGAATGTAGAAAACAGAAGGATTTTCGTGTTTCTCGTTAAATGCAGCTTTTGATTTTCTTCACGGTCCGAGATGGGAGAAATGGTGATGGATAATTTTGGAATTTAGAAAATAGTAAAGGTAAAAGTGGCCGGAGATGCAGAACGGGGAAGATGATGGCTGCAGATGGGGTAATTGGGGATTTGAGAAATTTTAATTTTTTTAAAAAAATCAAAGCTTAACGCTAGTCTAACAGTTGGTAACGGCATGGGTATATGCAGTGTTACGTTGAAAATTCGTGGGTATGAAATAAATTTTGTAAGTTCTTGAATATAAGTGGAATTAGGAGTAAAATTCATGAGTATATAAGAAATTTTTCCTACCTGTATATATAGAACCTTTCCTGTGCAGCTCAAAATGCGTTTCACATGTACTTAAATGTATCGATACTTTATACAATCATTTGTTATAAAATTACAATTCATGAGTATATAAAAAAAATTCCCTACCTGTATATATAGAACCTTTCCTGTGCAGCCCAAAATGGGCTCAACATGTGCTTAAATGTATTAATATTTTATACAATCATTTGTCTATATATAAATTTTATAACAAATGGTTTATACGTTAAAAAAATTATTTTAAAGTTGTTATTTGCATCAAACTATTTTATTACATTGAATTTGTACCATTTTTAGATGAGTTCATACACATATTCAATTGAGATGAAAATTCGTGCAATAATAAAATATATAATTATAAATATAATGGGCAGAGTGTATTATAATTTTATGATCATATGAGGTCTATTTTGAGGTAACTACACTGTAATTATAAAATGGTGAAACTGCACTTGAATATTTCTCTCTCTATATATAAACAGAAATATTCCAGTACAGCGACGCTGAAATGGGCCTTACATGATCATCAAATCATAATCTACTTCACCCATTGTATTTAGCATAATATATTATATTATTATACCAAGTTTTATCCCAATAAGATATGTATATGGGCCCATATGAAAATAGTATAAATTAAACATAATAAAATAATTTAATATAAATAACAACTTTAAAGTGGTTTTTTCAACATATAAACTATTTGTTATAAAATTTATATATAAATAAATAATTTTATAAAATTTTATTACATTCCAATATATGTGATGCTCACTTTTGATCAAATGTACTGCTGTTCTGGTGCAGTTGTGCTGCACTGTAACAGCTCCTTATATATATATATATATATATATTTGAAATGACAGCATTTGCTCACATAGCCCGTGTGGCCAGCACGGCAGATCACGATTAGCGCCGCTGACAAAAAGTCTAGCTTTTAGTTTATGCTTTTAATTTATTAAGTGCGGACTTCAGGTCTCTCTCATTTTGTCAGAACAATGTCTCAATAACTTACACCCATGGAGTTAAAAGATTAGGATTAAGTTGTAAATGAAGAATAAAGGCCTGTGTGTAGCAAAATATGCGATCATTTTGTTTATTGCATGAACTTTTTTGTAGCAAAATAACATTAAATGGAGTTAAATTCATATCATATGTAGGCAAAATAATTACTTCATTTAATAAAATTTATTATTGTGCTTTTTTTTATTAAAAATGTAAGAGTAAGAAATTGCAGTTGAGTTCATGAAAAAGGAGTAAAGCTGCTATGGTTAAAGAAAAAAGTGTTTAACTTGCACCGGGGCGTGTTGTGTCGTTAGTAGTCAGTAATTACGGAAGAAGCCGATAATCTGCGAGCTAATGTCATCTGGCCTTTCCTGATTGATGAAATGACCAGTGTCTTCCATCACAACTATCTCTTGGAGACACGTCACGTCTCTCTTGAACCCGTCGTCGCCGTGGACGTATTCCTTGCAACCTGGCGTGTTGTAGGTCACGTCCGTATCTCCGATGACGAACTTGCATGGAACCGTCACTTTTGCACCTACCCATGGACCCAACAGCTCCCAACTCCTGCGCAGATCCAAAAACAAACATATATATACGCCATTGCATGCACATTAATATTGCAGGCACATACGTACAGGTCTAAAGCACGGTAGTAGTTCAGTCCTCCGGTGTAGCCAGTCTTGTCAAATTTGCTAGCAAAATAGTCGATGTCTTCCTCCGTTAGCCAGGATGGGATTGGCAATTCGACGCCTGGTGGGACGGCTAGTCCTTCTTTTGGCAATATAGGTAGTCCTGGATGTGATTTTATTCCTATCAGCTTCATCAGTGTCTTTGTGCCGACGCTGGCCAGGTTGGCGTCCATCACGCCAGGCTCCTGTTTTCATCATATCCAGCCATTACTACTCAGCATTCAACAATATTGTCAAGGCTATATACAGGGCCTGGATCCAATGCACCGAGTGCACTCCCTCATTTTATTTATTTTTGTTTGAATTTTTTCAATTTCATATATATGTGGGCCAAGCATGATGTTTCCACGTGTATAATTTTTATATTTTTTATGCCTTTAAATATTTTATTTGAAACTTAAAAATAAAAAGGCATTTCTCATACTCAAACACATGAGAAATGCATTACTTTTATTTTTAAAATTCTAGATAGTGCATGAGAAATGGGTTATTTTTTATTTTTAAAGTTCCAAATGAAATATTTGAAATCATAAGAAATAAAAAACTACGCATATAGCTTGGGCCTATATAGTGCAAAAAAATAAAAATAATAAAAAATGGGGCAATGTACAGGGTGCACTAGATTGGGCTCCACCTATACACATGAAATTATAAACAAGGGAATAATAATTATTAGAACATGGATAGTATTAAAAAGCGGAGGTTTTTCTCATTTTAGCATGTGTAATTTTGCTTTGGAATTTTGCAAAATAAATTTTATGTACTAGTAATTTTCAACCAAACAGGTTATAAAACAGTCTTTAAGTTGTTTTAAGGTATTTTCATATGTGCTTATGGCTTTCAGCTAAATGGAGAAAGACCCTTTAACTTGTCTGGGGATATTTTCAACCCCATTTCTTGTATTTTTCAAATAAATGGAAAAGAAAAAGACATTTTAAAGTTGTTTTATAGCAAATTAGCAACTATCGGATTTATGTTGCAAAGATTTAAAACGCCAAAAACGTAGGTGCTAAAATGCAATTATACATACCCATAGGCCTATATTTTGCAGTATCTAGATAATTGGAATGGTGCTTAATTAATCGATTAATTAAAAGAAATGGAAAAGGAAAAAAAGAAAAGGGAAAGGACCTGAAATCTGGAAACATAATGGTCTTCTCCGAAGGACTCCCTGATAAGCTGGACTGGTTTCTTGTCGGTCTGGAAGCGAGGCAAGAAAGGGACACTGAGATTGACGAGGGCCTTAACTTTGTCTGGTCGAAACAAGCATAGGTACCAGGCGATGATCGCCCCCCAGTCTTGCCCCACTATGTATACCTGCGTCCAATCAACAAAATAAACATATGATCATATGCTAATTAATTATTTAAACATATGTTTTGCTTCGTGGTAAAATGAATTAATAGTTTAATATACAGGTCCAAAAAAGAAGAGGGGGGGTGTGGGGTAGGTAATCCAAGAGAGATGAGAGGAAACTAAATGACTGGTAATAAGAACATGGCCGTCTTCAGCTTCAAGTCATCTAGGTGAGAATTTGATTGATTTTCTTGAAATCAAATTGGAACGGACGTTTCGAAGTATTCAGAGAGCGTTCCTCTCCATAAAAGACCCAAATTTTACATTAGTTGGCCTAAAAACAATCCTAGGTAGTTTAAGCTAAAGTTCATGCGTTTTAGCAGAATTCATTCATGAAAGGAACTTGTGATAACCCCTATTTTAAGGATGGGGATAAGAAGATGCTTTTTACACATTTATTAATACGAGCATATGCACGTATTTGGTTTTGATAAAACTTGATTTCATAATCAATTTAAAGGATTTTAGTTGGTTAATTTGAAAATATACCTGTATAATTTGTCTATAATTGCAAATATATCCTTTTAGTTTTAAAATTGCAAATAACCAATATAATTTGGTCATAATTGTAAATGTATTCACTCTATTATGGTGGGATTACAACGTCATCATAATATGAGTATATTTACAAGTATATCCAAACAGTGTGGATATATTTGCAAATTATTTTTTACTATATTTGCAAATACACCCACATTGTTGCACATATTTGCAAATATACCCAAGTCAACGCTATAATAGAGGCTTAATGATACCGGCGTGGGTATATTTATAATTACTATCAAACTACGTGAGAGTAATTTACAATTTTTGAAACTAAGTAGGTATATTTGTAATTATGACAAATTATATGAATATATTTGTAAATTACCCATTTACGTGCAATGAACATTGA
Source organism: Annona squamosa (assembly GCA_035584095.1). Classification (NCBI taxonomy): domain Eukaryota; kingdom Viridiplantae; phylum Streptophyta; class Magnoliopsida; order Magnoliales; family Annonaceae; genus Annona; species Annona squamosa. The sequence continues at coordinate 63,200,938 of JAXCLR010000050.1, read as the reverse complement.
ATTTCAATGATCATCAGCTTGGGCCAAAATGAAAAGGCTCCGACAAAATTGAATTAAGGCCCTTCAATTTTACGGGAAATGGTTAAAAGAAAAAGATTGGATGATAAGCGTTGTCCAATCGGTTGCATTTTATTTTATTTTTATTATTTTGAATATCTAAACTATTGAAAACATACATGAACATATATTTAATTATGATGCAAAACATCAAATTCTAAATGTACCTATTTCATATTTAATTTACTATCAAATGATGTTAGATGTGTTTATGCATAAGTTTCTAATAAAAGTAGTTTTTGATATCACATTTCTTGTAAATATATATATACAGAGAGAGAGAGTGTGTGTGTGTGTATTGTTCCAGTGCAGCATTACTGCACCGAATCAGTGATACATTTACCCAAAAAAGGCGCACACATATTAAAATACAATAAAATTTTATAAAATCATTTATTCACATATAAATTTTATAGCAAATGGTTTACATGTTGAAAAAATCACTTTAAAGTTGTTATTTACATTAAACTATTTTATT
>JAXCLR010000050.1:63176663-63195702 GCA_035584095.1 Annona squamosa | reverse complement strand
CCTGGGATCAAAGACTTTCAATTCGGGTTTAGGTTGAATAGGAAAAATCGAGCTGGGGTTTAACATTAGGCAATTTTCACACCACTCCAAATCGGGTTTGGCGTGCTGGGCCGGGTTAAGGTTGAGCCAAGCTCAATCACCCCAGTGCCTCTTAGGCAAGATTCTAAAGCACACGCCGCACATGCGTATTAATGAAAAATTGGGCCAAGTTGTTTGGTTAAGTTAGGTTGGGTTGGGTTATGATGAAGACTTGATGAATTTGGTTGGGCCAGGCTTTTAGAAGAGAATATGCAGTAGTCCTGGGTATTGATTCCACCACATTACCCCGCTGACACATACCCGCTTAGTGTATTGGCATGCTTCTCTCGTCGTGGATCTTGTGGTCCTCTGACACACACCCGCTTAGTGTATCGGCATGCTTCTCTCGTCATGGATCTTGTGGTCCTCCGACACACACCCGCTTAGTGTATTGATATGCTTCTCTCGTTGTGGACCTTGTGGTCTAACACACACTCGCTTGGTGCATTGGCATGCGCATCTCGTTGTGGATCTTGTCGTCCTCTGACACACACCTGGTTAGTGTATTGGCATGCTTCTCATTGTAAATCTCATGGTCCTCAAACACACGCCTACTCAGTGTATTGGTATACTTCTCTCGTTGTGGACCTTGTGGTTCTCTAACACACACCCGCTTGGTGTATCGGCATGCTTCGCTCGTTGTCGACCTCGCGGTCCTCTGACACACACCCGCTTCGTGTATCGGCAATTTGTCGTGCTTCTTGAAGACTTTAGGTATGTCTAGGAAATTGTAAAATTTTGGATGAATTTTTTTTTAATGTAAAAATTGTTAAATTAATATAAAATAATGTGATATTATAGGGATAATGATGAAGAGTAAAAAGAATAAATTTAAAATAAATAAGTTAGTTGTATTGTTAATTGTGTAGAAATGATTAAAAAATAAAATTTTTGCATAGAAATATATGTAAAAAAATAATTAAAAAAGAGTAATTATGGAGAGTGAAAAATTTTAAATTGAAAAATTTTAACCTAACAACTTTTATAAATTAACAAACACACCCTTTGTGGTACTCTGACACATACCTGCTCGGTGTATTGGCATGCTTCTCTTGCTGTGGACCATGTGGTGATGACGTGGTAAATTTTCATCTCAACGACATTGTTAATATTATTGCAATCTGCTTCCTTTAGAAAATAGGTGAGAAATGGGGTTGGGTTGACTCTAAACCAACCCACATGTGAAAGGCCGCACCCCTAATTGAATATCACATCAACGTAAATTAAAGCTTATACGGGTAATTTAATGTTCTGTCCATGATTCCATATTTCAATCTTAAGCGTGACAATCGGAGATTACTTACTATGATTATATCAAATACTCTTTGTTGTTGAACTTAATTAGCTACTTATCAATTTCAACAATTTATAAATCATCGACAGATTAATAACCTCCGACCAACTAGATGACCGTAACTCTCAAAAATTGTCATTGAAACATAAACCAACTAAGAACACCGTTTTCTGGTGAAAGGTCAAAAATCATACCATGCTACGCACGAAGTTGGCGGCCGAGAGAGCATTTAAGTAGAAAAGGTGGAATTGTACGTACCGGATCTTGTGTGAAGTGATCAATGAGGCCAAGGAGATCGCCGACGACGTGGAAAATGGTGTAGCTGGCTGGAGAAGGTGGGGCGTCGGAGTCGCCGTAGCCGCGCATGTCCGGTGCGACGGCCCTGTAGCCAGCAGCTGCGAGGGCGTGGATTTGGTGCCTCCACGAATACCACAGCTCTGGGAAGCCATGGACGAGCAGGACAATGGGCTGCCCTTCTTCCCCTTTCTCCGCCACGTGCAACCTTATGCCATTCACCGATACAGTCTCGTGCTTGATGCCCTCCATTTCTTCTTACTATCCAAGGTTTGTTGGATTGGCTTGGTCTTGGGCGGCGATGATTTGTCTATCTATAATATCCTCTTTGCTCTTGACTTTCAAAATGAAAGCAGTCAAAAATAGGATGCTGCTTGCGCTGCAATTGTGCAAAGAGCACACGCATCAGCCATCTTGATGGAAAATAAGTGCATTGTAAAAATCCAAACTGACCATTGCGTTTAGAATTATTACTTTTTTCATTAGAAAATTAAGTTGCATCAGAATCAAATATTTGGGCAGTGACTTAAAATCGACGTAATAAATTCTTTTGGCTTATATAAATCTATTCCAAAGCTGTTAACTCAACACCTACTCCATCTAAAATACTTTTCTTCTAGAGATGAATAATTCTGCAAATAACTATAGCAATCTATTAATTTATGCGAATGATTCTCACATTTAACATATGATTGTATATACGTTGACATCAAAAATCTTGATCGAAATGATTTTGGACGCAATGATTTAAAAAAAAAAAGGTTTAAAACAGAAGGAGTGGATTTGCTTTTTGTTTAACCATTAAAGTGGTTTTAAACAGATGTGCCAACACTGCAGGCGCTTCGCTTCGTTGTCGTCGGCAGCACTGGAGTATTTCCTATTTTTAATTCATTGCTTGTCTTGTTCTGTAAAAAATGGACGTGGCTCATAGCTATCGAGATTCACGAGATTTTTTATTTTATTATATTACTCACGGTATTTTAATGTAGGCGCAGAACCCAATGCTTGTGGGTAACGCAGGTGGCAGGAAATTGGGTTTTCTTAGCTGAATACAAGGGTGCAACTTTGGCCGGATTGCGCCCCCAACTTAATTTTCAACATCATTCAAATCCGCTCTTTTGTAATCCAAGCCCGAATAACTCCAACTCGTATGAACCTGAATTATAAATATAACACTGAATTATAAATATAATAGGGTTAGGGTTCAAGTGAACATAAACCCGAAGAACGCGTGCTCGATTTTTATTTTATATTTATTATAAATATAAAATATATTTTATATTTAATATTTAAACAATATTTCTTTATATTTTGTGTGTTTATGTTATTTATATTTATATTTAAAAACATGTTTGACATATTGTAATTAAATTAGTTTATATTATTTTTATTTATATTTATCTTTTATTTATATAATCTTCTTCGTTTATCTTTTTTATGTTAAATTTTTTTTAGAGATATTCTTTATAGATGAACGATCTTATTAGCTCGGACTAAGCAAATGCCAGTTTCGCCCACTTTAAAAAATTCATTTACAATAATTTTTTTATTTTTCTTCATACACTTGTTTTTCTAAGTATATTTAACATATAAACCAAATTTTACCATTTTTGGATATGTGTATATATTTTTAAAATTTTTTTAAGATAAGGGTATTTTAAATACATATATACACATGGATGTTTAAAAATTTCAAAAAAATATAAACATATTCAAATATGGTAAAACTTAGTTTCATGTTAAATATACTTAGATAAACTTAGTTTCATGTTAAATATACTTAGATAAACAATTATCTGAAGAGAAAAATAAAAAAATATATTGTAAATGAGTTTTTTGAAGTATACTAATTGGGGCATTTGCTTAGCTTGGGCTAACAAGATTGCTAATCTTCTTTTTATTGTTATATTTTTTAAAAATACATAGTTTGATTGTATATTATTATATTTACTTATATGATTTGTTATTATTATACATTTCTATAAAATTTTAAACTTATCACTCTTAAATAAAATATGAATTTATTAACTAAAATTCAAACCAAAATCCCAACTCGAACCAGATTTTCAAAAATAGGGTTAGGGTTTAGGTTTTACACATAGGTTTAGGGTTAGGGTTGATGTTTTATAAATAGGGTCAAGGTTAGGGTTGAGGTAAACCCAAGTTTCATGAGCCCGAGTTGTACCTCTAGTCGCAATCTCTGGTGCGAAACTCTGCGTCACCTTTCTTATTTGGTGGAGTTGTGTCTATTGTTGTTTGGTGGAGTTGTTCCTTATTATTGAAAAATTAGATTTTGTTATCTGTCTTGGCTTAATTGTAATGTCTGAAATGAGTAATACTGTGTATACCCAATCAAGGCTTAATTGTAATGTCTGAAATAAGTTGTATTGTATCTACCCAATTAAAAAAAACAGTAGCTTAAAACTAAATCCAACTGTTAGCGACCGAAATAGTAGTATCAACCCTAACAAAATGATTAGGGTTGAAATTTTAACTTTAAATCTTATTTTTTTAAAGAATAAATATTTATAAATTAAAATTTTAATTTGAATGCTAAAATTTAAAGATTAAAAGGAAAAAAAGTAGGGATATATTAAATACAACTAATATAATTAAGAAAAATAAAAAATGAATAACAAGAAGGGCACATATATATATTGGTCCTGCTTTTATGTAACCTAGTTAGATAGAATTAGAGTCATGTAATCCTTTCAAAATTTAAGATTTTGATCATTGATGAAAAGTCTAATTCATTCATTGTATTTAACATTATTTGTTAATTTAAGAGACCAAATTTCATCTAAATCAAATATGTTTATGAGCCACGCTTGTTTCAAAACATATATATTCACTTGTAAATGATGAACAATACTTAGATCCATTCATACATGTACTAAAATGTAATAATACTTTATAAAATCATTTACTCACTTAGAAATGATATTTTGAACGGTTTAGATGTCCAAAATACTACTTTAAAATTGATATTTTATCATTTTTCTTAATTTACACATAAATACATACATTTTCTAATAAATGTGGCCGTAAACATACTTAATGGGATGAAACTTAATCTTCTCGATAAACAAATGATGTTAAATATAATAAATAGATTAAATTTTCTATCAAAGATTAAAATTTTAAATGTTGAAGGAGTTACATGACTCAGTTTCTATATAACCTAGTTACATAGAAGTAGAACCCTATATGTATCTAGATTTGTCAACTTAGAGCCTATTCGGCTGGGCTTATTCACATTAAGAATTTTGTTGGCATAAAAATGCACACAACTTTCAAAATTAGTGTTTATCAATCACATATAAAAGCAATTGTTGGCTATTTATTAGCTTAAAAAGCCGGAAGTGAACTTTTTAAGAAAAGCTACGAATCCTAGCTTCTCTTAGAAGGGATAACACTTATTGCTTGGTTTTTAAGTATGGCCAATTTGGGTCTTAATATGATGGTTTATATGGCTACATAGTTGATGGCTGGAAAGTTTTAAAAGTGTTAAGAAAATCAATATTTGAATTGAGAAAATATTAATATACATAGAATCCCATGTTAGAAAATTAAATCGCTTTTTCATAAAAGTTTTGCCTTGTCAAATGAAGCCTTAATCTTTTCTCCAAGAAATAATGAACTCTTTACATCACAAAATTAATTGTTTATCAATACTAGATTAAAAAGGGAACTAGATATCTATGTTAGCTTATTCATTTACAAACAATTTAAAAAAAATAAAAATGATATTTTGAAAAAAAATAGCAAATGATATTTCTTTTGTGAGAACTATATACATACATATACATTCCATTTGTTATGTTGCAATTCAAATAATTCCAAGTACATATTGATTCATTACTCTTGTTGACACTTGAGGGAACTTCCTAATCACAAAAATTACAGAAGTAATTAGTGCAAAAAGCCCATTTCATTTATAAATATTGTTGATGACGTCGTATTATCTTTGCTTAAAATGCTTTCACTTAACTTCCCTCACTTGTCTTAGGGCCTATTTCATAGAAAGCACTGATGTTATGACTTATTAGGTACTATTTTTTAATTGTCATTACGTACTATTATTTGGTTGAGCTTCGAATTCACAAAATGTATCTTTTTACATAAAAATGAAGAAAAGTTCCAAAAAAGTTTCTATAATAAATGCATGAGCATAGATATTGAGACTTAGGCTTCTTGGACCAAGCGTCCTACTTTGAAATCAGCAAAATAATGCTATCAGCGGAAGCATTGTCCATCAGCTTCCTACAAATATGAAAACAAAAAAAATTAAAAGATGCAGCACTTTTAAATATGACGAAACACTCCTAAAATTTCCAGAAGTATTGCCAGCATAAGATTACGTACGGCTTTCGATTTGAAAAAAATAAAAATTATGCATGGCCAATCTGTGCCCCATTTATTCCATGAATGCATCTTTCGTTCAACACGGGTTATATATTTTTTTCCGATAGAGAAAGAAGTGGGAAACCCTCTATCCTTCCAACCTCAGGTAAAAAAGGCATAGAGGGGGAGGGGATGGAGGAGTCAACATATTTTATTGACAAAAAATTATATATACAAAGTTTTTTCAAAATGATGTTAGGTGGGTTGTCTTCCCACATGTGATCCTGCATAGAATTACATGTCACAAAATTAGTCAAGATATGTGCCACTATATTACCTTGCCTTGATACACGATGGTAAGAAAAAAGAGAAGCAAAACTAGTAAAAAAATTGATCTCTTTTAAAGATAGTCTCAAGAAAGAGATATGTCTGTCACTTTTCAAAACCCAACATTTCAATATGTGGGACTGGTTCTATGTAAAAATAGCCATATTTGAGTCGAATACAAAAATAGAAATAAAATTTTATGAAAATTTGTCTCTATAAATCGTGTAATTTGGATGGATATTATCTCTCATGTGAAAGGTCAAAAGTTCATGTCTTGAGAAGCCAAAACATAATAATAATAATAATAATCTAGTTATTTTAAACTTATTTTAACAATGGGTCTCATATAAAAAGATTAAGTCCTCACAACCTTGGCAATGAGCACCCTTTAGAGATAAGCTTTAAAAATCATAGGTGAGTAAGTATTCCCTTAGCTTAAATTAGAAGAGAGTCCCACGTAAGAAGATAAGACTTAAAAAATAGTGGACCACACTGAGAGATAAACTTTAAACATTTTAGGTAAAGAAGTATTTCCTCATCTTAAAATTGAAGAGGCTTGGTGGCATGCCTCATTGGGAAGATTCTGTCTCATTTTTTATTTCTCTCTTAACGGTTTTCCTGTAGATGATATTGATGGTTTAGGTAAAGAAGTATTCCCTTATCTTAAAATAGAAGAGGCTTGGTGGCATGCCTCATTGGGAAGATTCTTTGTCTCATTTTTTATTTCTCTCTTCACGGTTTTCCTGTAGATGATATTGATGGTTCTGATGAGAATTCCGTGGAGAATCGGGGAGCATATCCATAGAAGAGAAAAGAGGAAAAGAAGGAAAGATGCATTTTCAGAGTTTCTAATTTTTAATTCATCAAAACAGATAAGTAGCATATAATTATATTCAAAGCGTGATTATTTGAAATAAGAATTGTTTGATTATTTTTTATTAACGAAGTTTAAGATTAATTTTTAATTAAGAGTGTGTTTGGAAAGTGATAAAACTTTTGATGAAAAGTTTTTTATTTAAAAATTCTTGAAATTAGAGAAAATAATATGATATAATAAGGGTAATGATGAAAAATAAAAAGAATAAAATTAAGATAGATAAGCTAAATCTATGAGTAGTTACGTAGAAATGATTCAAAATAGGGTAATTGTATAAAAATAAATGAAAAGATAATTTAAAATAGAATAGTTGTGAAGGGTGAATTTTTTTAATTAAAAAAGTTTTAGTTTGATTTTTTTTTTGGATAATCGAACATGCCCTAAATCCTCAAGAGTGAAACAATCCTTATGAAGCCAAATCAATTTGTAGTTTATAGATTTTTAATTATTTGTTGAGAGTTTGGGTAGAATTATTTTGATGAAGTTATCTATCAATTTAAAATTTTTGTTTATTAGACATACAATTCTTATACGATTATTATAAAAAATCTTGGAAGATTAAATCCATAAATGTTGAGTTAGAATTGTTGTGCAGTATTAAAAGAATAGGGATTTAAAATTTGAAGTCCAACTAAGTTGTTGGTTTAATTTAATTAAGAAGATTATTTTAAAAACCCTAATGGTGACTCGAGGTCATATGTTTATTTATTGGAGAAGGGATTCAAATATGAAGATTCATTAAAACATGGTTTTGGTGGATTAAAATTATCAAGAAAGATATTCTAATTCAAATCCCTAAAATTTATAGAAATCATATGATTTTATGTGATTAAAAAAGAAAGGATTTGATTAAAAATTTTATTTGGGATTTTTCCCTTTTATGTTTGAAGTGTTATTTTCTGGGGTTAAAATTTGTATAAGAGGATTATTTTATTTAAGAAGTGAATGCATTAAAAAAAATTTACTACATGCATTAAATGAATAGAAGATTTGGAATTACATGTATGAGAGAATAATATTCTATTTCTAATCCCCGAATTAAAGATAAATGTATAAGATTTTCATTATATGTATTATTACATTCTTGTGGCGTTGGAGATATATATTTTTGTAAAAACAAGAAAGCCCACAATCAAAAAAGAAAAAAAGAATATATATTCTCTTTTATATGGATGGATGTAAGAGATATATACAGAGAGAACCTATCCTAATTATGGTGCAGTTTGCTGTAAAATCAGTCTCACACATATTAAAATGTAATAAAACTTTATAGAAATATTTATTCATATAAAAATCATACTTTAGACAATTTATATGTTAAAAATACCATTTTAAACTCGATATTTACATTAAAATATTTTATTATGTTAATTTTATACCATTTTAAGATGGGACATATACACATGTTGGATTTGGGTAAAAATTAATATGTTAATAAAGTGAATAATTCTAAATACAATGAGCGGTGCAGATTTCTTATTCATGATCAAATGGGCCCCATAGTGCACGGACTACAACCTAATTATGGTATAGTCTGAATGCACTTGATTATTTTCCACACATATATATAGAGAGAGAAAAAAAAATCAAGTGCAATGCCACTTATGCTAAAATGGGCCCCACATGATGATAAAATCAAAATATACTCCACGCATTGTATTTAGAATAATGTATTCTATTACGATATCAATTTTTATCTCAATTGGACTTACATATGGACCCCATCTAAAAATGGTATAAATTTAATGTAATAAAATAATTTGATGTAAATAATAACTTTAAAGTAATTTTTTAACATTTAAACCGTCTAAAGTATGATTTATATATAGATAAACAATTATACAAAGTTCATTGCATTCTAACATGTTTAGGGCCCATTTTTGGGTAAATGTACCGCTATTCCAGTGCAGTTGCACTATACCTGAATATTTCTCATATGTATAGAACATTTCTTGTGCAATGAAGCTGCATCATAATTAATGGTACATTTGGCCCAAAATGGGCTTCACATGTACTTAAATATATTGATACTTTATACAGTTATTTACCTATATTTAAATTTTATTGCAAATTATTTACATGTTAAAAGTATAATTTTGAAGTTGTTATTTACATTAAACTATTTTATTACGTTAATTCTCTACCATTTTCAGATGGAGTTTATGCATATATCCAATTGGGATGAAAATTAGTAAGGTAATGGAATACATAATTTTAATCATAATGAGTGAGGTAAATTATAATTTTATGATCGTATATGACCCATTTTGAGATAACTATACTGTAATTATGGTGCAGTAAAGTTGCACTTGAATATTTCTCATATACATGTAGTCGTTACATATATAGTCAGGCCTAAGAAAAACAGCTCATCACCAACTATAGTAACGGATTGGGTTGGATAAGTTGGAGCCTAATATTAATCCTAAACCTCTTAAAATATCTCAACCCTAATCTATTTATTAACTCATTTAAAAAACCTCAACCTTAACCCATTTATAACTCATTTAATAAACGTGTTCGCAGTTGTTAACGGATTGTTTAGTAGATGACCTGAAAGTCTAGACTCTAACAAATGATGATCTCGTAGGGAAAGACTAGTATTTTTGGCGCAAGGGAGATGAAAATAGGGCAGTAATAGGAAATAAAATTGGGGCACTAGCGGAAAAATGAAAATTATTTGATGGGAGGAAGACGTAGAGAGGAAAAATAACTAAGGAGTTTGCATTTATATATAGAACTTTAATTAATTAAATGAGTTAAATGAGTTAAACAGGTTAAACAAGTTATATGGGTGAAACGGGTTACTAAATAGGTTGACGGGTTATATAATCTCAATTCTAATCCGTTTATTTAATTAAATGGTTAAATGAGTTGGTCAATTATAACTTATTTATTCAAAAATCTCAACCCAAACCTATTTATAAACGATTTGGACGAGCGGGTTGATGAGTTGATCATGACCATTAACACCCCCAGTGCCTATAACACATGACATCTTTAGACCTTAGAGTTTATTTTGATGAGATGCAAATCTTAGAAGGCACAATTTGAACAATCAAGTAGTCGATTTTTATATTTTAGACTACTTAATTTTTTATGTTTTTTCTTTATTAAAATCTTTTTTATGTTTTTAACTTTCTAAATCTAATGGAAAAGGTCATATTAACCAGTGTTATATCTTATGATATAACCAGTGAAGAAAAAAAAACCACTGAAAGCTTATATCATAAGATATAACAAGGTAGTCATGATAATGGTGATGAAATCCTATGATTTTTTATAAGCATAACCCATTAATATATCTAGAAGCATATAATATATATGAGTTCTACTTTTATACATTTGGATATACTAATTCATTTTAGTACTCCTGTCTAGTTTGGCCTCATTTTGATGATTTTATTAAATTCAATCCATCCATTATATGTAGTACTATTCATTTTATTTAGATAACAAAAATCATATCATTTGGATGTATGTGTATGCCAAATCTTCTAAAAGTTTTAAAAATTATATGCAAATTTAGAAAATCATTTGAATCCATACATCAAAGTTTCAACATATTGTAAAATTCTATAGAATTGCTAATATAAGTAGGATGAATATCGTAAATGTTTTTGATATTAAATTGAGATCTCATGGGTCCTTATAATAAACAAATTATTTTAATAGATTTAAAGTTACTCTTAAGTGATTATTAATTTTGACAATGATACAAGTTATGGATTTAAATAATTTTTGTTATCTAAATAAAATAAATAGTGGTAAATACAATTGATAGATTGGATTTAACAAAATCATTAATATAGGACCAAAGTGAATTAGTACATCCTAATGTATAGAAGTCGGACTATATATGTGGGGCCCATTCCTGTGCAGATTACGGTGTAGTTTACTGTAAAATAGGCCCCAAACATATTACATTGCAATAAAACTTTATACAATTATTTATCCATGTAAAAATCATATTTTAGACGGTTTAGATGTTGAAAACATAACTTTAAACTTGATATTTATATTAAATTATTTCATTACATTGATTTCGCACCATTTTAAGATGAGGATCACACACATGTTGGATTTAGATGAAAATTGGTATGCTAATAAAGTGAATAATTTTAAATATAATGGGTGGGGTGGATTTCTCATTCATGTTCATGTGGGGTTTACAGTGTATGAACTGCATGGTGTAGTCACATACACTGGATCATATTCCTATATATACCTTAAGTTGGAATTTTCTAAAGTTTTGAGATATAAAGGTTCAAACACACAAAAAATAAAAGTTGATGTATTTATTCCATATGTCACGTATGAAATATTCTATAAATATTATGTGGAAAGAAAATAAACACATTTATTCTGTTTACTAAGATCTTTAGGCTTATTTGTGTTTATGGTCATTTAGGCGATATATGCGGGTCAAGAATCTAAAGAAGAGAACTCTTAAAAAAATATTTTTCTTACTATTTATGTATATTTTTATTTTTTGCAGATAACAGGTGTAAAGAAGTACTCATTTGTAAATTTAGAGCACAACTCTCTTTTATGAAATAAATTGATGAAATTTTTCCTTCTTTCACATGATTTATCTTGGGTAACTGACACATGGACTATATAATCTAGGTTTGACCTAGTTAGACAAGGCCAGGCCGTCACACTTACGAACCTCTATGAGGCATCCAGTTAAATGAGGAAGGATTGTCTTGGGAAATTAGATATTGTATTGAAAATAAAATAGTAATATTATGAATAGATTTCCAACATCCGCCATCTGGTCGCACCCAGCAATGATTGTAAAGGATGGTTTGAGCGGCTATCTTTCTCTTATATTTTCAGGACAACCAACCAAGCAACTCACAATTTAGCTAAATTTGCCCTTTCCATCCAATCTGACAGGTGCTTTTGGGAAGAAGTTCCTCCACCTTTTATTGTGGGGTTTTCTTTGTATGGACTATTCTCACTTAAATTGACTTTTCCTTTTACTAAAAAAAAAAAAAAGAAAAGAAAAAGGAATAAGATGTAAAATCCCCCACCATTTTTTTTTATTCTGCAAGAAAATATTGCATAACATCATTGTGTCACTTCTAAGGGTGGCACGATTGATTGACTCACAGCATCAAGACATTAGAACTAGACAAACTTGTTAAAGAAATTGCAAATATGATCTGTGATTTCATCTGGTTTCTCCTCATTGATGAAGTGGCCCACCCCTTCCATCACCACCACCTCCTGTAGAAGTGGCACATCTTTCTTGAATTCATCACTGTGTACGTACTCCTTCATACCAAGCATGTGGTAGGCTAGGTCTAGGTCCCCCGTCATGAATTTTGTGGGCACTTTCACTTGATAATTGGTCCACGGTGCTAAGAGCTCCCAGTTCCTGCAAAAGCACAATACTGATGTCACTCAAGATTATCTTCTTTTTTTTTTTTTTCCCTGAGAGATCACTCAAGATTATCAATGCAACACATTAATAAAAAAGGGAGAGATTATCATTGCAATATCTGAAAGGTAATTAGTAGGAATATTAATAGTTGGTTTGTAATCATCACCAAAATTAATTCATAGATTGATTGATTTACAGTATTATAAATTTTAAATTAAAAAATAGTATAAACAACCTCGCAACTTTTTGTTTAAAAAATTTAAAAATATCGCTACATTCTTATTCTTCTTCTTTTTTTTGTTTGAGTATTATCGCTACATTCTATTTCATGCATAAAACCATTTGTAATGACAGCAGCTAATATCAGGAATACCCATTTCAATGTTGGAAAGGAGGAACCATTTCTAAATGCTAGCAGCTAATAACCACTGCAAAGTGAAAATTAACAACTAGGCATACCCAGGTAAACCTTAAGACTCAAACAGGGATTTCCACTTTCCCATAACAATATTTAAACATATTCAACACGAATGAAGTCAAATAGGATTTTATTAGGGATTTTTGCAAAAATAACTCCCAAGTGCGTTTGGCATGTCATAAAACATTTCAATGTCAATTTAAAACTTCTCACTTTCAATAATTACTTTATTTTTCAATCATTTATTCGTATATTTTTATACAATTGTTCTATATTTTAATAAGAGAAGTAATCCTGTTAGTCTGAGTTAAACAATGTTTCGCTTAGTCCATTTTAAAAAACTCATTTACAATACTTTTTTTTTTAAAAAAAAAATTTCATACATTTTTTTTATCCAAATGTACTTAACATATAAACAACTTTTACCATTTTCAAATTGCACATATTTTTTTGAGAATTTTAAAGACGTGAGTATTTTAAATATATATATGTGTGTGTGTTTAAGAGTCTGAAAAAAAACCAAGGCTAACTTGATTGGTCATCGACAGCAGCGCAAAATGGCGTTACGCGTTCGGTGTGGGTTTGAATCCCATTTGGGATTTCGGCCCATAAAAAAAAAGGCGTGGGAACAAGTGGTCTCTCGGTTCGTTGTTGGAAGCTGTCTTCCAAATTCTTTCGTGGAGTTGTGTATCCAAATTTCTTTGGGATGTTATGTGTGTTCCCAGATTTACAAGAATGTCTCAGATTTTCAGTATAATATGTGTTAAGATATATGTAATTATATACCAATAAAAAAAAAAGTCTGAAAAATATATATACACATATCCAAAAATAGTAAAATTTAGTTTATATATTAAATACATTTAGATAAACATAATACACATAGATAAATACACAAATTCACCGGATCACGATTCTAGGCATTTAGATTTGTCGATTTCTGAGTTCGGGTAATTGGTTTTTCACCTTGGTGTTTATATCATTGTTGTTAGTCTTTTCCATTTGCGATTTCTGTCACGAGCTTTTCTGCATTTGAATTTTGGTGGATGGATGAATAAATCTGTGATGTTTGGAAATGGGAGAACATAGTCGAAATTCCTGATTTCAGATGGCCCTAGATGAGTTTCAGTTTCTTCCTCGAAAACTTGAGTTTTTTGCTTCTTTTTTTTTTTCCCTCCCCTCTTGTGCTGCTGCTTTCTCTCCTCTATTCCGAGGCACAGTAGAGTTTTTTAGGAATTGGGCAGTTTTCAATTAGGCTGGGTTGGGGTTTTCAATCAACGTTTCACTCTCTTCTTCTGTTGCTGGCCTCATCTTCTTCTCGTTTTGGAGGCATGGAAACTCTTGCTGTAGACAAATTGGAGACGGTGGATAGTTTCTATCCATCTAGATTGAATTCTTTTCTTCTTTTCAGATTTGGGTTCTCTGTTAGTTCAAAAGTTTCAGATGCTGATAAGTATCTTGATGATTGGTGCACATGCATGTTTTCTTTCTTTTTTATTTTTGGGTGGAGATGATGGAACTTGTTACGGCTTTGATTAGGAATGGGGTTACGGAGTCTTTTCTGGCTTTCATTGGGAATAGGGTTCTGGAGTCCTTTTTTGACTTGTCAATTTTCATTATCTTCTTCCCATTTAAAATTTTCTTTTCGGAAACATACCAACTAGTTTGATACTACTTTCGAATATATTTATAACATTTTCAAGTTTTCAAATATAACTGTGTTTGCATTCGATGCAAAAAACTAATACTTAAACTTTTATAAATGCCTAAAATACCCCTATTATAAAATAATAAATGATAAATTGAAATAAAAAGAAAATTATAGTAGTCATTTAACCATACTCCATAATATACTCACAACATTTCCAAAATCCTAAATATACTTACTATATTTGTATTTAATCTTAAAAAGTGCATTTCGTGAGTTAACATTGTTGGTTAATATATGAAATTATTAACATGACATTCGAATTTATTATGAGATTAAAAAAATTGAATTTCATAACTCATTGACACCTCAATTGCACATAAGTTCTCAATTTGGAGGACCATAATTTTATTTTCTTTTTCTTTCATGTCATCATTTATTATTTTATAACAAGGGTATTTTAGACATTTAAAAAAATTAATAAACATTACTTGATAGAATAGACATTTTTGGAAATAAATATAAAAATAGTAGATATATTTGAGATTTTAAAAATGTTGTGCGCATATTTGATATTAGAGTCAAACATAACGGGTATATTTAAGAAAAGCTCTAAATAATTCTAAAAAATATTTTTAAATTCTAATACATATGTAATGTTTCTAAACATATTTTGTAATTTACACATGAACACATTTATATTTACGTAGATGCGGATTGTGCACATCTTTTATTTGGATGGAATTTGATCTCGTGACTAAACAAACTATATTAAACACAATTAATTCAGAAAATATCCAATCGATCATAAAAAAAAAAGAATGGGTAACGTTATATGAAACAGCTACCACGCTTGGTTCATTATAAAAAAAATCGCCATTACTTCCTAATGCAAAAATCATTTTTTTGAACAACATTTGGACGCAGGGTCATTTTTGCACAATTAGGAAGCTTACGCGGTTGTTGCTAAGGGTGTGAATACGGATAGTTACAACCTGGAGCCACCTAATTTTATATGTTAATATAAAGGTCGTTGACCATCTATGACCAGTCAAAGATGGGGGCATGTTCGACCAGTCATGAAACAGAATCAATTGCATCTTTTCGTGTCTTTTGAAAATCCCCACAATACTCCTATGTTTAAAATTGTAAAAAGTATATATACATATTTAAAAATAATGAATCTTAGTTTATGGACAATATACATCTAGATTTGTGATTTCAGAGATGTCATAGTTTCCAATTAGTCATAAATGATCAAGTCCCTAACATAAAATATAATATATATTTTAGAAGATACAAAATTGAAATTGAAATATTGTTATAAAGTTAACACATCGAATCATAAAGTATATGAGCATTAATTAGACACTATTGTTTTGAAATAACATTACTTAGTTGTTGTTATGTAACTCATAAACTGATAGGTATTTATGGAAAAAAGATTAATTTTTCATTCTTTAACATACATTTTACATTTTTAGATTAATTTAATTAAGTGAAAATATTTTAAGTATTATTTATTTATTTATTTATTTTTGAATGGTAATATTATTTATTTATGGATATGAAATCATGCATACTAAAATGAAGTTGCATGCTGCATCTATGAAAGAAAATCTCATAAGAATAATAAAAATATATAAACAATAAAGCTCCGCAAAATATTCTAAAATCTTAACACATATTATGGAAGGATTTTGAATTTATATTTTGATATATAAATTGAAGTTTCTAACACTTTAATGACACTAATGAAGTGATATAAATTTTGACCACAAAACAATATGAGAAATTGAAGTTTCTTATTTTCTTTTCTTTTTTAATCTTGTTCTCTATTTCTTATTTCCTCTTCTTCTGACTTTTAATTAAGTTGATTTGCGACTCGAACCAAACCTATCTTTATGGTTTTAATTGACGGAATAGAATTTTCCGAACATAGTGAGGGTTAAGAAACCTTGCCTGATTTACCTTACCAGTTATTGCTGTAAATATCTAAACTAGGAGGTCGAAAAACCTAATTAAGCAAGCTTAGACAAATACCCTGTAATGTAATCCTTTGTTTTCCTCAATTTAGAATTTCTTTTAAAAAAAATAAATAAAAAGAAATGAGATAACTCACAGATCAAAAGCTCGGTAGTAATTCAATCCGCCAGTAAAGCCAGTTTTCTTGAATTTGTCGGCATAATAAGAGACATCTTCTTGAGACATCCAATCAGGCCAGGGAAGGTCCTTATCAGGCCATGCCACAAATCCTTCTTTTGGAACAATGAGGGGGCCAGGATGCCGTAATGTAAAGAATGCTTTGATAATTCCCTCCGCTCCGGCATGGGCAAAGTCAACCTCAGTAGCTCCGGGTTCCTGCAACCAGTGTTTAAAATCCTGTCTTGATTGGAAGAACAAGCACATAGCTGAAGTAGAAATTATACGAGATTGAAAGATGTGGGGGGAGAAGAACCTGAAATCTGCAAATGTAATAGTCATCACCATATAAAGACCGCATCGAATCGACGAATTTGATTGGAGGACGGCGTACGAAGGCGACGCTGAGATTGAGCAGAGCCTTGACCCTGTCAGGCCGGAACATGCACAGATACCAAGCCACAAACGCGCCCCAGTCGTGACCCACAACAAACACCTGCTTCAAAATCACCAAATTCAACCAAAACGAAATTGAGAGAGGGAGAAGGCTAATTAGCTCGATTTCGGGGTATTTTGAAGATTCTGGGAGTGCTGTTCCTCTGTTCCTGGGAAGCCTTTGCCAGTAGTACCTGATCTTGTCCGAGGAGATCGATGAGTGCGATGAGGTCCCCCGCGATGTGGTAGACAGAGTAGCTCGAAGGCGAGGGCGGCGCGTCAGTGTCCCCGAAGCCGCGGAGATCCGGTGCCACAGCTCGGAAGCCGCCGGCAGCCAGGCCGTGGATCTGGTGGCGCCAGGAGTACCAGAGCTGGGGGAACCCGTGGATGAGGAGGACAACGGGGCCCTTCCCTTTGTCCACTACGTGCATGTTGATTCCGTTCACCAGCACCGTCCGGTGCTCAAGGCCTTCTTCCATCTCTCTCTCTCTCTCCGTTGCTTACACGCTTGCTCTGGCGTTCTCACCCTTCTAGCTCTTCCCGGTACAGACCTTTGCTAGAGCGTTGCCTCCGGAGTACGGAGGAAATTACGAGGCCGAGGGATATTATCGAGGTACTGTGCTAGTGCGCTACTGCCTCAGGACAAGGAGTCCGGAGAAAACAGTGTTATAAGAACGGGATCAGCCGGTCCAATTTTCGGTTCAATACCTGCCGGTTTGGTTCATTTATATAAAACCGTCCTAACGGGAAAACCAGCAGCAACCAGGATTCAACCGAATATACAGTTTTGTATAAAAATAAATAAAAAAGAACGAAGTCACTGTTACGCAACCCATTTCCTGTTGCCCTCTGCCCCTCTCATTCCCCCCTTCGTCGTTGCACCCACCGCTAGTTGAGCTCTCACCCGCATAGTGCCCGCCGCCGATTGGATTAGTTGTCATAGTAGGATGTTGTGGCTGATTGGATTGATCAGAGGCTCTTCAAGTCGATCCCCACATGGTTGTCGTCTATATATCCGTGCTTGAGATTGAGCAGGGTGTCTATTTCAACCCCAAAAACATGATTCGACGAATTTCCATTGTTCCTAGAATTGAACACTCCAAAATATTGGCTCGAAAGGCTCCTCGGGAATCCCTTGAACAGTGAAATTGTGAAGACGAGGCCGTGGCCGCTTGCGCCTGGGAATTGGGGAACAATTGCGAAGATGAAAGACGTCGAGAAGAAGAGCAGGCGACCACCACCTGAGGATGGGTTTGTGAAGTTGAAAGGGGATGGATAAAAAAAATGGCCCCGACGCTGGTTGGATTTGTTGATTAGCCGCAAAAGGCTACTTCTGCGATGGATGAATGCAATGCCCTTGATTGTCACATTGGATTCTTTGAATCCGTTAAAGGTGAACTAATCTGAATGACCAGAGGAATGACCAGAGGATGCTAATTCGCGGGACAGAAGAGAGAGTAGTAGAAGAAATTGGATCCGTAAGAAAGAACTCGCCATTGAAGAACACAAGAGAGGGGGGTTGTGGAAAGGAGGAATCAAAGTTTTAGATTCTACGATAAAAATCCCAAAAAACCTATATAGGTTGCTTTGAAATGACAAAACAAGCTGTCAATGTGTCGTAATAAATAATAATTGATTTGAGGAATAGTTTTTCTTATACCCGCCCCAATTGCAAATAATTTCTAATATACTCATAATATTTCATTAATTTTTTTCTATTCATAATATTTCACTCTAAATTCCTCCCATAACCACGTAATTAAAACCGCCGCTACCTATCTCATTAAAAA
>JAXCLR010000050.1:63166534-63176563 GCA_035584095.1 Annona squamosa | reverse complement strand
AATGAGTGTATAAAGTTTCATTACAATCTAATATGTGTGGAGTCCATTTTACAGCGAATTGCACACGATCATATCTCATATATATATATATATATATATATGAAGTTGAAAAGGAAATCATCAATGAAGCATTGAACTGCTTCTATAGGTAATTACGTGCTATGAGTCTCTCAATGACATATAAAAAGAAGCATCCACATTACAAAACTAAGGTATCCATCCATGGAGCTACAATTTGATATCAGTGTCTTTTCAGATGCAGTTGTCATTTATTGATTGTTTGATAGTCCTCGGATGAAAATATCCAAAGTTAGTAGATGTACTTACAGATTAGTCGCTCGATAGCAGTTTAGTGCACCAACAAAGCCAGTCTTCTCGTATTTATCAGCATAGTAGCGGACATCCTCTTCAGACATCCAAGAAGGCAAGGTAAGCTCCTTATCAGGCCATGCTACAAACCCTTCTTCTGGAACCATGAGAGGACCTGGATGCCGAAGTGTGAAGATCATCTTGAGAAATTTCTCCATGCCGACGCGGGCAATGTCCGCCTCAGCAGCTCCAGGCTCCTGCAACAGGTACAGGACTTTGTAAATTCACTTCAATTCTTTGGGTGACTGGAAAAATATTTTTTATTTCTTTTTAAAAAAAATTTAATAGGCAAACTCCACCTAAATTTTTATCCAGTCAAATTTAGCAAAATTTTAAATTTATGTGATATTTTATTTTAATAGTAATATTTTATTTTTTAATTAATTTTCAGATAAATTTTTAAAAAAATTTATCAAATTCCAAATGACCCGAAGGAAAAATGAAATTGTAGAAGGGATACCTGGAATCTACAAATATAGAAATTATTTCCATAGAGGAATCGCATGGCATCAACGGGTTTGATTGGAGGTCGCCGAGGGAAAACGACACCGAGGTTGACCAGTGCCTTGACCCTATCGGGCCGGAACATGCAGAGATGCCAAGCGACATGTGCACCCCAGTCATGACCCACAACAAACACCTGTTGTCACAGCATATCTATAAATATTGAGTCGGGATCAAGCAATCACGTCCGCACAGTAGATGGGGCATGCCCAAGTTGAGTGAGTACCTTGTCTTGACCGAGGAGATCGATGAGCGCAATGAGGTCTCCGACGATGTGGTAAATGGTGTAGCTCGAAGGAGAAGGCGGGGCGTCGGTGTCGCCGATGCCGCGGAGGTCGGGAGCGAGGGCTAGGAAGCCGCGAGCGGCGAGACCGTGGATCTGGTGGCGCCAGGTGTACCAGAGCTGGGGGAAGCCGTGGAGGAGGAGGATGGTCGGGCCCTTTCCTTTCTGCACTATGTGCATCCTGATTCCATTCACCGACACCATGCTGTGCTCCATCCCTTCTTCCATTTCTCTCTCCCTCTCTCTTCGCTTCTCTTCCCTCCTTCGCTTTTTTATGCTTTTGCTAGCTCTTCCCTGTAACTACTAAATACTACTCCCTCCGGTGGAAAGCACGAGGCAGAGGAATAAGTATAGACAAAACCTCCCGTAATTCACGTTCCCAAACGGCACCTATAGAGGAATAAAAATGCTGACACGCTTTCAGACCGTACCGGCCCTTCCTGGTACTGCCTCCGGAAGAATCACGAGGTCAAGGGACCTTCGACAAGGAACTATTTGCTGGAGGCCTTTACCTGGTGTGGAGGAGGCAACTTGGCCCAGGTTAGCCCTTAGCAGGCCTGCCGAACTGGATTTTAAACGGTGCTGAAACTTAATTTTTTATAACCTGAGCCTGAATATATTATATATATTAAATAATATTTCTTTATATTCTACATATTTTATGTTATTATATCTATATTTGAATACATATTTGGTATATTGTAATTTTATTGTATATTATTTCATTTATACTTATCTTTCATTTTTATCATTTACTTTTACACTTATTAATTTTTTCCTTTATCTTAGTTTTGATGTCAAATTTTTTCTAGAAATATTCTTTATATTACTATTTGTTTAAAATATGTAGTTTGATTATATATTATTATGTTTACTTATATGATTTATTATTATTATTTATTTATATGCAATTCTAAATTTATCATATTTAAATAAAATGTAAATTCATTAACACAAATTCCAATATGAAACTCAACCCAAACTCAATTTTCAAAAATAAGATTAGGGTTTAGGTTTTATAAATATAGTTAGGGTTAGGGTTAAGGTTCAAGTTTTACAAATAGCGTTAGGGTTAGGATTAGGGTTAGGGTTAATGTTTTATAAATAGGATTAGGATTAGAGTCGAGATGAACCCGAGTTGCACCCCTACTGGTGTGAGCATGCGCCGATGTAAGTTTACATTACCATTTCCTTGTTTTTCAAACAAATTTTTCTTACTTTTCCATTGAAATCATTTTTTTCATCATTTCAGGTAGCTACCTTTCTCTACTTCAACTTATTACTGTTGTTCCTAAACATTGCCGAATAATATCACACATTATTATTTATTATAAAAATAATATCACATACTATCCTATCAGTCTCAATAATAATAATATTTTTCCCCACCTATAATGAATGGCAGTATAAAATGGGCATAAAATGATTGAAATGTGAAATTAATACATTATTACTTATCATAGAAAATAATAGTAATAATATCACATATTATTCTCCATGATTTTTCCCACTTCCCAACTACTATCTAAATACAATTTCAAAACTAATAAAGCTTATAGGGTGCATTTGTTTAAATAAAAAAAACTTTTCGAACAAAGACATTTCATTTGTACAATCATTCTACTTTTTAATTATTTTTTCATATTTTCCTATAAAATTATCATGTTTTCCAATCATTTATACACAACTATCTATACAACTAGCTTATCTATTTTAATTTTATTTTCTTTATTACTTATCATTACTCCTATCATATCATATAATTTCTTTTATTTTTAAAAATTTTCATTACTTATCATTACTCCTATTTTAATTTCCCAAAAAAATTTTCATTCAAAAGTTTTATCACTTCACACATTTTTAAGAAATAATAAAAATATTTTTCCTTACCTGTATTGCATGGCCATATGAAATGGAAATAAAAATGATTGAAATGTGAAATTAATAATAAACATAGAATAATTATGCAATTAAATATTAAATTATATAAAAATGTGTATAAAAAGAAGGTTGGGGAATATTACCTTTTGTGTCTCACTAAATTGACCCTAGTACGAGAAGATATTTTAATGGGTGAAGACAAGAAGTCGCACAAAGATTTTTAAGGTGTGTTTAGGAAGTGGTAAAATTTTTGAAAAAATAATGCAAATGTTTTTTAAATAAGATAAAATTATGTGATATTATATGGGTAATAATGAAGAGTAAAGAAAATAAAATTAAAATGTACAAATAGTTGTATAAAAACAATTGAAAGGTAAAGTAATTGGAGAAGAATTCATGAAAGACAATTAAAAATAAAATAATTACCAAGAGTGAAAAGTATTAATTGAAAAGGCTTAACGCTGAGCAAACACATCCTTAGAAAAATATTACAATCAGAGGAAATGATTGGAAATGTCTTAATGCTAACAACAGCATCCTTAAAAATGTATTACAACCAGAGGTAATGATTCGATACACCCAATCCTCTTTCTCCTTTATTTTAAACTTTCATTTCTTCATTTTCAACGGCAATGTTCACAGACGGCCACTTGAATGGGCTCAAGTGAGACCCCGTACTTGGCCCCGGCCTATTTGCATTATTTTGTAAAAAAACATAGTTCTATTAATTAGTGGCAAAAATTGGGATGATTCATGCTGGTCAAGGTTAACCCAATTTTAATTCTATTTTTAAAATTTTTTTGTAACTTATATTTTATATCAGGTAGAAGTAAGGTTGACCTAAGGCTCACACTACTTCGCTAGGTATATGTCAAATATCAAGTTTGCATTTAAGTTGAAAATGCAGACAAGTCTGATAATTTTAAGAATTTATATACCTATCAAATATAAAATTACATTCATTTAATTTATAAATCAAATATTTTAACTTATTATAAAAAATTTGTATTTTAACCCTCTAACTTTACGCATTTGCATTTTTATACCCTCGGATTTTCATATTAACATTTTAAACACTATAAAGTTTGATTCTTTGCATTTTAGACCTTTGGCTTTAACAACGTTAAAAATCACTATTAAAATCTTATAAATGAAATGCCCTTCACATTTTCGAACTAAACGTCATATGGTTTAACGGAGGAAGATCAACTTAGGTCGGAATAAAAAAAGTATTTTTAGTTTTTTTTATTTTTTTACAAACGTGTTAAGCTAGGTATCTTGAATATATAAATCAAGTTTTTTTCATTTTTGAATATTTTAAAGAATTTTTTAAATATTTTTAAACACGGTAACATTGTCATGATTTTCATATGACAAAAAATTATGACAATACCACTGTGCTTAAAAATCTTTTTAAAATACTTTAAAATTTTCAAAAGTGGTAAAAATACAGTTTATAGAGTCAATACGCCTAATTTAATATGTTTGCAAAAAAATTTAAAAAATACTTAAAAATATTTTTTTAGGCCAACCTAAGTAAGACTTTACTTAGGTCGGCCTAAGAGGATCATTCCTCCAGTTTAAAAAGTGAATATGCAAATCAAGATTTAACAGTGTTTTTTAACCTTGTGAGAATCATGAAGATGGAGAGTTTAAATCAAACTTTACATAATTTAAAATGCAAAGGGCATTTTAGATATTTTATAAAATTTTAATGATAAGTTTTAATATATTTAAGGCCTTAATGATAATTTTTAATACCATTAAGGCCGAGTGTCTAAAATGTAAAGAATCGAATTTCATATGGTCTAAAATATTAATATACAAACGATATAGTTTAAATACAAACATGCAAAGTTAGAGAGTTTTAAACACAAATTGTCCATATATTACTAATTAGTAAAGATAAAGCACCATTTACCGTAGTAAAACATTATTAAATATAGATAACATAACAAATTTTATTAAACAAGCTAATAAAGCATCATTAAAACTTCTAATTGTAATTTTAACCAATAATTAGGCTTAAAATTTTTGGTTACTTGTGTAGTATGAGATTTCTCATTTATATCCACTTATATGTTAATTTATTATAAGATATAACTTTAAAAGTTAAATTAAAGTATTATTAATTTCTTTTGAAATTTGTTAAAATTCAACAAGTGTAGGTGGATTGGATTGAGTTTAATAGTATTGAACAGGATTTAAAAACATTTGACAGCATTTCGAGGGCTTTGATAGGATTTAATATTTAATAGCTTGACGGACTTTGATGGACTTCTCATGGCGCCGACATTATGGCATGCTTATAATGAATGGGCCGATGGGCTTCAAAGGAGTTGATAAGATTTTCATGGGCGGCAGTTAATAACAAGTCCAAAAGATTTGGGACCCAAAAAAGGAGAAACCATGTTTTCTGAATCCAAAGCTGTATATCCATTACAACCAAAAATGAGTTCGAATCTTGGATAGAAGTCTCTATATAACAGTTATTTTTCAAACCATGTCCAATTGGCATGCTAGCTGATATTGATAAACCAACACTCAACTCCAGCCGCGCAGAGGCCATTTTTCTGGAGGAGTTAAGATCCATCAAACCATCTACATTATTCAAAGCAAACAACATCAAGACGATTAAAACATCAAGTAGCAGTCATGTCATTACATGGAGACTCTCAAAGCCGGATCACATTCCGGCGTACACAATGTCGATGCTACTTTGCTATGCCCTACCTGGCTGATGTCATCACTTGAACTTGAGGAAGAAATCGCAAATGTGGTTTGTGATTTCATCTGGTTTCTCCTCATTAATGAAGTGGGCCACTCCTTCCATCACCACCACCTCCTCTAGGAACGGCACATCCTTCTTGAATTCATCGCTTTGAATGTATTCCTTGGCACGAAAGGTGTTGTATGTTAAGTCCAGATCTCCCACAATGAATTTAGTGGGCACCTTCACTTGAAAACGAGTCCATGGCGCCATTACCTCCCAATTTCTGAACAAACACGAAAAGTGATGGATTTTTATTAGACAAAAGCCTCTTGTAATATTACTTTCTAATTTTTTTTATTGGTATTTTTCACACTATGAAGACTGATATTAGACACCTCCATAACCCTCAAACCATAGTGTGAATTTTCTAAAAGATCCCTACCTCATGAAGAATCTATAAAACCCACACTTGCAGTGGGAAATTGCAAATTTTATACCTGCAGTTGGCAGGACTCGAATTACGACTTGAGGATACGGATCCAAGGCCAAATTAAGGAGAAGTTAGAGAGATATAGCATAGCTGGAGCTTTTTGGTATCAATGATATCCGCTAGATCAAAATTATTGGCAGATGGAAAGTCAGTTGTTGCTCACAGATTCACGACTCTATAATAGTTTAACTGTTTAATCCACCAGAAAAGCCACTCTTCTTGTATTTGTCAGCGTAGTAATGCACTTCTTCTTCTGTCATCCAAGAAGGCAAGCGAAGCTGCTTATCGGGCCACGCCACAAAGCCATCTTTAGGCACTATGAGAGGACCCGGTTGCCGGAATGTGAAAAATATCTTGAGCAATCTTTCAGTGCCAACATGAGCAAAGTCAGCCTCAGCAACTCCAGGCTCCTGCAGCAGCACGCATATACGCATCTTCAGGCCATCAGTCTGACAATACGCCTAGTTCTTCTATCCATAATGTGTGCGCGCGCGTATGGATATGCTACTGTGCTAATAGACTTCACCATAATTACGATGCAATTTATGATATTTTATACAAGCATTCATCCATATAAGAATCATACTTTAAATGATTTAGATGTTGAAAATACAACTTTAAAATTGTTATTTACGTTAAGATAAAACCCATACACATGTTGAATTTAGATAAAAATTGATATACTATAAAGTAAATAATTCTAAATATAATTCATAAAGTAGATTTTTTATTCAAGATCACGTAACACTTACAGTGCATGGATTGCATGGTGTAGTTGCATGGATTATAACAATATATATGGCCCCGCTTCTATGTGACCAGGTTACATAAAAGTGAACCCGTATGACCTCTTTAAAATTTATAATTTTGATTTCTTATGAAAAAACTATCCATTTATTGTATTTAGCATTATTCGTTTATCTAAAGGATAAAGTTTCATCCTAATCAAATATGTAGATGGGCCACATTCTATAAAGTATTATTACATTCTAATACCTGTGTAAATAAATCTAAGCGTTTTTGCGAACCTGCCCATAGGGCGGTTGGTTTCGCACGGGGGCTTCGTGCCCACCCACCGGGATTCGAATCTCGCAGTTGCCATTGAGCGGGTGTTGCTCTGGCAAAATCAAAAAAAACAAAAAAAAAAAAATACACACCTAAATTAATAATTTTATAAAAATTAAAATATATTTTTACACCAATTTGATGATTATTCTAGTGGTCCTTTGTGGCGAACCACAAAATGACCACATTTGTTTCCAACCAGCAATTGGATTTTTATTTTTTATATTTTATAACATTGTAAATCTAAGTATATTTAGTTTATAAATTAAATTTTATCATTTTTAAAAATGCGTATATATAATAAAATCAGACAAAAATAGATCTAGTGAGTAGCAAGGAAATGACCCAATGCAGCTCTTTCTAAATAAAAAAAAGTTTATTAAAGTTCACCCCCTGCCAAATAGTCACACAAAGAGGTTCTACGATAAGTAAACGGTCTTGATAAGAGAAATGAGCAATTTGCTAACTTACAATTAGGATTGACAAGACATAGATAACATACCTAAGCATTTGTTAAAGGCATTTCAAGACATGAGCAAACATGTCCTTGTATAAAAGAAAGTCGAATCATGTTAATGAAGATGGAACATCTTCACAAATTAAGCACAACCTAGGCATTGCAAGACGATCATAGAATGAAGTAGTCTCTTGTTCTGGCCAATTATAGGCAGACATGTCTATTAAACAAAATCTCCGAGAAACAATTACAAATATCTCATCTAACACAAGGCGCATTGCGTTAGTGTTGAGTCTTATATAAATATTGAAGAAATACACAGAAAAAGAAAATTCTTGGATCCATCTATAAAGAAAGGATTTCATGAAAAAAAAAAAAAGACTCTCTAGGTCCTATTCATCCCTTTGTGTGCAACACTTCATAAGAGTTCTCCCTCCAATGGACGGACCCTCCAAAGGAGGGTTCATTCAATAGACTAAGAAAAATATACACTCTAAAGCTATGAGGACTTCAATAGAATGATTTTTGGTGTCTCCCAATCCCATTTCATAGCTTTTAAGAGTTGATCCTACTAGTAGATTAACTCTTTTCCATGTAAAATCTCATGTGAAGAACCGGATCATCTCCATAACATTAAGATCTACACCTTGATTTGACTAGGGCTACTCCTCACCAAAGTGAGTTCTATCATTATATTTTTAAAATTTTTAAATACAAAGATATTTTAGTTATTTTGATGTAAAAATGATTAAAATAGTCTTATGTTTAAAAATTCAAAAAATATGTAAATATCGTAAAAATTAGTTTCTCCGTGGCAATGGTGAGCATTGGATCAACCAAGCGATCGTTCATCTTCCACTTGATTGTTCATTTTGAGATGAGTGATTTCAGCAAGTTCTGTAGAACTGCAGTCACCGGATTGTAAAAATTTGGTAACCCTCCTGCAGGAACCGTCATTTGATGAGATTACTCGCTTCATTGGTTTCAGCTGTCCATGAAAGACATCTGAGACTACCAACCGTAATCTTTATCATCTGCTTTCTTCTTGGGTGTCAATCGATAGGCTTAATCACGAAAGAAAATACCCAATTCTACTTCTTGTATCTGTAACAGACTCAGTTTCATACTTCGTTACTTGCCTAGAAAGGACTGCAGTTATTATTTTCCATCATGAAGAAAAAGTAGAACGGTTCTATACAGATGCACTTGAATTGATTTAATTGTGGGAGAATTATAGAAAATTCACAGCCATCCCTATTTATGCCATGAGTATTTTCCTCCTTCCCAAAAGCTTCTGTACTGAGTTGGATAGTCTATTGAGCAAGTTTTGGTGGGGAGAGAGGGATGAGAAACGCAAAATGAGCTGGATGGCATGGGATGACATGTGTAAGACAAAGGCTACTGGGGGAATGGGCTTCCGTCATCTGATCTCTTTCAACCATGCTTTACTGGCCAAACAGGTATGGCGGCTTGTCTCAAATACGGACTCTTTTTGTTACTCTGTTCTCAAGGCTAAATATTTCAATCATGGAAATCTCTGGGCCTGTAAGGCGATGTCATCTGATTCATTTACATGGAAGAGCATTCTTAGAGCTCGGGATGTTATCAGTCGGGGATGTCGATGGCGGGTTGGCTCGGGGGACCAAGTAAGGTTCTTCCAAGACAGATGGTTTTCTTATCCAATTTAAAGGGCCGGACCCTTACCGGCTCACATCCCTGATGACGCAACGGTCAGTTTCTTCCGTGATGAACGACATGGAATTTGGAAGGAAACCCTTCTTTTGCAAGCGGCTGGGGCGGTTGGGCGTGATATAATATCTTTAAACCAGCCCCCAATTGTGGGAGAGGAGGATCTTTGTTTTTGGGAACCGGAACCGGACGAACATTTCTCTATGAAGTCAGCATATAGGATCCTCACACAGACACCAGCTGGCCCTTTGGATGATGAAAATGGGGGTGGTGATCGAAATCGGGAGATATTCAAAGTTATATGGAAAGTTAAAGTCCCTAGTAAAATTCTCATTTTTGGTTGGCGGTTGCTCCGTGATGCTCTCTCCACTCTTCAAAATCTACAGCGGCGTGGTATTTCAAGGGACACATCATGTTTATTCTGCAGAGGGGCACCGGAAGATATTTTCCATCTTTTTATCAACTGCACTGCCACCCAACCAATCTATCGGACTATTGTCGGCGATCTGTCTCCTTCCGTCTCGGGTACATCTATTTCGGACATTTTTTGGACTATCATCACCACAAATTGCATGGAT
>JAXCLR010000050.1:63088561-63098612 GCA_035584095.1 Annona squamosa | reverse complement strand
ATATTCTATCAATGTGACAACTTCTACTTTAAAAATTTTTCATCAAAAGTTTTACCCCCAACCAAACACACCCTAAAATTTATGAATAATATCATTTGACTTATATGATTCTTATAATGAACCGTCTAAATTATATATTAAAGACGTGTTTGTTTCAAGATAAAAGTTGTCATTTAAAACTTTTTACTCTCTATAATTATTTCATTTTTAATTATTTATTCACATTTTTCATATAAACTATCTTACTTTTTCATTATTTCTGCATAATTGTCTGTACAACTAACTGGTATATTTAGTATTTTTTTTTTCTATCATTACTCCTATCATATTATATTATTTTCTTTTGTATTAAAAATTTTTATATTAAAATTTTTTGATTCAAAATTGAATCATTTCCCAAGTATACTCTAAATATAATATAAGTAGAATTTTTGAAATAAAATGTATCAAAATTTTTTTGGGAATAATTACCGCTTCAGTGGTGGTTACCACTGCTCTCGTTCATGTAGTGTAAGCCGGTAGTCCTCATACACGAATTACGGAATGAGATGTGTGATGACTGATGACATGCGAGATGGGATAAGAAAAAAATTATTGTGATGTGCTCGGGGTAAAGGAAGTGCACTTTGTGGAAAAGTTTACATCCCCCGCGATTTGGCCACGCGTCCTCTGCGTTCCGTACGGGTTTGTTGCTTGTATACAGGCGCGCCCACGTGGGCACGTGCATTACGCCACGGGAGCAGTCCGTTGGGATGATGATGGAAGCAGGGGTGAGAGTGCGGGTCAAGGTTTGCCTCACCATAATGTTTATTTTTTAAAAATTGAGTTTTGCTTTTTTTTCTTTATTGAGTTGAAATAAAGTCAATTTAATCATCACTTTTTTAAAATATATTTCGGAATAAACTTCGGATTGGTACCGAGCCGATTTCAAGATAGCTGGTCAAGTAAAAAATACGGCTCAAATAAGATAATTTTAAAAATGTATATACCTATCAAACATATGCATACATATATACTAAATTTAAATATTATATGTTTTGATATTTCACTAATTATTAAAACGCATAATTAAGAAAATAAAATATTTAAAAATATCGTATAAATTTATTAAAATAGGTTAAAACACAATTACAGATAAGACTTATACATGTACAAATATTTTTTTATTGATTTTTATATTTCTTTTTAAATAAATGAATTATTCTAATTGTTGATAGAGTTGATTACAAAAAGTGAGAATTCTTAAAGAAAATAATAATAATATTTAAACATGGGCTTATAATTTTTAATAAATTAATATATACAGGGGCGGGTTAGACTCTTTAGGTTGGGACATAGTCGACCTAATTTTTGAATTCGGGTCAAAATTTCTGACTTATCCCTATACTGGGTCAAAAATATATTAATTTTACTAAGCTAAAAACGGGTCAGGTCAAAGCCGAGTCATGGGTCAATCTGCCCTAATTCCCACCCTTAGATGGAACGAATAGGTGAGATGGACAAAATGTTACTATGGTGCGACAAGAAAGAGTGCATTGAGATTGAAAAAATCATATTAAAAAAAAAATAATTATTCTGTTTCAAAATGAGAAAAAAGAGTTTGACAGATGGAATATTTTATCACGTTTCATTCGAGATATGACCAAATATGATTTAAAGGTTCTTTATATTTATGAAATTTAAATGCACTTAAAACCTTGTATCTAATTATTTATATAAAGATACCAAGTTCGATCATAGCAAAATACGTGCATGGAAATATAATTATCTGATTTGTATATCAAATTAAAGGCTATTTTATAGTCTAAGAAAACACTCTATATAGATAAATAATTCTAACCGGTATGATAACAATACGATGCACTTCCATTGTTTTTCATAATTTATGTTAGATTGCATGTATAATGTGACCTACAAAAAATTCTGATCAACCTGGTTCCTAGCATTATGATAAAATAAAATGATGTTTAACTATGTTGCAGTTGAATTTTGATTTCTTGGTCATGAAGCACATCTTATCAACTATAATATTTTTCAATATTAAACATATTTGGGAGAACTTATCCTGTGCATTTATACGCACCATAAAATGATCTCATATTTGCTATATCAATTATATTCAGAATTATTTATTTTATTAGCATACTAATTTTTCTCCAAATTGGATGTGTATTGGCCCCATATGAAAATAGTGCAAAATCAATATAATAACATAGTTTAATATAAATACCAAATTTAAATTTGTTATTTCAACATGTAAACCATCAAAGACATAATTTATACATGAAAAAATGATTATATAAAATATTGATATATTTAAATGCATGTGCAACCCATTTTGAACCATGTGTACTTTATTTGGCTACATATAAAGAGTGTATTTGTTTACATTTAAAAATTTGCAAACTAATTTTTTATTTTTAATAATTTTTCCCATATTCCTATACAACAACCATACTTTTTAAATTTTTATACAACAACCATACTTTTTAAATTTTTATGAAAATTATTTATATAATTAATCTATCTATTTTAACTTTATTCTCTTTATTTATTTTTCTTATTCTATTATATAATATTATTTTTTTACATTTTAAAAAGTTTTCATTTGAAAGTTTTATTACTTTTTAAACATATCCAAAATATTTCAAACAAAATTTTCTCAATCTAAAAATTTTTACTTTAAACTATTAGGACCTATTTTTAATTATTTTTTTGTATTTTTCTATATGACCGGTAGTTTTTAATCATTTATGTATAATTATTTACACAATTAACCCGTCAATTCTAAACTTATTTTCTGTACTTACATACTTTATCTATTTGAGAAATGATACTATTA
Organism: Annona squamosa; assembly: GCA_035584095.1. Classification (NCBI taxonomy): domain Eukaryota; kingdom Viridiplantae; phylum Streptophyta; class Magnoliopsida; order Magnoliales; family Annonaceae; genus Annona; species Annona squamosa. The sequence continues at coordinate 63,095,770 of JAXCLR010000050.1, read as the reverse complement.
ATCTGGACTAAATAAATATTTCGCATACCCTATATCAAAAATTCATTTACAAAAAAATCTTAACAAAATATATACATTTATTAAAAATATTAAAACTTAATTTATATATTAAGTACACGGAGATAAATAAGTATTGGAAGAAAAAATAAAACATTATTATAAAAAAATTTAATTTTTTTAAGGCCAGCTAAACGTAATATTTGCGTAGCATGCAGTAGCGGGGATCTCTTGCATTTTATTTTCGGTTACATGTGAAAAACGATTATACGCTGACATCCATGAAAAGCTTCCGCACCGAAATGTGAAAAACGGGACGTTTTCATTTTCCGGTGCAGCGAAATGACCCGAGGGTGGGTATCCCCAACTGCCCAGCGGATCTTAGGTCGAAGTGCGTCACCGAAGGACCGTACGGTCTGCAGAATCAATCAACGCGACAACACGTCGCATCACCAGGCAGCCCTCCAGCGCCCGGTGATCTCCTGGTAATTCCCTAATGGCCATTTGCCATTGTACGGGTCCGTCGCCTGCATGGAATACTTCCCTTTTGACTGCTGGAATACGTCGTCGAAGGAACGTAATTGGCTGTGCGTTGATTTATCTATCATTTCGAAATTTAAAAAATATATATTTTTATAAAACTATATATAGTTGAGTCCACTTTTGGGATCATCGGTTTTTGGGAAGCCTTGGGTACTATTTTTCAACCTATTATTTAATAATTTAACAATTTTATTCCTGTGCTCTATTCGTTTGTCCTTTTTTTTTTTTTGATAAAATATTCGTTTGTCCTTTTGATTACCTTATCTCTTCAAACTTTACCAATGTTTCTTTATATTAATTATATAATTAATTTTTTTTTTTATTTTCCACCTTATCCCAAGATCTCACCAAAATCTGTGCTATCAAACATCCACAAGTACAGAGCATCTTAATATAGATTATATTTTAGAAGTGATAAAATTTTTGAATGAAAAATTTTTAATGTAAAAGTTTTTGAATTGAAAAAAATAAAATAATATGATAAGAATAATGATGTGAAGTAAAAAGAATAAAATTAAAATAAATGAGTTAGTTGTAGAGGTAATTGCATGGAAGTGATTGAAAATTTGATTAGTTATAGTAAAATGTGGAAAAAATGTGACTAAGAAATGATTAAAAATAAGATAATTGTAGGCAATGAAAAGTTTTCGATTAAAAGAATTTTGTAGTATTCAAACATGCTCATAATATACTCTTGACTTAACAAGTTTATTAAAAAAAGTTTGAAAAATACAAATTTACCCAACTATCATTTATGCCCGAGCACAAATGACCCGCTTGCAAAATAAATAAGAAAATAGTACCAAAAGAGGTAAAAAAAAAAGTAAATCAATTCAGCATTTAAAATATTGAATGTGTTGGTATTTTAAAAAAATTTGTGAATGAAAGTTTTTAGCAAAAAAAATTTTGATGCAATGTGATAAGGTAATAATGAGTAATAAAAAGAATAAAACTAAAATAGATAAGATAATTGTATAAAATATTAAAGATAAATAATTAAAATTAGAGAGTTGTATAAAAATGTGAAAATGATTTTAAAATAAATAATTATAAAGGAGTAAAGGTTATAACAAAAAACAAAAGCAAATGATATCCAGGCAAAAAGTAACAAATTTTTTTTTCAACGTTTACATATTTCCGAACAAAGTCTTAGCTTACAATGGCCTTTCCACACAAATTTGAATTTCCAACTAAATTTATATTTATAAAGATCATTCTGTAGATCATTACAAAATAATAATTAAGGGTTTTTTTGGAAAGTTAAAAAACTTTAGTGACGTTTTTTGGCTGATGAAAACATTTAGCATTAATTGCATGTTGATAAGGTGCGGCCATTGTTAGTGTTATTATTTATTATGGTGGGTGAATTAATTATTCATGCAATTATTGGCATGTGATTGTGATGAGAAATTAGAGGAGATGGGTGCCGATGCGAGGATGTGATCAAAAGCCCATTTGGAGCCGCCAGACGGTCATAGCAAAATGGCCAATAATAAATTATTGAGAAAAATGATAAATAGTAAATTCAACCACAAGTTTGATTTTTATTTTCAAACGGGTTCACTCATATATAAGAAAAAGACCAATATGACCATGTATTTTTGCCATATTTTTAAATTTGCCGACGTTATTAGTAGCATAAGACCCCGGGCTAGCTAACATTTAAATTTATCTTCCTCTTTTTCATCTAAATAATTATTTTTATTGTATATTATTGTAATTTCGAATTTTAATAATTATATATACGAATGGCTAATTTTTTAATTTATATTTGTTTTTATTCATATATATTCTAGTAAATATTCATGGGCAATAGTGAAGACATTGTCATATTGATGACATAGTAAAAATGTGTTGTCGTATATGAAAAAGATGGATAAAACTCATAGTGATATTAGAAAGGTGACAAAAGAGATTTTTGCAAATATGCCTACAAGGTTTCACCGATATTGCATTCGTATCCCTAAGTTTCTAAACATTGCATATATGCCTACAAAGTTATACAAAAATTGCAAGTGTATCCCCTTTTGACGATTTTCCAAAACTCCTTCCTCCAGCTAGCATATGATGAAGTGAAATGCCCAAAGTAGCCTTGAGCATATTTGAAAGAGTCAAAATCCCTAATTTCCCTTCAGCTGTCTCCTTTCCCCATCCTGAAATTTCTCCTTTCACCATTGAAGATCTCCGGCCACGGCGAGCGTCTCGGCTCACTTCTTCCACTGTGGTCAAAAATATCCAAGAACCATTCAACTCATCAGTTGTGCCCAAATATTCTCACAAGCTCCTGCCCTCCATCAGACACAATCTAAATCCAGCAAGACCTCTTCCCAAACAACACTTAGAAACAATATACCCTTCCCCAAGCATTGATTAATCAAACTAGCAGCACCACCATTAGAAATGTCCAACAACTCCATGTTCCATCTCCCTTGAACTTCTTCCTCCTAGCTAGTTCAGCAAAAGTCCACCAATTGACGAATTTCAACAACCACAGCCACCAACCTTCTTCTTCAACAGCAGTAGTCCAACCAAGCATTGGCGCGCCTCCAAATGAAGCTCAAATAGTAACAGTTACAAGATGAACGGATTAGTCTTCCACTAATTCGGCAACTGACTAAGCCACCCTTCAAATGCAGCACCGAAATAATGAATTAGACCAGTCAAAGACCTCTATTTCCGAGTACTCATTAATGACAATTAATCAAACAAGTGCAACCAAAGTAGCAAAAAATGATGTTGCACCCAATGCCCCTGCATCTTCTCTCTTTCTCGACTCGTCTTGAGTTTGACCAATTAGCAGCCAACTTACACATATTTTGCCGCATATATTTCAGCAACTATCTCTAAATTACAAAATCCATGATCCATAACGTGGAGTCACTGGAGGAATTGCATGCCACTTTCGAAATTGCAGCCCTCCTCTTCACTGTCCTTGTCTAAGCAGCAGGTAACTGCCAATTTCTAACTCATCTCTGTAACCTGCAATCTAGTCCCAATCCACGATAGCCATAGTTTCTATTCTTCCGACTATACACCACCGAAAATACAACCATCGATTTTAAAGCTGCGGAAGTCTACGTAATTAATTTCAGCTATGAAATTCCAAATAGAGCCATAATTCACTAATCCACCATGAAAGATTTCTTTAAAATTTAAAGACTTACTCAGATTTTTTGCATAGCCACTCATGGAGCCTCCTTATTCGAGCTACTTTTATCATTTCAGCAGGGGTAATTTTGGTAATATATAAAAATTATTTACTACCCAACTGATGACATTTTGGAAAACCATCAAAAGGGGATACACTTTCAATTTTTGTGTAACTTTATGGGTATATATGCAATATTTGAAAACTTATGGATGCATAGCAATATCGGTAAAACCTTGTAGGCATATTTACAAAAATTCTACGACAAAATGACCATTGTTGTAGAGATAATTTTGATCAATGTAGAAAACCTAAATTCATTTGAATACTCATGTTCACTTTTATACGTTCTTTTATAATTGCGGTTTTTATTAAAATATTCACATTTGTACTTTTTTTGATGGTATATATTTACATACATCTCAACACATATTATACTGAAAATCTAAGATATTTTTGCAAATTTGGAAATACACACAACTTCCTTAAAAAAATCCGGAAACACAGTTTCCAACAACCAACCGGGAGACCATTGCTCCCACTACCCATTTTTGGCCGAAATCCAGACCTAGGAGACACATTTGTACTTTTTGAGCAAACGTATCTCCATTAATTAGTAATGGCGGCATAGATCTTTCAAATAAAAGTTAAAATTCGACTAGCAAAAATTAGATGCATTGCATGACTTTGATTGTGCACAATACAATTTTTAAAAACTTAGATACAGAAGTGCTTTTTCGGCAAAGTTTTTAAAATAGATTCCTTTTTACAAAATCAATAATAATAGATGAAAATTTTCAAAAAAAAAAAAGACGAAAAACGAAAATAGTAGGAACATTCAAGACACAGGCATGTTGCCGTATGAAAGATATATTAAAAGAAAAGAATACTTGATAGATTTGGGCATCTGGGAAAGCATACTTCTCAATTTTTATCAGAGTGTTTACTTCTTTTTTCTTTTTTTGGATTGTTTGTCAGACCGTTTACTAGATACAAGTCAAAGTCTGTAAAGGAATTTTTAAAGGCACCGTAGCTTTTAATTTCTAAGTTGGAGATGTTAAAAGTTTTGAGGACTTTGCTCTTGGACGTGAACCGTATAAATCGAATAAGTTTAGCATTGATGTACAAGGGACCGTGCCTAACTCAATGATTATGGTCAATCCACGCGGAATAGCATAGAAAGATGTGGTAAGTCCATTGCATCCTAATTTAAATCGAATTACGTTGATCATTAACATCTACATTTGATTATTGATAAGAAATATATTCCATATAATTATCAAAATATTATAAAATAGGCTATGCTTATAGGAACCCTCCTTCCATGTAACTCCTTCATTTTAATATCTCTGAAAATGTAAAATTCACTTCATCTGTTGTCTATTACATTTAGTTCATATTATTACTAAAACCCTTTTATTATCTAGTATCACTATTACCAACTTCATCTAAAAATGTATAAAATCAATACAAAAATAATTTAATACTAAATATTAATTTTAACCATTAATTTTTCAATATACTCCTGAATATAATTTTTAAAAATAGTATGTTCAACATGTAAATCATTTTAAATTTTATTATTATGTGGATAAATAATTTTATAGAGTATTACACTATTTTCTACACATGAATATATCTATTTTAAGCAAATGCGTTTATGCATATATTTGATTTGGATGAAATTTAGTCTTCTAGTTAAACAATAATGTTAAATACAATGAATAAATTAAATTTTTCATTAATAATCAATATACTAAAAAAAAGAAGATTATACGAAATCACTTATGTGTAAATTAGTTACATAAAGTAGGATTAATAAAGTAAACTGCATTGTACTCATCCAAGACAATATTGGACATGTAAGAGTCAAACCTATTTATTTTTCTAACTTTATTATTGATGAGAAATTATTTAACAAAGTTGCATTTAGTATTATTTGTTTAGTCAAAAAATTAAGTTTCATCCAAATCAAAGATATTATTTTATTTATTTTTCAAAATGGTAAAAATGAATACACATGTTAAATACAATTGAATTAATGATTATATAAAAATTCAAAACATTTAAAAATAAGTTAAATGCATCCGAGCACATTCCAACAAGTTTTGCCATATTACTTTAAGTAATCATAATAAAAACCCGACGGCAAAATGAAGTTTGACTTCTTATCTTCAACGTTAGGATTTGTTTTATAATATTTTAAGCCAAAAGGGTATAATTTGCAACTGATTAAGTTATAATCAACCAAAATTATACGTGAGAATGTAAATGGGAAGCGATAAAGAGTAATATGATATGATAGAGGCAAACTAAAAATAAATAAGTTGTTGTATAAAAAATAATTAAAATATAAAGATAAAGAATGTGTTTAATAAGTGGCAAAGGTTTTGGATGAAAAAAATTTAGTATAAAAGTTTTTATATTTGATAGAAAATGATGTGATATGATATAGATAATGATGATAAGTAAAGATGAAAATATAGATTGAAATGATTGAAAAGTAAAGTAGTTATATAGAAATATATGAAAAAATAAGAAAAAATATAATAGTAACATAGAGTGAAAAGTTTTTTATTAAAAAGTTTTGGTTTAAAAAGTTTTTTTTTGGAAATGAACATGCTCAAAAATAAAAAATCTAATAGTTAAGATTATTTTTTTATGTACAGTAGTTAAAATTATTAAATGATTGAAATAAAATAGAATTTGACTTTCTTTCTTCCCTCATATTCAAAATGACAATAGGATCTGATTAATCGTGATTTACCTCAATTTTACATAAGATCAGGTTAAGATTTTTATTTGATAGAGTAGGGCAAGTTGACCATATCCTTGCCCTTGCTTCATCCTACAATATATAAATTATTTTTATAAATCATATGACTTACTTATGTGAATGTGATTTTTTGTTAGATAGATGTGTTTACTTTATGACTTATTAGTTATTAATATGAATATGGTTTAGGTGCATGTGTGTTTAACTTTATAACTTATTCATGTGGATAAATTTTATTTTTGATTACATATCTACTATTTAAGTTATGTTTGTTGCATGATTTACCAATAAAATAAAAATATCATCAATATTTTTTATGCCTTTCGAAAATTAATATTATTATTTTGCAATTTAGTAGTTTTAATTGTAATTCTAATTTTACATTTACGTTATTTCATCAAATGTTGATATACATATTTATTAATGTAAAGTTGCAAATGGGATTAATAAATTTTTTTTATTAACATATTGCTATGGTAATTGTATTTAACTCCATCAATAATAAATATTAATTCATTTAACCTTTAAATATATCATATTGTGAGTTTATATTGATATATATATATACATGTATATATACATATATATATATATATACTTCTATAAAACTCACTTTCTATGCAACCCTTCATTTTTAATATTGAGATGGTTGATGAAAAATTTACTTCGGGTGTGTTTGGTTAGAGGTAAAACTTTTGATGAAAAGTTTTTGGAGTAGAAGTTGTCAAATCAATAAAAAATGATG
>JAXCLR010000050.1:63063837-63088461 GCA_035584095.1 Annona squamosa | reverse complement strand
ATCCTGCTGGGTTGCACCTATCGGCTGCGGCATTGATTTCTTACCATTATATATCTATAGATGTAATGGTAATATTTTTCAGAAATAATATTTATGCGTCATTATTTCTTATTCCACGGGATATTCGTAGTATATGAGCGTGTGCGGTTTTAATTCACACGCTCTCCTCTCCTGCAGTTTATCCAAACTGACATAGATAATAATAATAATAATTATTACTGGCAAGGGGACCACAATTAGGTAGAGGCAGGTCTTCCTCCGCACACAGACTCGCTCTTCTCTTTCCCAGACGACGAAGATAGAGAGACGATAGAAACGACTTCTGGTGCAGGCTTTTCTCCGAGCAGGCCTCTACCCTCCGGGTATTACCCAGGGGAAATCACATCTCCACCTTTCATTTCTCCGCCCCTCCTCTTCCCCGCACCAATCTCTCTGTCACTCTGTCTATCTCGTCCACCGCGATGCACCCCACCAACCTACCATCCCTCTCCGAAGAAGCTCACTCCCTCGCCGCCTCCATCTTTCTCCCCTTCCTCTTCTTCCTCTTCCTGCCCACATAAAAAATCCACCCGCCCGCAACCATTGTACCACGCCAGTTGACGTACAACCACAACGGCCTGTCTGTACGGAAATGAAGAAGCCTCCTACTCCACTCCTTTCTCTCCTAGCGCAGGATCTCCTCCTCAAAATCCTCGACCGCCTCCACTCCGACGCCGACCGGAAGTCATGGCGGCTCGTCTGCAAGGAGTTCTATCTCGCCGACTCCCTCCACCGCCGCTCGCTTCGAGTCCTCCGCGTCGACCACCTGCCTTCCCTCCTCCGCACCTTCCGCTCCCTCGATCTGCTGGATCTGTCCGTCTGCCCTCGCGTCGACGACCGGTTGGTATCTCTGGCTTTCGCCGGCCGGACCTATCGGCTCAGATCGCTCGTCCTCTCCCGGGCCAACGGGCTGAGACCCGCCGGTCTGGAGCTGGCCGTGCGGTCGTGTCCTTTGCTGGAGTCAGTCGACGTCTCGCACTGCTGCGGATTCGGAGATCGAGAGGCGGCCGCAATATCGTACGCCGGAGGACTGAGGGAGCTGAGGCTTGTCAAGTGCCTCGGCGTGACGGATGTTGGGCTGGCGAAGATCGCTGTTAGATGCAGTGGGCTGAGGATTCTGAGTTTGAAGTGGTGTTTGGAGATTACGGATCTCGGGATAGATCTCCTGTCGAAGAAATGCGGAGAATTGAGGGATCTGGACATCTCTTATCTCAAGAAGGTTAGATTTTTCTTTTTTACTTTTTGGGTTGTCGTTCCGCTTCTTCTTCTCTCCAATGTGCTCGGGAACGGTTCGATTGGATTTCCTGAATGCGCAAGATGGTTTTTTTCTTGGCAGGTATCCAATAATGCGCTGCGTTCAATTGCTACTCTTCGAAAGCTGGAGGCTCTATCGATGGTCAAATGCTCGTTAATCGACGACCGTGGATTGGCTTACATCGGCAGGGGGTGCCCTTCTCTTCAGGTGATGATGATTCATTGCTGTGATTCCTGAACTAAATTTCTTCAACATGTATGTAGCCATTCATCTGGTGGGACTCTTTGGGGAATCCACCTTGATGGATGGAACAGATTCTCTGATCGATTTTGGAAATGGATGAGAACTCGGCCGGTGGGGGGATGGGTGGGGTGGGGGGAGCCCATAGCCCGAGTTCCATCGGAGTTCTTACGAAGCATTAGGGTTTTGTTATCGACTTCTTTCAGGATTTCTATAACCAGCAAACTACATGCCTACATCTTGATTCAGGCAGCATAAGAGATTACAAGGCTTCTTGAAATGACGGGCATTCATGTCATTACCATGTATAGCATTCCTAGCTTTCTTTTTTCTTGTTTTGCGGAAAAGTGGGAACCTTGTTACTAAAACGCAATACCATATCTAGTAAGTAGCAAGGTAATTGCGCTGGAGAGAGCGTGAGAAAGTAAAATTTTTCTCATGCATGATGGCGGGGAAAGGGTTGTCAATTGTCATGATATTATTATCATGAACGTGGGACAATTATCCGTTCTATATTCTCGTGCCCTGCTTTTTTACTGAGTTTACCACAGCAATGAATCTAATGACCCATTTTGCTAAATTGCGCTTCTGTCCGGAGAAAGCCAGACACTTGGCTGAGCCTTATGATTGACACACTAATTGGACAGTCCATGATTATCAACAAAAGCATTTGCTGAAAGGCTGTATTGATCAAGAGCATACGTACATTATCCTAAAACTGGAGTTCAATGTTTGACGTTCCCTGTCATTCAATCCTTTCAGGTTGGATGGTCGTTTGCTGCAATGCCAATTAATTTATTAATTCTCCAACCTTATTCCTGTGATTTTATACCAATGTAGAAACATGTATACTGCTACACAGGTCATTGTTTTGGAATTTCTTTCAATCCCTTGTCTTCTTTATCTTTGACAATAAAACTTTGAGAGCATGCAATAGGATTTAACTACATTTGATGTTCCTAAATTAAAGGAGTGTTATCATCACTTGCAGACCATTGATGTGTCACGGTGTGAGCATGCGACTTCACATGGCTTAACCTCAGTGATCAGTGGGCATGAAGGGCTTCTGCAGATCAATGCCGGGAACTGTTTCCCTGTGAGTTGATACTTTTTTGGCCGCCCCAAGTTTTTTGGTCCATGGTTGGTTCTTAAATTTGTTGTTAACTGTGTTATTCTTCTAAATTGATGCTGTAGGAGCTTGCATCAATTTTCCTTTCAAAACTGAAGGACGCAATGAGCTTGAAGTCAATCAAATTAGATGGGTTTCTAGTTTCAAAGTCTGTGTTGCAAATCATTGGTCAAAACTGCAAGAGCTTGGTTGAAGTCGGGCTAAGCAAATGCAGTGGAGTTACTGATGAAGCGATTACTGAGCTTGTATCTGGCTGCATCAATTTAAGGATTCTCGACCTTACATGCTGCCATCTGCTCAGCAATGATGCTCTCTTCGCTGTGGCAGATTCTTGCAAGAATCTTACATGCCTTAAATTGGAGTCCTGCACTTCTATCACTGAAAAAGGCCTTGACAAACTTGGATATAGTTGTCCTTTTCTTCAGGAGCTCGATCTTACAGACTGTGGCATAGACGATTCTGGTAAATTAAATTTCAGTCTTGAAATGCAGACCTATGCAATCAATATTCTTTCTGACTGGCATGTGCTGTGTAGGGTTGAAGAGTGTATGCCGGTTTTCCAAACTGGTGGATTTGAAGTTGGGCCTCTGCCCGAACATAACTGACAAGGGACTTTTTGATATTGGATCAAGCTGCAAAGAGCTTAAGGAACTTGATCTATATAGGTACGTGATCATTAATACCAGCATCAGGTGGATCTATCACTGTGGTTTCCTGTCTCCTATGTTTTCTTGGAATACTCAAGGCTGTTGTATCACAATCCAGATGTGTAGGAATTGGTGATGATGGGTTGGGTGCCATAGCTAGTGGATGCAAGAAGCTAAGGCGGCTGAATTTATGCTACTGTTCGGGGATAACTGATAAAGGCTTGAAGTACCTTAGCTGTTTGGAAGAGCTCGCAGACTTGGAATTGCGGCAGTTGGTAAAAATTTCAAATGTGGGATTAGCTTCAATTGCAATCGGGTGCAAGGCATTGGTTGAATTGGACATAAAACGGTGCTGTTCCATTGATGACATGGGCTTATGGGCACTTGCTCAGTACGCAAGGAATCTAAGACAGGTTGGTTGACATGTTTGTCAGATTAATAATCATCCTTTCAGCCTTCAAGCTTGCAAGTTATAATGGGGGCTGATTCCATCTCTCTTATGTTTGCAGCTGAACATCTCGCACTGCCCTGTTTCTGATGCGGGTTTGTGCTTGCTGCTTGGGAGCTTGCAATGCCTGCAGGACGTGAAGCTGGTGCACCTTACCCGTGTCTCGCCTGCAGGTTTTGAGTTTGCAGTGAGAGCTTGCTGTGACAGGCTGAAGAAGGTGAAATTGCTGAGCGGCTTCAAGCATTTGCTCTCGCTGGATTTGATCCAGACCCTGCAAGCCAAGGGCTGTAGGCTCAGATGGATTGACAAGCCGATGATTCTGGCATAAATTTATTTAGAATTAGGTTTCTCCCATGGAGGGAGTTATTTGTAATTCTCCTCTCCTGCTTGTAGAAGTTGTTCTTGTTGCACAAGTCGCACAAGTCGCACAAGCTATGGTGGATTAGAGTCCCCACGTGTGGGAGATAACGGTGGCAAGTCAATGGTCCTGGCATGCGGATTGCCTGAAAAAGTAAACAAACAAACAAAAGTGTTTTTATCTTTGTATTTTGTGGAATTAAAACATGATATTATAATACAATGGTGACCTGTGGTGATGTATTTCTTGCCATGTTAGTTGTGTCTGGTCAGCTGAAATTCCTGCCGGGGTGGCATTAGATTAGGACAGCCCAACTAATGTATAATGTTTCATCAATCTTGGTTGGATTTGGACAGCTCAACAACGAATTTTTCTTTTAAAAGCAAAAGATGAAACAAAATCATTTCGTACGGTAGAACTTTGGGCCCATCTTGATGATTAAACAAAACTGAATCTGTTCATTAGTTTCAATATTATTCATACAGCTGGGAATAAAAAAATCAATCTCCATCAAAAAATTGTGGGTCAAACAATAAAAATCATTTGAGAGTAAATCGTAACCCGTCAAAATTGTTTATTTCCTCAAATCGCCCCGTCATTATAAATCGCCTAAATCTGTTTGCCTTACCGACAATTATAAATTAATACATGACAAAAAAGACTATACACGACAATTATAAATTAATACATGACCAAATAGACTACACATTTCAAAATTTACACACCGTATACATTTTACGGGAAGGCATGTTATTAAATATAATTAATAGATTGAATTTCATGAATATACCCACAATTCACTTTGGATTTAGTACAACATCTACCACGGAAGTGCCCTCCCTTGCTTTTATGGGAAACGCTCATGTGTCGCCCATACCACACACAAATTATTTTCATAGGAAAGTAATGAACAGATGGCCCTTCCATTTTTAAGTTGCCACAGATATGGATAGGTGGGCGGAAGCCGGTAAAACACGAGGAATGGTGAAAGATCGTTTGTCGACTTTTCCGTTGAATCAAAATCCAGGGCAGCGTTAGGAAATTACAAAAATGAGAAACACAGCAAGAGAATTGCGGTGGATGCAGATGCAACACTTCAAAGAAAAACAAAGGTCCACACAACATTTACAGGCTGTTGTATGGCTATCACTCTAGCTGAAGCATAGAAAGCCTTTGCAAGTATTGAAAGATGGAGGCGTATGGATCTAGGCTCCTAAAACTACTCTCTCTCTATATACAGTCCCCTCAATTCCGCAGACAGGCTTTATTAGCTGCTGCTTGTTTTATTCTCTACTATCTTTTTGAACAAATAGACAAAAATAGGCAAAAGTCAAAACTGATCTACATGTATAATCCACCCATGCACCCGCCTGCAACCAGTTTCCTCTTATCATGTGTTGCAGTGTTCAGGAAATTGACTGGCTCTGGCCTTTGATATGTCTCATCAATCAGCACTTGAGAAGAGGTCCATTTTCTACCGAGTTTGGCCAGCTACAACCAATAGACCATCCCAGAACTCCAAGGACCTTATCTGCACTTGAGCATGCATTTACCTGAGAAATCATTTGAATCAGGAGACGAAATGGAAGCAGAAAACAAATGAAAACCTAGGCATCTTGGCTGAATTTTTTTTTTTTTAATGGGTATTTATATACATCGTGACAACTTATATTGTGTTCAAGCACATTCATAACCCTCAAACAATGGAGGGAAATTTTCAATAACCACCCCACACAGAGAGGAAAACTGCAAATGCTTCTACCAAATAGAAGAAACAGACAACTCCCACCAACTAAATGAGGGAGGTGAGAGTCAAATTCATGACCAGCCAACAATGGGCCAACATGAGTTACCACTAGGGCACACCCCTAGTGGCGGCATCTTAGTTGAATTCAGTGCAAAGAACATGCGTAAATCAGCACACTGAAATTTGTCTGAACCAAGGATCAAATAGTTCTTGAGTGATCTATGAACAGGAAGAGCACATTTAAATGAGTGGTGAGTGACACAGAAGGAACTGATGATCAGTTCTTCAGGCCGTAGTAAACAACCAACCCACTAAACAGCCAGGATCTTGCATGCTGTTTTAATGGGATTCGGTAGATTTTGGCTATATGTTTAGGAAGTGCTGCTAAAACAGGAAAATAACAGAAGAGAAAAAGATACGTACCAGACTTTCATAGCTCCCTTCAACCTGAAATAGCAATAACCCCACACCTCTACTTCGATTAGTCTCGAACTGCTTAGTTGGACATGGGTAGCAGAGTTAATCATCCATCAAAATCCATATTCCATGCTTTACCCAATAAATGGTCAATAGAATTGACTAGAAAAAAATGTTATCAATACAAGAACCAATAAAAAAATATATGAAAATTTGGGAATAAAAGTCAAAGAACCCTACCACACAAGAACATATTCTGATCCCAACAGCAGTCAAGACGGATATAACTTCTACTATTATACCTGTAATTGCAAATCCAATCAATACGACTTCAGACTGAGGCTAGTAATGGCATTACATAAAATTTTCAGTGATGAAAAAGAAAAAGGTTTAGAAAATCAGAATGAGCATTGATACTTCTTGGAGCTCCAGATAAATTTGAAAGAAATACCTGAACTTTTTAAGTATTCCTACCAGGCAGCATTTTGTAATAAATATTTTGATTAAATGAAAAAGTCAAACTAGAGAATTTTGAGAATGAACAATGAAATAACATTCAATCTCCAGGCAAAATTGAAAGAAATACCTCAAATTTTAAGTATTCCAACCAGGCAGCATTTACGTAATAAATATTTTGATTAAATGAAATTAGTTAAACTAGAGAATTTTGAGAAGATCAAAAGTAGGATCCAGATTATTATATATAAAAAAGGAGGATTCAGATTCTGTAACACTATCAAAAGGCATAGCTATAGTCCAACAAGCATACCAAAAACAGAATTTGGCAAAATTAAATTTTGGAACAAGAAATGGAACCAGCTGGCATCCACATTGATTGTTTTGGCATGTGGATTTTTTCCCATACGCAACAAAAAATGTCTATGCGAATATGAAATAATAAAGGAAACAGTTCAAACTCATAATGCAATGATAGTTACCTTGTCGGTCGACACAGGCAATGCACAGCCACTGAATTGAGTGCCCCTCAAGGCTGTGCCAGGAGGTAATCTTTCCAGTTTTCCAGCTTTCTAAAATAGGCAACACTTCTTCATACAAGTGAATGTTGGCATGCATAACTTCAGTAATTCCATTACCCTGAGACTCTCCGTTCACCTTCAAACTCAGCTGCTGCACCTTTTTGTTGTGCTTTCCATTAACCTTGGGGATGCTAGTTCTTTTTGCTGCGTGCAACATGTCTTCATGAGTTTTCTTCATGGGGGACAATGGTGCAACATTCATGAGCATTTCCTTCAAAGATTTTCTTTCTTTTGAAAATTCTGGAAACACAAGTTCTGAATCACTCTCGTCTTCAATATCAGCAACAAAGTCTTTTACAGCATCTGCTGTAATTTCAGCAGCAGAGAGTGCAGCTTGCTCCCTTAAAAACTGGAGAAGTAGAGATAAATATCATAAGAATAGACCCCGCAAAAAAGTTTTTCCACCTACGACCTCAAAGGTAGCTTCCAGAAATTAGAAGCAAAAAGGAAAATTACAAAACATAAATCATCATTTAAAAAAGAAGAGTTTTGCTCCTGTGAAATCAGTTGCAATCCTTATTCCCCCTGGGTGTCCTATTTTTAAGCTTCTTTTAAGATCCAAGCCATGCATCATATTCTCCTCCATGAATATCCATGAAGATGTGTATGACATGAAAAATCATTTTAATTAGATTTGTATATAATAAGCAGCAAGTACAAATGCCTGAGGTTCTTTATAGTCATTTTTAAAAATTGTTATAGATCCAAACAAGTTGATTTTTATATTTAGGGGCTGTTTTATGGAAAACTTGGTGACGTTTTTTCTGAAAACAAAACTCCATATATTAAATGCATGCGCGTCGGTGTGATAGATGGATGGAAAACTGCTGCATGCCTGTTGGCAGCATGCATTAATTGCACCCAAGTTGTATTTTTCCCACGTCTTCCCCATTTCTCCTCTTGATTGGCGCAGATACCCTGCTGCTGTGTCTGCCATCTAATGTACGAAAGACTGCCCGGATTGAAAAACAGCCCCAAAATGACAACTTTGCGATTTTAAGACCCAGGTCGATAAGTTTTACACTTTTGCACAAATTTTTGTATTACCAAAAACCCCTTAGGATAAACCAATAGTTTTAATTTTAAAATAGAATATATGGGTTGGATTAAAAAAAAAAATTAAAAGAGGGGAACCCAAGAAGTTCAACTTGGTTCATTAAATAAATAAATTTGATATATTGCAGAACCATCCTAGCAAGGGCTGGATGAAGAGAACCCTAAAGAAATCATGAACTCAAACTAGAAAAGAAGTTTACCTTCATAATCTTGTGCCGAGCACTACGGGTCTTTGCATGCTGTAACCACTGCTGGTGCTTCTGGAAAGCAGTTTTGCTTGGCAGTGACTGAGAAAGGAGAATGTGTAAGGTGGGACACAACCAAATTGACAAGCTAATCTAGCCGCTTCATACAGTCAATGTGCAGCTCAACCAGGAACAGAGAATAGCTTCACACTTCTTGCATGAGGTTCAGTAGGCAACAAAGTGGCAAATATGGGTGAATTGATGTTTTAAACAAAAGAAAGAGGCAGAGGAACGAGGACAGCTTTATTCTGTAAGGTTAATAAAGATGCTACAGAAAGAATTCACATTCCTGAGATGCATGTAGAGACATCTCCAAAGGTGGAAGCTTAGACTACTAACAACCAAATAAACAGATAGTAAGTACATCTCTATCAATGAATTTCCTGAAGCTGCTATGTCAAATTCTTGGATGAGAATAATGGATTTATAAAATAAGAGGAAGGAACCTTCTAGCTCCTGCAACCAAAGGAGGTCCCTGATGAAAGTTGCAAATGAATCTCCCACCTAGTTCATTTATTGTGTCAGATGATATAACTCAATTGTCAAACTCAGCAGACATATCCTTGTTAGTATGGCAAACACTAGCATTTCATTATCATCGTGAACATGTACAAGTTATGTACAGTTGCACACCTGTAGCCTACAGATCATTTGACGAATTACACTATCTATGATATGTACATAGATGCTAAGTTAATCAATATCAGCTTTAATGGTTAAGAGGCACAAACATTTAACAATGATTTATAGTAATATAGGAGAGATGGATATACTCACATTGTATGTAATTATCTCAACCACTTCAGCATTTGCAAGCACATGTGTGGGGGAGACAGCGTTTCCATTGACCTACAACACATGGATCTTGAGTCATATTATGATCACCTTTGCAGCATAAGCTGAAGCTTATTCTGAATCCTGATTGGGAGCAAACCTTTGCAGCCAACATTTTATTGCCGATCTCTGTATGTATAAGGTAAGCATAATCAATCACTGTTGCCCCTTTTGGAAGGTTTTTTATCTGCACCATAAAGTAAATGATTATAGCAATGGAAATGACTTCATCACAACACCATGTTAGACTAAACCCGATTCAAGATCCAATTATATGATCTCATGGTCTTACCTCTCCTTTTGGAGTAAACACAAAGACCCGACTTCCCAATAGATCACGCATGATAGTGTCAACAAATTCTCTCGAACTCATGTTCCCAACAAACTCCTCTTGCCACTCCCTAATAGCATTAAGCCAACCAATCTGGAGAAGAAATGATTTTGTCCTCCTGTTATTGTCTTAACAGTTGAAAATTGGATGCATAATGCATATTCATTGGGGGAAACCTCCTATTAGCCCATCCATTATTAGAACTGAAAAATTACCCTGAGTGCAATGTTGGCATTGTTCAAGCAAGTTGACTTTCCTTGTGGATTCCTGCTAGTAGCTGTCCCATGGTGTAACAATCCAGTAACAGTTCCTTTCCCACTGTAGTGGGAAGCAATGCCTCTCTCAGCTATGAGATGCATCTCTTCAGTCCGAATCTGCCAAAAAGTAATAAACATGAATAAATTGAGATAAGCATCAAGATAAAATAAGGATCTATGCAAAGCGAATGTTATTAGAAAGTTGTTTGCAAGCTCAACATAGCACATGAATGATATTGCTGGATAGTTTCCTCTTCCCCCATCCCTTTTTAATCTTAGTTTTGCAGACATCTTTGATGTCAATAGGCAGGCCACAATTTGACGAATAGTAGAAGCAAGCCCACAGACCTTGGGTGAAAGTTAGATATGCAGGTTTACATGCTATATTGTTTGGGCAAAGAACTGCAGTCGGCAGATATAGTTAGAGGTTCCATTAATGGCGGGACCAGATCAGGTCAAGGCCCTGAAACGTAAGAAAGTTTCTACATATTCTGTGCACTCTGTGGCAACCATCCAAATCTACCAAAGATCGTTGTCTGTACTGAAAAAAGCAGTGTATTAGAATTGGACCATTGAATACCAGTTGTTTTTCTACTCTAGTTCAAACTAGTTCAACTGCTAACTCAAACTAGATAAATTCATTGATTCAAATTAACGAAATTAAGTCCAACTTCATTTTCAACAGTTAATAATTTCTACACAATCAATTGTTTAGTTATAAATTTAATGTAGCTACAAAAAGGTACATTTGCATCTAGCCTTACTGATACTCCATATGAATATTAAAACCACTTCAAGTTTAGTTATTTCTTAAAGGAAACTTCTCCTGTTCAAATAGCAGTAATCTCTTTCTTCCTCTCCCATCATACGAGACATCTTCCTGTTTGAATAAGTAATTTGACATGTTTGAAAAGGCATCAAAATCAGTTTTCTGGACAGTTGATGAAAGAGGTCTTCACCAATCAGATTGACAGCAACAAGCATCACCACCTCGTTTTACAAGTGTTCCAGGACTTCTGCCAGGATCATACTAGTAGTAGATCACTAGTGTCATGGAACACTTCAATATTCATTGTTCTAGTTCGAATATGATTTTCTGAACTTGTTAAACTAAACCAAGTTGATGCATGGCAAACATTATGACAGGATGTATACAGCTACATTAAAATAAGTTCACAAAAGTATGCAGCTTTGAGCTGGATCTTTTATGGAAAACATGTATCTAGTTCCCCAGCAGCATAGTTTCTGGTAATTGTGGGGTTCAAATGATTATGTCCATATACGCGGTTATAAAACAAACCAGTCCTCATAGGCTTTTGAGTACCAAACAATTCTAAGAAGCTTGCTATCGGGATCTGAAACAAGGCATTAAGTATATGCAATTATTTTAGATATCATATTTATAGATAAACATCATGAAAATAACATGCACAAAAAGTCTGTAATCAGTAAAAGTAAGAACTAAAAAAATTTTTCCCACCACCACTCTTGAGGTGATTTGACATTGTAACTACTTAACAGCCCTACTATTTCCAATCGTTACGTATATTTTCAATCATGATTTCAAATTATTCATACAACCACCCTGTCTATTTTGCACTAATTCCATTTACTCCTAAAATTATCCCAATCACACTGTCACGTTTTCAAAATTTTCTCCCCGATTTTTTTTGGAAGATGATTAGGTGCACCCAACTGTATTTAACCCATTTTTAAAATTTTTTTGAAAATTTTTCATAAAACTGTTAATCTAAGCATATATAACATGTGTATCAATTTTTATCAATTTTAGAGATTTTTAAATATTTTTTTAGATTTTTGAAAAACAGTGACATTTTTAGTAATTCTTGTTACCAGACATGGTAATAAATCATGATAACACTTCTTTCCAACACTTTTTGTAATGTGACGTCTGAGGAAAAAAAAATTTCTTCACCAGATAACATTTATGCTCTCTTAAAAACAAAGATAAACAAACTAATTATGGCTAAGAAGATGGATATGAACCAACAAACTGCACTTGCTCTAATTTTCAAGAGAAGGAAATAATGAAATCACCTGCACTTCTAGGCGAAACATGCTTTCATACAAAAAAGGCATCACAGTCGTATGAAGGCTTTGGTAGCCATTAGGTTTTGGAGTTGCGATATAGTCTTTCATCTGTAACCATGTTGATTTAATATATTTAATATTTTAATCACCCTTTAGGTAAAAATACGACAGGAATGGGAGTCATGTCTAGAAATACACACGTGTCGAGGAATAGGTGTCCAGATTCCATGAACTAGTCCAAGGACATGATAACATATCTGCATTAAAGAAAAAAGAGCATTCAGGTTTGAGGAAATATCCAAAAATAGTCTGATATTAGAAAGCCAGGGCAATCATGATAGTTCACCTGCTGTGCACCACATAAAGGTCCAACTCTGAGATCTGGCTTTGGTTTTATAATGATGCGAAGCTGGTGGTATAGAAGAAACAGATATCAATACAAAGGCCAACTGTTTCAAGCTTACAATTTTATGTTCACGATTAAAACTATCACCATCGAACCTGTGCAATTTGGTTGACCTCACTAATTGAACTTTTGGATTTGACCACAGACTTGAAGATACTGCAACAAGAAGTAACTGAACTTCAGAAGATATGCATGGGAAGAAAAAATAGCAATAGTGCATGAGAAAAAGTTGCACCAATTGGGAAAAAAGGCAAAATTCACATTACAGCACTAATAAAACCTCAGATTAATGGAATATTTTTAAATGCACCCGGGTGCACTTAGCTTCAGTTAGGGGTGAGAATTGGGGCGGGTCAGGATGTGCCCAACCCTGACCCTACCATTCAAAAATTTAGTTTGACCCTTATTTTTATCCGGGTCGGGACAAGGTCGGTTTGACCCTTACTTTTTTTTATTAGGTCTTGAGACAAAATTTAGGTCGGGTAAAAAATACAGGTCAAGTAAGAAATTTTTAAGAATTTATGAACCTATCAAATATAAAGACTTTCCCATTGCTCATTATACTTTAAACTTTAAAATAAATATTAATTTAAATCAAATTAAAATGAAAAGATGAAATTAAATTTGTAAAAATTGATTACCAATGGATGCGTATAATTAGATTTTTTGACCTAAGATATACAAGTATATAGTTAAGTTTTTCAAACATGAAGAATACACAGAGGGTTAATTTTTTTAAAAAAAATTTGATTTAAGCATAGAGTAGCGAGAATATTCAAAAATAATCTATGAAAACAAAAGAAGTGAAGTGAATTTGATTTTTTTCATTTTAGGATGGTAACAATTTCTTTATTTCAAAATTTTATACTAATATATTTCACAGTAATAACCCTCCATGTTAGATTTGTAAACTTTCATAAATTTAAGGGTCAAATTCACTAAAATTTAAACCTCAATTTTATTAAGCTAATTATTTCACCCTTTTAATTTTAAAATTTTCATCTTTTGAAGATTTTATATGAAAACTTTTTGACAATTGTATTTTGTATAAAACCTTTCACTTGAATACGTTTTAGAATTGAATAATTGGGCATCCATACAAATCTAACAAATTCCCGTGATATAAAAGATTTATTTTTACAAGTTTATTTTATAAAAGATTTAAATAGAAACTTTATTTAAAAATCACATCATTTTTTAGTTATTTTATATCATTTTTGCACCATTTTAAGAGAAATGCATTGATATTGAGGCAATAATTAGTGATATTTATATTTTTTTACACAAAAATTATATTTATATAATTTGGAGATCCTGTTAGATTATTGAAATTTTTTCGTAAAATTGTTTTGAATGCTCCATATTGCAACTAACAATCTGCATGCGCATGAATTCAGGTGGTCTGCTGGACCACCAGAAAATTATATTCATCTCCTACCAAGCTCGCTCATGGCTGCCGACTTCCAGGGAAGAAACCCATCATCAGTTTCTTGTCCTTCAAAGCCACCTAAATCGAGTTTAAAGAGAACTCAGCAAACAGATTTACAGGCTACATTCATCTCCTTCAATTCCAGGCAGCGAGCAGCCTTGAAAAGCCCATCTCCATCGACCCGTATTTTTCAGTTCTGGCCATCTAAGCCGTTAGATTGCAGATCAGATTTGGTCAATCAAAAGCGGGTGCAAATCCTCCACGTCCGGTAGCTATGCGGGTCAGTGGGTCGACGGGTATATGCGGGTCGGGATCCTGTAGGTCCGCCACCCCGACCCGAGTTTTGTAGAAATTTTTACACCCTTGACCCGCCCCGATTCCCACCCCTAGCTTCAGTGCACCCGAGTGTATTTAACCTTTTTTGTTTTTGAAATTTTTTATCCAACTGTTAATCTAGGTGTATTTAACATATGTATTAATTTTTATCATTTTTGGATATTTGCAGATATTTGTTTTGGATTTTTTAAAATCAGTGGCAGTTTCATAATTCACAAATTCAAAAAGAGTCACGCAATTCCCTAGTGTGTATGGTCCATCAAATTGGAAAGCTTTAAATCCAGGACAAAACGTTCTGGTAGTTCAAATTTTGAAATAAATTTCTCTTATTGCACATACTGGTTGCCAAGTGGATAAGACACTCGCAACATTACTATCATCATGACATTCATTTACAAATCTACTGCCTTTCACATTTTTGTTCTTGAATAATTAATGTTAATGCACGCACAGTAGATGATTCTTTTTTGATATTTAGAGACTAATTTTACCCACAACAAAGCTTTGTGTTTTTACTCCAAATTCTTCCAAACTTTAATCCCCAACTCATTCCGGTTTTAGTTTGATTCATTAGTTCTTTAAACTTAATTTAAGTTTATTAACTACTCTTGTTGGGCTCAACAGCAAACATGGGGTCCTCTATTCATCTTCATCGCCAAGCATATAATCCCAACATTGTCCTGACCTATGGGTCGTGCTTTGTGTAGGATCCAGATTCAATGATAGATCATCTATGGTTTGGGGTTTGACATCAATGACAAATCCACCAGTAGAGTTCAACATAAATGCTCCACATCCAGCTTAGAAATATACAACATACACGTTCGACATCCAGCTTGAAAGGTCCACAATGGAACTGGACCATCATCCTTCTTGTGAAACGCACTCTTAATGGCAGATTTCCATCATCATTGGCCTGTCTATCATCATATATCACCATGATGCAATAGAAGGCTATGTGTATATCATGATGTTACCACCTTCCCTATAATAATGTGTACATCACGTGGTTTCCATCTTCACTTATAAGTGTTATCCATCAGTTGTCTACAGTATGGGAAGACATATTTCACTTGCAAGAGACACTTCTTTCCGAGTTGTTCATAGAAAAATAACATTTTTCATTCATGAAGGTCAGTTTGTTCATGATGACCCTCAAGCATGAGCACAAACACGTTACTGATTTCCATTAACTGCTTTTTGGAATAAGAAACTGCAATTTTTGTGAGTTTTTGAAACAAGATATCAGTCTCTAAAACATGACATAACAATGTCTAAAGGAGATCATTTGTCAAAGCTGCCTGCTTAATGAAATTTTTGGGGGTGAAAAAGATAGTCGCAAAGAGGACACATATGGTAATAGGGAAAGCAAACCTGTAAGGTTCCTTGCATACAGAACGAACTTCTGTAGTTTCTGCCATAAGCTCTAGAAACTGATCCTTTTCAATTTTTTCTAGCAACATCTTCTTTGCCTGTAATGAACAGTTCATACAGAGATGAAAGATAATAACAAGGTATCTTTTGGCAGCCACCAAATATTGGAACCATGAAACCAAGATATTTGGCCAAAGTGTCAAATAATAAAAAGAATATACATGAATTTATTTAATTATAATTATAGCAATGTCAACATCAACAACAATAAAATCACTACTGGATGACGTCATTGACAGCCCTTGCTGCATAAAGCAAACCATACCTCTGCAAGTTCTTTTTGGTGCTCTTTAGACAAGTCTCCAATTCTTTTCTTGACCTCAGCATAATCTTGAGGATTTGTATACATGAAGGACAGATTTTCCAGTTCTGACTGCAACCGATTAAGTTATCCACATTACAAGCTTCGGAGGTATATGAATGCAAAATCAAGAATAATGTACATCCCAAGGGAAATTGAGAAAAAATAAAAGAAGCGTTTCAAGGGTGAAAGTGAAATATTGTGCTGTTCCAAGTGCTTTGTTGTTAGCAATCTCATAGGAAAAAAGAGACACTGCATATGGACGACCAAAGACCCCAATCTGTTTCTGATCAATCAGAATCAGAAGGGTTTGGTCTTTATTAACATTCAATATCATTGTTGCTTGAAGAAAATATTTAGCATTTCAGAAACTAAATATATGCATGCATACCTTAATCTGGTACATTCCTAGAAGCTTTGCTAGAGGAGCAAAGACCTGGAGTGTCTCCAATGCAATGCTGGACTGCATAGTAATCCATGTTTTAACAAGATCAGGATGGCTGCAAGAATCAACTGAAAATATCCAGTCACAAAGACAGTAATAGCTACCTGCTTGTGTGGAGGCATGTGTGAGAGAGTATGCATGTTATGCAGCCGGTCCGCTAATTTCACAATGATAACACGGACCTGAAGTGAAGACTTGTTAAATGCTGGAAGGACATAAGAGCACGATTGATTATCAGAAAGTTTCATGGGAAGTAACCTCTTCCGTCATGGCCAGAAACATTTGCCGTAAATCATCAGCTTTTACATCCTGTACTGAATCATTCGAACCTTTGCATTGCAATTTACCCAGCTTGGACACCTAAATTTACAAAAAAAAAATAATAATAATAAAATAAAAATTGAGATGCATAAAAAATGTGCCTTCTGCAGGCAGAGAGACAGAACACTTGAATTAACAACACACTTTTGTCTCTCCTTCCACTATGCGGCGTACTGTAGCGCCAAACTCCTTTTCGATTCGTTCAAATGTAACAACATTTGTATCCTCCACAGTGTCATGTAGTAATCCAGCTGCAATAGATTCCCAGTCCAATTCCTGGTGCCAAAGAAATTTAAAACACAATTTAAAAAAAATAATAATAAATCATAGTTGCCAAATGTGTTTAATATGGAGTCAATAGGACAAGTTCTGAATGGAATTAATGACCAATTAGAAAGAAATAACTACCACATAAGTCAGCGATGGTATCGCTTCTTAAACTTACAAGCTCTCCAAGAATTTTTGCAACCTCAACAGGATGGATGATAAAAGGTTCTCCACTTCGTCGTTTTTGTCCATCATGAGCTTCGAAAGCCAACTGCAGTGACATAGAGATCCTTAACTGGCAGATACTTGTAAAATTCTCCTAAAACCAAAATCCACATGGACGTCTGGTCCACACACCAGAACATTATAATAAATGTAGTGAAACATTCCGATCCTACATAGATGGGAAAAATCTCATGACAATGATGATGATGAGTAAAACTGGAAAGAGGAATCTACCTTCAAAGCATCATTGACCAACTTCAGTTCTGCTGGTGAAAGATACTCAATTGTTGGTTTCAGATCCTAAAAAATCAAACAAAAGAAACATCACAATAAACTAATCAGAAACCCCAGACCAAAAAACGTTGCATTATTTTTCTCACTAGTTCATGGTGTTGAGTAAAAAGTAAAATACAAAGGAATAAAAAGTTGATATCATGGCACTGACAGATACACAAAAATTCGCTGGTGTGAAGCAGTCTGGAATACAAAATATACTGGAAACAAATGAAACAATATTTTTCATAACAGAAAAATTACATATGAGTATGACTAGTGAATGAGCAGATCAATTTCAAATTCTAATTAATTTCCTATCATGCAATTGAATAACCTATGAAGCAATGCCATGAGAGTCCCCTATAGACTCCACTAATTTGTTTTCATAATTTCTCTTTTTCCATAAGGGGAATTTTTTACAGTAAGAGAACAAGGGAATGCAGAAGATGCTTGTGCAGATTGCAAGTGCATACATGCCATTCTGCTCCGTGTTTATCAGCTGTTATAGTTCTTGGGATTTATGATGGCATTGTTGCAAAGAACAAAACCAGAATAACGGTACATATAGTTGGCATAGATCATGTAAGATGGCTGTTCAAGCCACTCACCTAGTCAACAATTTATGTCAAGTTTGATACTTTTGCATATTTCTAGTGCCATTCAATGGACACAATGAACTCCTCTAAGAACTCATCAAACAGGACTTTCTTGCTTAAAAGGAGTTCTGAATTATGATCCATCTCGCATTTATGGGACTCTACACTATTGGAACACTGAGGATTGGACATTATCTCATCTTTCAAAGAGTACATACTCTGACAGAGTAAGAAGTAAACTGTGATACAAACATAACACAAGGATAAACATAATGCTGGAGAAAAGCAACACAGAGGTTGCTTAAATTGTGTAGACTGCACTCAGGTCAGAACAAACCTCCCATAAAGTTTCAGGAGAAGTTGCATCTGGACATCCTGGGGAGAATGAAGAACAGCATAATTTCCAGTCTCTGTAAGCAACATGAAGCACACCACTTGACTTATACAATCTTCCTTTGGGGCAAGGATAAACAGTTTCCACATAGTTCCACTCAGCTGCATTGAGTTCTTTAAATCTCCAGCCATCCTACAGAAGCAAACCAATGAAAATAGGTAAAACTAGAAAAACGAGACCTATAGAAAATGAAATACAAAAAAAAAAAGAGCAGTTCAGCTATTGAAGAACTCTTCATGCATGTTCAATGGAGTGTCCAGGCTCTTGTCAAAAGAAACAAGGATTATCCTAATCTCTGACAAGGATGTTCAGAGGTATATCAAAATTGTTAAAATGTTATTATTATTGAAACCATGAGAGAATAGATTTCCAGTAAAAATGAACATATGCCGTAGCTGTTGCTTATTTTCAGCTTTAAGATGTATGCTGAACATGCAGAACGTAACATCAACAACAACTGACAGTTTGGTATTTCAGAAAAAAAAAAAAAAGGTTAGATAAGAAAAAGATAATCGACAATGAAAGCAGTTTTTTTATCCAAGTTTTGCCGGTCTCTTATTCCCTTCAGAAACTAGTCTAGTTTTTCCATTCATTGTAGCTCTCCGTACTCAAATTCTACACCAGCAGATCATTTTCTCATTCTCCATTAAACTTGGTTTTGGGTTTTTCTGACATGCAGAAAGACAAAGGATTCAGCCGAAGCTGCAAACACCATGGATGTTGGGAAATTGAGTCTGGGAATCCATAACAGAATGCACCCATGGGTGATAATCTTCTGAAGCTGTGCAAGCAATCTTCAAAGAAGATATGGAATTTAGCTAAATAATGGCCGTAAAGTTTTAATTTCGATGCATAAATTCACATGCAACTCTTTCAGCCGTTCCATTCACTCGTTTGCATAGCAAATATTTCAATCAACAAACATCAATATTTAGATCAACATGCGCACCCAAAATCGAATATATAAACCCATTTTCCCGTATGCAGAGAGATAACTGCCCAGAGCCAATTACAGCTTTCGGCAAATCAAAATCCCTTTAAAAAGAAGCAAATTTCAATCCAATCCAATCCCGTCCGAGCACATAATCCTTCCGTTTCTCGATCGAAAGACAAACGCATACCGAATTCGCCCGGGTCAAGCAGTGCCTCTGCCCAGTCCCACGATCATGCAGCGCCGAAACGCTCTGAGGCTGCGTGGTGCTCGCGAGGAACCCTGTCAAGACCCGCGGCGCCTTCCACGCGCACGACAGCACGTTGCACTCATACCTTCCACCGCTGCAGCTGCTGCTTCCACCGCCGCTCTCGCTTCCACCAGACCCCTTGGGCAGCCTACAGAGATTCACGCATTCCGCTGAAACAGCAAGATTACCATGAGAAACTCCGCAGAATCCGCCAATCCTAATTAAAAAAAAAAAAAAAAAAACTTACTACTCGACGGCCAGAACCGTCACCTGAAATCGATAGCGCAGATGTCATCTCCAACAGAAGAGCTAGTATTGAATGAAGAAGAAGTGAATTGGGAGGAGGGAGCCGCAAAATCCAGGAATTTAGAGTGAGTCGACTCGCTAAAAGAAAGCGAGTGAGAAATGGAGGAAGGCTTTTTTTTTTTTTTTTTTTCCCTCTCCTTCGGGATTTTTTTTTCTCTTCTCAAGAATGAAAAGATAACGCAGCGACAGAAGCAGAGCTGAAGGCCACAAAATCGGCCGAAGAGAGCGAGAAGATATTAGTTTTCTGAGGGCGAGAAATATGTTTTTTTTTTTTTTTTTTTTTTTTCGTTTCGTATTTTTATATTTGTATCCGGCAACAAGCAGCAGGTAACGTTTGGTGAGTTTCGACTTCGAACGGGAAAGGGATTTTTTTAACACTCTGGACGACTACGAATTTCAATGCGCAGTCACGTCTCTCTCTCTCTCCCTCTCCGTTTAGTCCCCTCGTGGAAGAAGCAACTCTGTCTCTCTGTTTTTGTTTAGTCCCCTCGTGGACAATATCCGACGAGTTAACGGTTAGGATCAAAAGTTCACTGCTTATGTGGTTGGAAAGCAGTATTAATTAGTATGTTGTACTAGTTAGCATGCTAGCTATTTTTTCTTATATTTTTATGTGTACCATGACAATTTCGTATTACACTAGAGCACGTTTACACCCTCACGGTGAGGAGGGAATTTTAACCCTAAACCCCCCACCACAGAGGAAAAATTATAAATTCCCACAATAGGGAAAAATTTATAAAACTCCCATACCAGAGGACTAAATTGTAAAAAATCACAACGCCTATATAGGGAATCAAACTTAGCTTGCGCAGACTGAATTACCACTATGACGCACACGTCATGGCAAACACGATTGTCACTGCACATGCCACCGGGAGTCCGCCCATGCTGTAACATTGGTGTCTTTGCTTCCTTGAAGATTGGCGTTCGACTTCCGACAACAACATGCGGTGTTTAGGTAATTATTTCTATCCATATTTGGTGGGAGTACAACATGAGGGGAGCTTTGTCTCCTAGAAGAAGAATAGATAAGAGCTTATTGTCTCTTAACGATGAAATAGCTAGTCCTAATCCACGTCCTGAGGAGTTATCCTTATGGCGTTAAGAAGGGGCTTGTTATATCTCATTTATTCTTCACCAATAATGTCTTGCTCTTCCTCCGAGCCAACGGACAAGAAATTTTTGCTCTTCCTGAACTAATCGACATTTATGAGGAAAGTACTGGGCAAAAAGTCAATATGGATAAAATAGCAGCATATTTCGGTAGCAACATTTCTCAATTAGAAAGAGAAGAGATGGAAGTCCCGATTGGATCAAAGGGTAAGCAAATTCATAACTATTTGGGCCTCTTAGCGTTGATTGGATGGTCATGAACTCAAGTGTTCAACTATATTAAAGAACGTGTCTAGGTGAAAACCCAACATTGGAAGGAAAGATTTCTCTCGTAGGGCGGAAATGAAGTTTTGCTAAAATAGTGGTACAAGTCATCCAAAATTATGTTATGAGTTTGTTTTGTTTGCCAATGAAGATTTGCATCGACATTGAAGTTGCCATGAGTCATTTTTGGTTGGGGGGGAATGGGAAACGGCGAATTAGTTGGATGACATGGAAAAAATGTGTAGAGCTAAAGAACATGGAGGAATGGGGTTCAGAAATGTACATTTCTTTGACATGGCTCTTCTAGCGAAACAAGCGTGGAAAATCATGACACAGCAGAACACCCTCCTTCACAGCATTATGAAATGTCGTTATTTTCCAGGTGGTAACATGTGGGATTGTACCAGTCGACCCACAAGCTCCTTTGCTTTGAGGAGTATCTTGAAAGCATTGCAACTTATGAAAGCGGGATACAAATGGAGATTGAGAAATGGGCAGCGTATTCGATTTTTGAGAACAAATATACCTCTATCCAACAATGGAAGGCTGGACCTTACCCTATGACATTAGTGATGATAGCAAAGTGGCTGACTTTATTGACCGGTGCTATCAGCTATGGGGGATGGTGTTGGGTAGCTGTTAGTTCTGTCCTCATTCCAGAAGTAAATGAAGATGATACCAGATTTTGGGCCATGGAGCATGATGGGATTTATAGGGTAAGATCAACATACAACCTGGTTTTGTCCTCCTATTGGCAGATAGATGTGAAAACCTATCATACAACTAATTCGTGAATACTGAAAACTCTTTGGAAGTTAAATTTACCCAGGAAAATCACCATTTTTAGCTGGAGACTTCTATTAGGACTGCTACCAACCTGTGTGAACATGCTTAGAAGGGGAATTCTTATACCTATAAATTGTTTTTTCTGCAATATTGTTGACGAAGACTCATATCATGTGTTCCTTCACTACAATGCAACTAAATCTATTTTTCACCCACATCTGTTACACCTCATGTCGGTAAAGGCTTATAATACTATATGGGAGGTCTTCCTATAGATTAAAGTCTGGAATATACCTTTTCTCTTTATGCTTTTCCTATGTACTTGTTGGAGCATTTGGCATTTGAAAAACAAAGTTTATTTGGAGATTCTCAAACTTCCTCTCTCGAACGTCTCAAAATGGTCCACAAGTTACCTACAAATGATTGAAACAACTCAGTTTTTAAAAATAGGCCATTTTTACCATACAACCGAGTGCAGTAAGATGGCAAAAACCAAGAAGTGGGACAATGAAGCTTAATGCGGATGCCGATTTCAATATGCAATATATGAGAATGGGCTTTGGTGCTATAATTTGGGATTGGAATGGTGATTTTATTGCAGCAAAAACTTGGATGAAACATGGATATGTAGATCCAATTGTTATAGAGGCTCAAGCACTCCTATTAGGGCTTGAATAGGTGCTGAATCTTAACTATCAAACCTTATATTTGGAATGCAACTCACTCCTCCTCATATCCTTGTTAAATAATAATGAGATTATTCACTCCTCCTTATGACATTTTGTTCACAGGATCAAGAGTCTTGTAAACAATGTAAATGATGTGCACCAAGTGCTTGTCGTTAAGAATACTGTGATTACCAGTTTAATTAAAATTAACCAAAACATATTAAAGGTACCACTATGCGGGAGATAGTGCAGAATAACGGTGAGTTGGGTCGAATCCACAGAGAGACGATATAGTTTTGAATTGTTTTTAAAAGAAAGAGAGGGCATAAAGAAGAGAGAAAAAGAAATTAGAGAAAGAGAGAAAAGAATTAGAAGAGTTGGAGCAAAAGAAAGTGAGACAAGAAGCTAAGGGGGTGTTTGGCAATGACAGAAAGTTTTCACCTGAAACTTTTCAATTTAAAACTTTTCATTCTCTACAACTTTTTTATTTTTTAATTATTTTTTTACATTTCCCAACACAAACAACCCTACTTTTCAATCATTTCTACACAATTTCCTATACAACCAACCTATCTATTTTAATTTTATCCTATTTACTTCTCATCATTACCTCTATAATATCACATCATTTAACAACTTTTATTCTTCAAAACTTTTCACCAAAAGTTTTAGTTATTCCCAAACACACCCTAAAATAAAAGAAATTATAATTAACTAACAACTTAATTAAAGCTATTCTAAAAAAGCAATTAAAACTATAAAATTCAACTATTAAAACAGGAAAGAGAATTACATTAAATTTAATCTAAAAATTACAAAGTAAAAAAAATAAAGCAGGAAATCTAATCTACAAATTAAATCTACAAATTAAAAATTAACAACTACGAAGCACTACAAACCATAAAGCAACAAAATAAAATTTACATTACCCAAATTGAAGAGTAAATCTCCACTTTATGGAAATTTTATTGCATGGCCCAACCTCTTTGCTAGGGGTCCCACAAGATGGGTCTCACCCAAGGGAGAGGATTGGTTGTGTGATGTCTCGAAGTGTGTGGATGGACCCTCCTTTTATGCTTGTAGAGCACCCCTTCTTGAGCTTTGAGAATTCGATGTGGGATTCCATGCTTGGACGACACTGTAGCTTGTAGCTGCCCTTTGCAATTTGCCGTTTTTTGCTATGGCCTGCTTGTTTTGCACCTTCCTTTTCACATTTTCTGCCCAAAATTGCATCCATCTTCCAGTGGTGAGAATAAGCATGAGCGTAGAAGGTTGGAAGCCAACACCGGCTGCTACTTAGATGCTTATTGTGACGGCCGGCTGTTCAAAGGGGGAAGTAGGGGCGGTGATTTGCAATGGGTTCTCTGCCGCAGAAATTCGAGCAAATGCTGAAATAGATGTGTCAAAATGGAATTCCCAAGCACCTGGGATGCTTGGCATGAGCTATCGTTAAATGGGTTTTTTAGGGTAGGTGCTAAAATTGCTACTGTTCGGTTCCATCTTTGATGGCTAGAATTTGGAGTTGCAGCTATGAAGAGCTTGCAGAGATGGGGCCGAAGATGGGTTTTACGAATTCGATGGCTGCTGAAAATCCATTAGATGCAAGGGCGGTAAAAAAAAATTGCTGTTGCAGAGGTGGGTTTTCTACCATTGCCGTAGCTGGAGGGCTGCCTATTGGGAAATCAAGGTTGGTCAGTTGACAGCTAGGGGTGTTAATGGTCATGGTCAACCCGTTAACCCGCTCGTTCAACCCGTTAATAAATGGGTTTGGGTTGGAATTT
>JAXCLR010000050.1:63035398-63063737 GCA_035584095.1 Annona squamosa | reverse complement strand
AGTAAAATTATTTCCGTTGACGTTAAAGAGTTTTTCCTAAGAAGGAATAATGTCCTCTTAAAGCAAATTATAAACAACAAACTTTTCATAAAGGCTGTACTTGTAAAATCTTTAAATTAGAGGATTATTTTGAATCTCAAAAGTTAGAGGATCAACTATGCAAACATACTCATGAAAATGCTGCTTTTTTTTCCAAAAGGTTAAATTTGCAAAACTCTTAAATTTATATAGTTTTGCAAATAGTCGAATCCTTGAAGTGAGTGCGCAGAAGTGCAAACCGAGAGGGCTATATTTGCAAACAACCCCGTACGAAGAAGCTATTTGGGTTCCACATTTGCGATACAACAACCGATAATTGGGGATTATTAAATCGGATAATGTTTCCACAAGCTTCCAAACCAATGCTATCAAAACCATCAAAATTAATCACGACCCAAAAATACCATTAAAACTAATTAAGATATATTTGTAGGCTTATCACGATCAAGTATGACTGTGCTGCCATTGGTTGATAGATAGACCAGATGAATGCACAAATCATGTGAAGATATTTACTATTCGTCCACCCATTTGTGAGACGTGAATGATCAATTGAAATTGAGTAGAAATGTTTATATTTTCCCATAAATGAAATGATTTTATTTATTTCCCACGTAAATTTCTGTACCATTATTTTGTTACTTTCTCATCTTCAAAACATTCATGTTTCTTTGGAGTTTCTAAACCTGATAGTTACAACCCTCAACATTTATATTCTTCCACAAGTGACGTGGTAAATATTTTAAGTATTTTAAGTTAGAATCATGTGTGGCCCTGATTTAATGCTCCAAAAGTTAAATAACGTCCCTTGGCATGTCAACACAAACGAAATTAATTAGATATCTTTTTAAAGATGCTCTTGTTTAATTACCATGACTACGGGTAAGGTTGCTTTTTTTTGAGTTGGCATTAGTGAAAACAAGTACAAATGAAAAGTTTAGTAGATGCACGATGACTACCAATACAGAGATGAGACCCTGACAAGGCATTCTTGGGTCTGCCACACAATTGCTAAGTTCTGTTGTCAGAGATCTGAAATATGATAAGAAATTAAGAAATAACTTAATTGGTTTCTTAGTTGTGGATGTAGAGAAAATGAGAGGCAGAATTTTAGTATGTTAAGGATACCCACATTATGATATTGGGCCCATCCATTGCATCTTGGATACACTTTTTTTAAAGTTTTCAATTTCGTATCTAGGTCTAACCATGATATTTTTCCATAAATATTTTTTATATTTTTTTGAAGTAATTTTTATATTTTTTGAAGCTTTTGATATTTTATAATATTAAAATAAAAATAAGGCATTTTTATATCTCCAGACAAGAGAAATAATTGCTGTTTTAATCGTTGTACATTTTATTTTTAAGAGAAATAATCGCTCTTCTTATAACTAATGATAAGAAGACAACATAGCCCCATTGAGAAGAATGCCACTATATATTGAAGTTGAGTTCAGCAAAGTAGTGAAGACTTACACCAAAGAACCATGGGCTTTTGTACACAAGAACCTTCCTCCATGACATTAAATGAGGGATTTATAACTATCCAAAGTGCACTAGTGAAGCCATGTGTAATCAAAGAAACTAAAAGAAGGAAAAGCTTTAAATATAGTCATTGCCCTAGTACATGAATCGTCTCATTTTAAAAATTCGAAATATTTACCAAAATGAAGGGAAATCTTAAAAGCTCATTTTGTCTCATGCACACTTGGATTCACAAGCTTAATGACAGGGGATTAGTAACAAATGTGTGCAAACTCACCCGTTTAACAAAGAAAGTGGACACATGGTAAATAGAACTCTACACAATTAATAAGGGCAGTGTTGTAATAACTAGAAGTGTCAATGGATTAAGTAAACCTATTAACCAACTTGGCTAACTATTGATAAATGGGTCTAAATTAGGAGTTTCGAATAGATAATTTATGATCCATCACCGCATTCAATTATTTAAATAAATAAACTAATTAGGGCTAAAGGTTTATCATCCATCAACCTATTTGGTAATCAATTGAATTTATCTAACTCACTTTACTTGTTAAGGTGGATATATAATAAACAATCAAAGCTCTAAAATCCATTCCCTTGTAGTCAATCCCTAACCCTAACATCTTTACTTATCTCCAAACCTTCAGTGCTCCCTCTAGTCGTTGTGCACCACCACCATCCTAGTATAGCTTACTGCTGATAAGCTCTCTTTCTCTCTTGTTATCCCTAATCCTATGACACCCTCTTTACATTCCTACCCCATCTGCTCTCTCTTGCTATCCCTATTTGGTGATAGTACTCTCTATCTTCCTCTCTCTCTTTCTCTCTCATCACCCCTAATTGGCAACTAGTACTTCGTCTTCCCCTCTCTCCATCCTTGTCTCTATGTATGATCCCTATCTCCTGCTCTCCCATTTTATCTTTCACCATCCCTAATCAACTATGATACTTTTTGTTTTCCTCTTTCTCTCTCAACATCCCTAATTGACGACTAGTACTTCTTATCCCCCCCTCTTTTTGTCCCTATCTTTTCCTCCCATCTCTCCTTACCTTTCTCCCTCTCCTCTTGAGCCCTTCCTTACCGCATGGCCAACGCTAGTCACTAACCTTCTCAAAAATTAGCTCCATCGATCAGCTTGAAATCTCCTAAACCATTCCTCTTAATTGCCTTTGAACTCACAATGAATTTCTAATCTATCAATTGTTTGCAAGTCTTAGATTGAGAGTGATGCAATTAGTTTGCTATTACAATCTCTCCACAAATGCATGGTCATAGATTGTAGAATATAAAATATCAATCACAAAGGGAACTCGGGACTTAAAACATTGTTTTCAAACACTTATATCAAACACGAAAAAAGTAAATTGAAAGAAAAGAAACAATAAAAAAGAAAGTTAATCTTAAGAACATAGAGCAAGAAATTAAAAGTCAAATGATGCGAATACTTGGGATCTAGGGTTTCATATGTGATACCTTCAATGAATATGTGGAGTGCTTATTTAATCTAGATGTTATGCATTAAAGGAGAATAAATCCTAAATTATCTTTGTATCTTCTCTCGAAACTTGCAACGCGAAACCCTAATCTTTCTTAATCACCTATTTTCATGGAGATTAAGTCAATTAGGATTCATTAAGTTCTATGTACATTCACGGAATTTCCAAGGTCATAATGTCTATTTAATAGTCTTAGATTTTTCGATTTAATATTTTGATTATCATACGTTAGACTTTCACCTCTCGATTCTTTCATCTAATATATGAAATCATATTGAAGTGTAATATCATACACCCAACAAGTATTGAAATCACAAGATATCAAATTAACATAAAATACCTTCATAAATTAAACAAAACTACAATCCACTACATTAGACTCATGCTACATCCTAAACTCTAAATTAAAGACTTAACTAAGCATATTTAAATCCAAATCCAAAAAAAATAATATTTTATCTCAAATCTAACTCAAACATGATAATTAAACTCAAACAAAAAAAGAAAAATCTTATTGTTTGGAAGCCTCATGATATCTTAAATGCTTCAATCAACACATCATCTAGTTTTTCATCTTCTGCTCTTCGTCTTCTCTCAGTCTTGGACCTCAACCTTAGCTTTAAAGATGTTCTAAAATGCCTTGAGAGATTCAAATAAGTGTTTATATAGAGACCAAGAAATACTTGGGCACGTAGTCTGAATCAAGCATGGAATTGCGCATCTAGACCCCTAAATAGTTTGAACCGTATGGGACCAAATGTTTGGGCCTTTGGTCCTTGCATTTGGCCTTGAAAATTATGTACTATACCCTAAAAAGAATTTAGGTCCCACGTAAAATACATTCTATGTTATTTCAATTACTGTTTTGTCTTCCTTTGGTTCTTTAAAATCATTAATCGAGTGAGTCTTGGTTATCATGTTTCAATTCTCCAAGAATTGCATAAGTTTTTCTTTGATTTCACCTGATTTTGCACATATTGATCAATCACGAGTGTTTTTCCTAAACGAAATTGAATCAATCAAATATGTTTCAAATTATC
Organism: Annona squamosa; assembly: GCA_035584095.1. NCBI lineage: Eukaryota > Viridiplantae > Streptophyta > Magnoliopsida > Magnoliales > Annonaceae > Annona > Annona squamosa. The sequence continues at coordinate 63,059,670 of JAXCLR010000050.1, read as the reverse complement.
TCAATCACTTACATTCTCATCTAATTATCATTATGAATATATAATATGAAAATTACCTTAACATTTGCATAAATTGAGATGAGCCATTTAATTTTCAGTATTGATGTATTATGTGGTTGATGCATTCTGCATTGATATTAATGAGATGTGTGATGCACTGTGTTATTGATGCAATATGTTGTTGTTATTAATTTACGAATAGGTGTTGTAACACATATGCATAACTTGTTAACAACTGTTAGCCTACTTATTAAATAGGTTGTAAAATAATTAAGTTGAAAATTTTAAACATAGAATTAAGATTAAGCTCCAATTCATTTAACTGGATCTATTAATGCCTCGAGTAGCAGTGAATCTAGATACTCCAAGGCTAGAGGAGCTCTCAAAGGAAATGAAAATGATGAAATGGATCGGGTCGAGTGTTGAGGGTTGATCTAATTAATTTTTCGACTTATCCGTCTTAAAGCGTAGGAATGAGATGTGCATTAAAGCCAAGATGAAAGACAAACCATTACAAGGCAATTTCGTACTCTTGGATGCAGAGATTGCCACTCCAAAAGACTACCAAGACCATGCCTTTGGAGGTAACAAGTGATAAGAATTATGTCAAAGTCAATCCCTTATTCAGAAGAGTTTGCTCCTGGTCTTCTAGCCTCCCTAGATGAGCCAATAAAGCTTTCTTCAAAGGTTAGTACTACTACGTTAAGAAGGTTGCCCGAGTACTCTTTAAGGAACGACTATTAAGGGAGAAGTTGATCCTCTTGTCCAATAAAAAAATTTTCTATTCATAAATATTACTTCTTCCTATGTAAATCTTGTGTCTCTTAAACTGATTTAGTAGAAGATAATGTCAATAAAAGAGATAAATATTGTTTAATATTTGGTTATTATATTGATGATTAACTAAAAGAATGATATTAGAGATATTACTAGAGATACTATTGATGTTATGAACTTCGGATTAAACGAAACAAATGGCTTAGATTTGAAAGAAAAGTGTAGAATAAAAAACAAGAGATTGCATGCACGATGTTGCCGTATTGAATCATTACCCAGCCCCATACGTATTATAAGATCTCCTATTATTCTTGAACTCAAACTAATTAACTCGTGTTTGTACTGGAATTACACATCAATGTACAAACAGCAGTGAAGTAGGGTCAATAATACAATACATAATATTTCTTTAGATATGTTCTTGGCTAGCCTCAAAATAGTCATGGATATGGGCAATCATGTGTTAGAATTAAACTCCCATAAGGTGTTCTAATTAAATAAGAAGTCTTTGAATTTAAAGACAGCCCAGTGTATCTGAGATACGTATGCAATCCGAGTCCAAGTGAAACTACACTTCTACTAAGAGTCATGATGGGAAGGGTTCTATATATAGAGGAGTCTAGGTCCCTCTCTCGCACGTGTACATCATAAGTGATTCCCATCTACCGCTAGTATCATAGGGAGAAGTGTTAAGGGAGAAGACTTTGTACTCTACTCGGTCTACAGGTGGAATCTACACACACATGGATTCAAGTATGCTTCCGCATCACATGATTTCCAACATGTGGTATCAGAGCACACGTTTCGATTTTGGGTTTTATAGATTCCACCCACAATATTAAATGATGCTTGAAATGTTCATTATCGATGCATTAATCTAAGATATATATATATATGAATGCATTGTCAATGGATTATTATTATTTCTTCGAATAATTGGATTTGTATGAAAATTTATCCGTGAAAAATATTTCTGTTGTTACGGATTAATTACTTGAATATTTTTTATTATTAAGATCATCTCATTGCTAATGTATGTTTTGGATCATATCACATGGAATACTCATTATTGAATCAGAATATTCATTATTGATATTGGTTTTATTAATCTGTGTTAATATAAAATAATAATAATACATGGATTTTGAACCCTACCATTCACCGGACCCATCACTATAACTAATCATCAAAAAAAACTTCTTCTACTGTCGCCGCCCCTGGCCGCTATTGCCGAAAACGGAACCCACGGTTGAACGGCGGCAACGCTGACGTACGCAGGCTGCTTGGCGACATGGTGATGACGACCACACTGCTGCCGATTTTTCAATTTTTTCGTTGCTGGAAACCTGCTGAAGAAGACGTACTTAAAGAGATGATGACGTTGTGCTGGACCGATGCTGGTCAGCTACTCCTGTGATGACTGCTATCAGTGCTGCTGTTGACAGAAAAGGCAGCAGTAGATGACTCCGAATAGAGAACGGAGAGGACATGGCAGCTACTGGTCTCTAGCGGATGAACAACGGACGGCGGCTAACGGCATCACGGTGATCTGGAAGGCCAGAAAAGGGGGCGACGAGCGGCAGCAGCGATAGTTCGACATGCCGAGCAGTGGGTTTGGGCGGCAGCTGTTGGCAACAGGGTTTCTGGTTTGGGACTTTGGGGGGAGAAGAAAATGAAATTACAGAAACACCCCTCGATGAAAATTTTCAAATGAAACCCCTTTGGAAACCCATTTGCATAAACCCTTCTTTTTGGATAATTTTGCAAATGGGTTCTCTCCCTCTTTAGCGAGCTTGGGCATTTGCGAGCTCGTCCATTAAGCCCATAAAAGAATAGCCCACTAAGCCTATAAAAAATAACTGATTAAGCCCAAGTATTTTGGCCGGACATGTAGCCTATTATAAACCATCTATACATAAATTAACATAATTCTTGGTCATATGATCTAAATTGGACGATCCAATAGTCATTTTCTATGTTTTTAGACATTTTAAATCTAATGGAAGGTCTGATTAAGCTAAATAGGTCAATAAATTTGACTTTTTGGACATTTATGCAAATACATGCAAATTTTGAATTATATGTGCAATTAATTCACATGATTAGTTTATAAATGTCTTAATTAGCAATTTATTTATGATTTATGCTTTCTATTTATTTTAGCATGCAATGTATATATGAATAATTATATAAGTTATGATTATTAAATTTTATAGTGAAATTATATTCCATGGTATGACTGGGGTTAGTGTCTAGGCAAGAGGTATTGAAGAGGATCACGTAGTTATTTAATTAGTTTCTTGCTATGTAGGGGGAGCCTCCCATGCCCCACCTCACTTATCTGGTTGACCAAAAGAAAGAATATGAAATTTAATCGCACATAATGAATTTAATAATCATTATTATTGAATTATTCGTACATATACATTATACTCTATAATTTATATTAATGGAAAGAAAATATTGTTGTTGATTTTCTCATAATAGAAATTGTAATTAATTGTCATTATGCAATTTATGTTTAATAAATATTGTTCATCTTTATGTCTTTTGTTACCTTGAAGGGTCTAAGATGTTTAGTTAATCAAATTTATTAAACAAAGAGAGAATAACATGATTTTTCTTCTTATCGTAGAAATTGCATTATTAAAGAATATTATATTATAGTTCTGCTCAAAGGTAGCTATAATTTAATATTTATCAATAATTAACTAGAACTGCATAAACGCAGAAAATTTTCTCCCCGAAGGTGGGAATTTCTTGACTTTGTGTATTCATAATTAATTATTGAATATTAATGTTTATCATAGTATTATTGAATATAATCATGCATTATTGCTTATATGATTAATTCTAAATTTTTTTAACTATGATTAATTATTGTTAATGAAATTATTACATAATAAGTTTATTTGAATCATAATGGTGACGTGAGCTTAATCATTTTTTGTTATAGCTATGGCTCCTGTTCCTCAATCTCATTTGTATAATGTCTCGACACTGAATGGATCAAATTATTCTGATTGACAAGAGCAATTGCTTATTACTTTAGGATGTTTGGATCTGAATTTAACCATTCGTGTTGCAAAACCTAGTGACATAATGCCTGAAAGTACTGATAGTCAAAAGATTCAATTTGATAAATGAGACCGTTCCAACAGATTGTCTCTTATGATTATAAAGAGTACAATAGAAAGGAACATCAGAGGCTCTATTTTTTACCTTGAAGATGAAAGTGCCAAAACTTATCTTGACTCAATTAATGAAAAATTCAGTGGGCCAGATAAAACATTGGCTGAAATGTTCACTAACAAATTGACTTTAATAAAATATGATGGCTTTTGTGGAGTGCGAAAGCACATAATGAAAATGTCAAATATAGCTGGGAAACTTAGTGAACTAGGGATGAAAATATCTGACTCTTTCCTAGTCATATTTGTCTTAAACTCTCTTCTATCTCAGTTTTTATAATTCAAAATTTCCTATAACACACAAAAAGAGAAATGGACTTTAAATGGATTAATATCCATGTGTGTATAAGAGGAAGAGAGATTAAAGCAGGATAGATCAATGACGATCTATTTCACATCGACTTCTAAGTAGTACAAGTCAAAGAAAAGCAAAGGGAAGAATAAATTCCTATTAAAGAAAGGCTTAGAGGATGGATTGAAAATGTCCACTGAAAAGTGTCATTTTTGTAAAAAGAAATGACATTTTAAGAAAGATTGTCTCAAGCGAAAGAGTTGGTTTGAAAAGAAAAGTAACAATTATATACATGTTTGCCTTAAAACCAATTTCATAAATATATCCTCTAATTTATAGTGTATTGACTCTGGTGATGCTATCTATGTTTCAAACTCTTTGCAGGCATTCCATTCAACCCGCACCCAAAACCGCATGAGTCATCAATCTTAATGGGCAATCTGACCAAGTCCAAAGTCAAAGTAGTAAGAAATTGGAGGCTTCGCCTTGACACGGAACATTTTTTAGAACTGCATGACATTTTCTATGTTCTGTCTATTTCTAGAAATTTAATTTCTTTGCCAAAACTTGATGTAATGGATTATTCTTTCAGTTTTGCAAACTCAAAGTTTTCTTTATTTAAAGATTCTATTTTAGTTGGAATTGAAACATTGTTTAATGGTTTATATTAAATAAGTGCAGATTGCTCATTTATTAATTGTTCATCTACCATAAATGTATGTACTAGTAATAAACGTGGTATGATTGATGAAAATTCCTCCATATTGTGGCATAAAAAGTTGGGTCATATATCGAAAGAAATTATGCTAAGATTAGTAAAAGACGAGGTATTACCTACTCTAGATTTTACTGATTTTAGCATATATATATATATATATATCGATTGTATTAAAGCAAAACAAACCAAAACTTAGAAAAAGAGTGTCACGAAAAGCAATGAACTTTTAGAATTGATCCACACCGATATTTGTGGTCCATTCTCTTCATGTATAGGAGGTGAAAAGAACTTTATCACGTTTATTGATGATTTCTCACGTTATGATTTTATTTTCCTATTACATGAAAAGTCTAATTCTTTGAACACTTTTAAAATATTTAAAGAATTAGTAGAAAAGAAATTGGATAGGAAAATTAAAGTTGTGAGATTTGACAGGAGCAGTGAATATTATGGTGAACATGGTCAATTAGATTGAATCCCTGGTCCATTTACTAAATTTTTAAAAGAAAATGGTATTGAACCTCAATATACGATGCCTGGAACTCCCCAACAAAATGGTATTGCTGAAAGGAGAAATCGTACTCTCATGGATATGGTGAGAAATATGATTAGCAACTCATCTTTACCCTTATTCTTGTTGAATGAAGCCTTGAAAATTGCTATGTATATCCTCAACAGAGTTCTCAGTAAAGCTGTTCCTAAAAGTCCATTTGAGTTATGGTCAGGCAGGAAACCCAATCTGAGGCATATGCATATTTGGGGTTGTCAAGCAGAAGCAAGGATACTCAACCCATAATAAAAGAAATTGTACCCAAGAACTATTAGTTATTTTTTATTGGGTATCTAGAATAGTCTAAAGGGTATAGATTTTATAGTCTGTCTCATAATATTAGGATAATTGAGACTGGAACAACTTGATTCATTGAGAATGACGAAAATAGTAGGAGCACAACTACACGAAATGTGGAATTTAAGGAGATCAGAGACCTTTCCTCTAGTTGATCATTAATAAATGCAAGAACGGAGATTGTTGATCATAATATGACAGATCGACAACCAGAAATTGTTGTGTAACCTACAGAAGAGACTAATAATGAATCGATCTCAATTACAAATGACATTCATCAATACGATAATGTAAAACATATTAATGAGCCAAGAAGGTCTCATCAAATAAGGATACCTATTATTTCAGATGACTATATTATATATTTGGAAGAATGTATTGACGATCCTTGTATTGAAAATGATCCATTGACATTCAAAGAAGCTATTAATAGTGAAAATTCTGAATTATGAATCAATGCTATAAAAGATGAATTGGAATCCACATTTCAAAAGAAAGTTTGGGATTTTGTTATGTTGATTAAAAGGAGCAAACTTGTTAGTTGTAAATGAATATTCAAAACCAAATGGGACCCTAAGGGTAATGTAGAAAGGTATAAGGCTAGACTTATTGCTAAAGGATTCACAAAAATAAAAGGCATTGATTATAAGGAGACATTTTCACTAGTCTCCAGAAAAGACTCATTCAGAATCATTATGGCGTTAGTGGCTTACTTTGACTTAGAGTTACACCGAATGGATGTAAAGATGACATTCCTGAATGGGGATTTAGAAGAGGTGTACATGATGCAGCTTGAAGGATTTGAAATAGAATGAAAGGATACATTAGTACGCAAATTAAAGAAATCTATATATGGACTTAAACAAGCTTTCCGACAGTGGTATTTAAAGTTCAACAAAGTTATCACTTCCTTTGGATTTACAGAAAATATTGGTGACTAATGTATATATCTGAAGTTGAGTAGGAGCAAGTTTATATTTTTTATTTTATATGTAGATGATATTTTATTTGCTACTAATGATTTAGGTCTTTTACATAACACTAAAAGTTTTCTTTCTGAATATTTTGATATGAAAGATATGGGTGAGGCATCATGTGTCCTAGGAATTTAGGTCCATCGAAATAGGCCTAAAAGATTTTTAGGGTTATTACAAATAGCGTATATCAATAAAATTCTAAAAAGATTCCAAATGTCTATCTGCTCATCATGTGAAGTATCAATCTTTAAAAGTAAAAAATATGGTCTGCATCAGTGTCCACAGAATGAGATTGAGAAACAGAAAATGAGGTCCATCCCATATGCTTCTACTCTTGGGAGCATGATATATGCGTAAGTTTGCACACGTCCTGATATTAGTTATGCAATAGAATTACTTGAAAGATATTAAAGCAATCCAGTAATGGAATATTGGAAAGCAGTAAAGAAAGTAATGCGATACTCTAAGGAACTAAAGATTATGAGCTCACGTATGCAAAAACTGATCAATTAGAAGTGATCGGTTACACAGATTCAGATTATGTTAGTTGTACAAACAGCAGAAGATCCACATCAGGTTATGTTTTATTATTAATCGGTGGAGCAGTTTCATGGAAGAGTGGGAGACAAAATCGTGTAGTTTACTCTACCATGGAAGCTGAATTTGTCGACCGTTATGAAGCATCCCCACATGCACTTTGGTTGAGGAAATTTATCTCAGAGCTTAAAATTGTGGATTCTATCTCTAGGCCTCTGAGAATCAGTTGTGACAATTCATCAGCAATTAGCTTCTCCAATTATAGAAGAATTACTGGCGCTAACAAGCATATTGATGCTAAGTTTATGTTGGTACAAGAAAGAATTAATGATCATCTGATATCGATTAATTTTGTTGGTACTACTGACATGATTGCTGATCTCATGACTAAGGCTCTGGCGCACAAAGTTTTCTCTGGACATATAAGAAATATGGGTCTTGTTATGTAGGACAATTATTGATGTAATCGATACATTTTGAGATCTCATGTTGGATGATTATTTTCTTTTGTTTCATTATAGTATTTTGTTGACAATTTCATGTGATTTGGAAACAAAAGATTTTATCTATTTGATATTAATGTAGGACATTAAAATAACATAATTGTAAATCTGCCATTAAGAACTTAGTTAAATAAGTTCGTTAATATCGTGGTACATGGAAGGAAGTATGTTACACATTGCATATAACCGCCATGATTCATATTGACAAATTTTTCTTAACTAAGTATTAAAGTTGGATTGCGTATCTAATGACTGAGCATATTTTTCAAATGAGTGCACTCATCCGGTAATTTTTCAAATGTTAAATCCAAGGATTGTATTTTAAGTATAATTTTTCTTTTCTTTCTTAATTTTATTTTAATTAGGCTAAGTGGGAGAATATTAGAATTAAACTTTTTCATAAAGGTGTCCTAATTAAATAAGAAGTCTTTGGATTTAAAGATAGCCCAGTGTATCTGAGATATGTTTGCAAACCAAGTCCAGGTGGAATTACACTTCTACTAAGAGTCATGATGGGAAGGGCTCTATATATAGAGGAGTTTAGGTCCCTCTCTCACACGTATATATAACAAGTGGTTCCTATCTACCGCTAGTATCACAGGGAGAAGTGTTGAGGGAGAAGACCTCGTACTCTGCTCAGTCTACAGATGGAATCTACACACACATAGATTCAGGTACGCTTCCGCATCACATGATTTTCAACAAGACCTTCTCACTTTACATTTCTCTCTTTAATACTTGTGATCGATCGACAATCACAAAGTGTAATTGTGATAGAGGAACCCAGACTCCTTTGCACTCATATAAAGTCTTTCCCATCATGACTTAAAATAGAAGATAATCAATCACCTAATGAGAACTACTATATTTAATAATATACTGAGCTTCTACTTTTAAGATAAATACAAAGACTATTATATTAGGCCACTGATAGAATGTAACAGAAGTGGGTTGTTGTTGCCGGGTAGAGAGGAGGAAGGGCATTAGAAGAAAGGTAGGGACGAAGAAGGACATCCAAGGTTTGCTATTATGAATAGGTTATTTTTTAGTTGGGAAGTAATAAAACTTTTGGATAAAAGTCTGTTATGTAAAAGTTTTTAAAATAGAAGAAAATACTGTGATATGATTAGGATAATGATGAAGAGTAAAAAAATTAAAGTAAAAATAGATAGTTTAGTTATGTAAAATAATTGAAAAGTAAGGTAGTTATATATGAAGGTATGAAAAAAAGAATTAAAACAAGGTAATTGTTGAAAGTGAATAGTTTTTTTTTTTTTGAAAAGTTCAATTTATAAAATTGTATGATTAAACATACAAGCTAATCTTTTTGGTTTCTTAATATATGCAACTTTTACCTTAGATCTTTGCTATTCATGATATTTCTAGCTTAAGTGCTGCTAATAAAAGTGTTATTATGATTTTTGCAGTTAAAATATAGGTTATGTTGAAGAAGGATAAATTATACCAGTACAAAAGGCCTAAAAGGCAAGATTCTAAGATTATTATATTTTTGAAATTATTATAATATTTTGATTACACATCATCAAGAGAATGACTTGTTCAGTAGACCCATAAAATTTCAACTTGATCCAAGTTGAAGATCTTCCATCTTAGCAATTTTATGTAATTTGGTACTATATGTAGAGGTAACTATGTATTTTAAGAGAAAAGTTCTAAATTTTTTTTAAAAAAATTTAAGCAAAATTGTAAATTTGACCATATGAAACATTCTTTGGGTTATTTTACAGTGTCAATACGGACTTCTTTGGATTGAAAATGAATTTAGATAGAGGATTAAAAGAGTAATTAATTTTAATCTTTAAAATTTTTATTATATCTAATGATGAAGATGACATTTTAAGAAATTGACCATTTCCGTTCAAAGAAAATAATTTTAGGAGTGTGCTTACACAATTTCACATCAATCAGATCATAGGATGGGTCGACCAGAGCTATTGAAAATATTAATATATCAAGTATTGAATAACAATTTTTTTAATAAAAAGTATTGAATAAAATGATTGAACATGATTTTGTGTACCTAGGTACACTTAGCTTCGTTACATTTGGGTGCTAATACCCATTTTCTTGTATTGTTTTTGAAAATTTTTTTACGTGAACGTTAATCTAAATTTATTTAACATTTGTATTAATTTTTACTATTTTTAGTGATTTTTAGATTTTTTTTGAATTTTTAAAATTAGTAATATTTTAGTAATTTAACAGTTTTGTAAAAATATTTCAAAAAAATATAAAAAATACACCCAAATGTATTGAAGCTAAGTGCATCAGGTGCATGAAATCATATTCCTGATTGTTAGTTTATGGGTCCAATCACACGAAGTCAGCTCATTGGGCTATCTTAGTGTACAGTATTAGTTGCGTTTTGTCCGCTGAGCCGTTTTCCAAGGCCCAGAACCTAAGCTTAGCTTTTAAAAATTCTAGGAATTAAGAAAATTTCAGAAATTCTAGAAAATACGAAATATTTAAAAGTTTAAATAAGGCCAAAATTAGTATTTTATTTTAAATAATGTAAATAAGATGGTAGGAGTGTGGAAAGAGTATAAAAAAGTTAAATTTATTAATTATAAAATAGGAACATCGAAAGTGAGTAGCTACTAGGAGACTTGAAGGATATAATTTCTATTATTTGATGATAGTGAATTAAATAAAATTTTATATTATCAAAAAATTTGTGATAATATATTTCGGCCTAGCAAAATTGTAAGAAAAAATATATAAGGCAATAGCTAAAATTATTAAGAAAATTTATGGGAAATAAAGGAAATTAATGAGTATACTATCAAGAAAGATATGTGGAGAAAGACTTGATATCATTTCTAGAGTTGGGCAAAATGTTTTGACAATTTATTTCAATAAGTAAATTTGGATGAAACAGGATTTAGCAGTTAAGCTAATGGTTCTAAATGAAATAGATAGAATTAACACACGTCCATGGCACGCATGCGGGCTTTCACAACTAAGGTCTGGGATTCAAGTTCCCCTCCCTGCAATCAGCGTCCAACTGTGAGCAATGGGCTCCAGCTCATACAAAATCGATAGAATTAACACACATTTTTCAGTGTGGTTCCATGGGTTCCCACCAATACTTAGGTGGGTGTAGCTTAACTCACGCACGGAACGTACACACGAATAGGAGATTTTTCACCCTTTAATTATTCCAACGAAACTGAGACAAGCTCTTATTCTAATCGTCTGTACCAACTACCAAGATGTATAGTAGTTACATATGCAACATATAAGACTAGCTATTTTTTGAAGTTCATCATGGCAAGGGTCAGCATCAGCCACAGTAGTGTGACCATGAATATAAGGACCACGGTTGTTGTGAAGCAAGATGCCATTGCCACGTAAAGAGGGCCAATTGGAAAGGATTGGCTTGATGCTGCCAATGATGTGGTCATTTGTGGTGCCAGGAGCAAAGCTGATGAGTGCATAGGAATCTCGCTTGAATACGTGTGCCTCGTCACACCTGTGAGTAGGGGTGTTAATGGTCATGGTCAACCCGTTAACCTGCTCGTTCAACCCGTTAATAAATGGGTTTGGGTTGGAATTTTTGAATAAATGTGTTATGATCTGCCAACCCGTTCAACCATTTAATTAAATAAACGGATTAGGTTGAGGCTTTGCAACCCGTCAACCCGTCCAACCCGTTTATTTAACTCGTCCAACCCGTTCAACCCGTATAACTCATTTAATATAATATATTATAATATATATATAATATTTATAACAGGAATTGACATTGAAAAGATGACTTGAGATTGACGCTGATGTTTTCAAGCTAAAATAAATTAAATTCAAGTATGTTAGCTTCGAATTATTTAATTTATTTAAATTTATAAATTCTATTAAAAATTTTTAGCATGAAAATTAATAACAAACACAACCCATTAACAATCCGTTAACCCATTTATTAAATAGGTTAGGGTTGAAGTTTTTTAAATGGGTTAATAAATGGATTAGGATTGAGATATATTAAATGAGTTAGGATTAGGATTAAGTTCCAACCCGTTCAACCCGATCCGTTAACACCTCTATTGACAGCTGGTTGGAATTTGTAGTTGCTGAAAATTGAGCAAGTGAAAGAGCTGTTGCTACTACTTGTTTGGGCGATTCCGTGGAGAGATCGTAATGGCTAGTTGGGATCTGATGTTTCAATGGAGGATCTTTCCGGGCTTGATAGCTGAACGGCCACCGGTAATTGAATGGCTTGGAGAAGACACAGCTGAGCTTGTCGTTGAAGGAAAGCTTGCCCGGTGATCTGTTTTGCTGCCATTCGTTGGTCGGTGTCTTCCCCATGGCTGTTGATTTCGGTGTGGCTAATTTTAGGTGTTGGCTTGGACGAATTTGTGGTGTTGACTGGTAAGCTTGGTTCGGTCGGGTGGAAAAGGGATGGGAGCAGCGATCTGAGGAGAAGATTGCAGACATGGACGAATTTGGGCACTGCTCTATTTGCTTCCGGTGGATGGGTCGTGGGTTCGGCTATTTGGTTGTGCTCGGCTGCTGCTGGTTCGTGTGGATGTTAGCTCAGTGCTTGGCTTCGGGATTTCAAAATCCATGGCAGCCGAAATTGATGCAATTCATTGGTCGGCTTTTGAGGAGATGGTTCTTGGAGGCTGTAAGAAGGGAACCGAAAATCAAAATTAATGGCAGGGAGCAGGAAGGCCGTGAGAGCTGAGAGCTACTGACGATAGGTGAGAAGGAAGATAGGCAGAAGGGAGACTGAGAGGGATGTGGTGAGGACGTGAGGGCTAACGATGACCGCCGAGCAGGGAGAGGAGGAGGTTGAGAGGGGAAAATGGAAAGACCGCAAGGGCTGACGACGACCAGCTAGCAGCAAGACAGGGAAGTCGGAGAAGTTGTTGATGACGGCGAAGAGGAAGAGAGGGAAGGCGGAGAGGTGCAGGTAGGCAGGGCATGGCCGTCATGGCTATCAATGGTGAAAATGTTGCCGTTGATGGGAAGCTTGATTTGGGGGTGATGCAGTACCCATAAATGGTAGTCTGACGGTGTGAGATCACATATATTCATGCAAAAAAATGAAAATATGAATTTAAATATTTGATTTCTGTAAAAATAAGCCCGCATAGACTTTTAATTTACTTTTGAGCCCTTTTTGAATTTATGAAATTTTATCTTAAATGTCATAACAGTTTACTTTATAACCATATTTTAGATTATATTTATAATTGTATGTATGAATTTTCCAATTAGATGGTTTTATAATTTGCCCAAATTATATTAATATGCTAATATATATTTTAACATTAAAATTTTCTAGGGGATTGATTCATAATTTTATATTTTTAAGAATGTTGCAAAATGACCCGTTTTATAGCAAAATTAGAGATTTAATGAAAAATGTAATTTTCATGAAATTTTACTTAAAACATGCATTTAATTAACATTTTAATGTTTAATAGCATGAATTTAATATGAAATTAAATAAAAATTTTTAGACTTATCACAACCCCTAACTTAAACATTGCTAGTCCCTTAGCAATGTAACTAGTTAATATATAATTCTCTCTCTCTTTCTTTTTTATATCATAGTGTATTACTAATTTTTATAACTATCTAGGTGCACTGCTAATAATGATAGTAAGTTTTAGAAGTAAATTTTCTTAGTGTATATGTGTAAAATATTTTTTTATGATGCATATAAAAGATTATAGCACGTGTGTATGTGTATTAATGAACAAATGGGCATTAGATAAATAAATTATTTTCAGCTTATCCAAACTAAGCGACATTCATATCTTCTTATACAATCATCCTAATTTTTAATCGATTCTACAAAGCTACCTATGTAACTAACCTATTTATTTTAATTTTACTATCTTTATTCTCATCACATATCATCACATATCATCACATTCCCATGTTTCAAAGACTTTTATATCAAATAATTTTTATCCTAAAGTTTTATCATTTTTCAAATATATCTTTAATATTTACAGTTAAATATATCTAGATTAGTAATTTTATAAAAAATTTTAAAAAGTAAAAAAGGGATTTTTATCCCAAAAATTTCATCAAAACATATGCATTTACTTAAATAAATATCTATTTATATGTAAATTATGAAAAATATTTAGGTTCATATATATTATAATGCAACAATATTTCATATAATTATATATCTATATAGTAATGATATTTTAGATGGTCTAGATATTGAAAATATAAATTTTAAATTAATATTTAACATCCAACCTTTTTTATTACCTTAAGTTTATATATGCACACATAGGATCAATGCACAATAACACCAGATAAATTGTAGTGTTTACATAATGATATAAGTTATGCTAAAAATAGTCTGATTAACAACTTAAGATGAGGATGTGGGATAAAAAGAATATTGTTGTATGTCGAAAACAAAAAAAGGTATACTAAAATTAGGGGTACAACTTGGGTCAGTTTGAGTCTAAACTCGGCTTGCTGAATCCAATTTTGAACGGTGCCAGAACTTGTTTTTTCGTAACTCGAGCTCGAACCAAGAAATCCAATTTGTAAATATAATAGAGTTCAAGTGAATCCCAGTTCAATTTTTCATTTTATATTTATTATAAAATGTATTATACACAAATGCACAATAATACCAGATAAATTGTACAGTTTGCATAATAGTATAAGTTATAATGAAAATAATCTAATTAATAACTTAGGATGAGGATGTAGGATAAAAAAAATATTGTTGTATGTTGAGAACAAAAAAAAGTTATATTGAGATCAGGGGTGCAACTTGAGCCGATTGAGCCCGAATCCAGCTCGCTGAACCCAATTTTGAACGGAGTTGAAACTTGCTTTTTCGTAACTCAAGCTTAAACCGAGGAACCCGATTTGTAAATATGATTTGGTTCAAGTGAACCTAAGCCCGATTTGCAAAATATGATAGGATTCAAGTGAACCTAAGCCCGATTTTTTATTTTATATTTATTATAAAATATATTATATACATACTATTTAAATAATATTTCTTTATATTCTTCATATTTTATGTTATTATATTTATATTTGAATACATGTTTGGCATATTGTAATTTTATTATAGATAAAGTATATCATTTTCATTTGTTTTTATCTTTTATTTCTATTATTTACTTTTATATCCATTAATTTTGTTCTTTTATCTTGTTTTTTATGTTAAATTTTTTTAGAAATATTCTTTATATTACTATTTTTAAAAATATATAGTTTGAGTATATATTATTATGTTTACTTATATGATTTGTTATTACTATTTATTCATATGAAATTATAAACTTATCATTTTTCAACAAAATGTAAATTCATTAACATAAATTCTAACCTGAAACTTAACTCGAACCTAATTTTTCAAAAATAGGATTATATTTTAGGTTTTATAAATAGAATTAGGGTTAGAATTAGGGTCAATGTTTTATAAATAGGGTTAAGGTTAAGGTCAAGGTCAACCTGAGATTCATGAGTCAGAGTTGCACCCCTAATTAAAATTAAAAATTTTTATATTAAATATAGGAAAAAAGTGACAACACTTAGATGCTCTTGTGCTAGCCACAAGTGTGTATAAGTGTGTGCATTAGCCTCCATCCAAACAAAAAAAGAAAAATACGTTGTTATCTTTTGGGATGAAAAAGTATATTAGCGAACTAAAAAATTTCATTTCATCTTGTCTTATCTAAATTGTGAACTAGTTATTTCATGGTTTGAACTGGAATTACGGGTTGGCACCAGTTTGAGTTCATAATGGATTGGAAATGTGAGCAAATTTTTAAAAGGTTGATATTTTCTAGATATATTGCAAGTTAAAATCATATTAATGTTAGTCGTGGTAAGTCCTGTGCCCGTTTGTCGGCTTACCTATGAGGTTTTTCAGATTTCTTCCGACATGGAATATTATAAATGTATTTTCTTGTAATATTTTTTATCGCATTATATAAATACCAACTAATAAAAAAATCAATTTTTAAGATTAATAAAAAAAACTTGATTACTGAGGAAATAAAAAAGTTGACTACTAAAATATTTGATTAATAAATTAAATAACACATCATTGGTATCGGTTTTCTTTGTTGGAGTTAGAAATATGATACATATAGGCAGAGTCACCACTGACCTAATTTTTAATTTAGGTAAAGTATTTTAACTAACCTTGTTCTTAGATCATCCTTTTGCATGCTTAATTTTATAAAAACATATTGTACTAATGTCGAATCGTTTGTCAACCTAACTAAATTTACAACCCTAGCATTTACCGTCCTGAAAAAATAAAAATGTGAGAATGAAAAGGAAAGTCAAAGGCATTAAATACACTAACAGCCAATTCTTCTTCTTTTTTTTTAATTTTTACTTATGAGTGTTTGGCAATTAAGAAAAAATATCAAGTTAAAATTTTCACTTTTTATAATTATCTTATTTTTAAATATCTTCACACTTTCCTATATTACTTTTTCAATTATTTCTGCACAACTATCAACACAACTAATTTATCTATTTTAATTTATCATTTCATTTTCTTTGATTTCAAAAACTTTTATCCACAAAGTTTATAATTTCTCAAACTCATCCTATATATTTTAATAATTTTTTTATATCTTTTCATACAATTGTGCATATTTTCATTTTACTACTTTTATGCCTAACTTTATCACTTATAAATCTACTCCGTTACATTTCCACCCATGATAATGTGCAAACATTACCTATCTTCATGTACAAGGAGTGCACAAAAAATGAAGGAACTTGATCCTATGCTCTCGGAAGCTCCTAGGTGCGTGTACCCATTTTTTTGTATTTTTTTGAATTTTTTAAAGAAATTATTAATTTAAGTGTATTTCGCATGCATATTAATTTTTATCATTTTAGACGTTTTTAAATTTTTTTGGATTTTTAAAAATCAGAGACATTTTAGTAATTTAAATTTACTAAAATGCCAATGATTAATCTCTAAAAATGATAAAAATTGATACATATGTTAAATATACTTATATTAACATTTGTGTAAAAAAATTTCAAAAAAATAAAAAAAGGTGTATTTACCCCAGAACATTGAGGCTCAATGCTTCCGGGAGCATAAGATTAGAATCCGAAAAAGAAGGTCATCTAACAGCGGTGACAATTTAACACATAAGCATGTGTTAAAATCTTAATACATACATATAGTTTGAGGCTTTTTTAATTTTAAATTTTTTTTCTATTTTTACGTAATCCCACATTATTTAGTGCACCTAGCAAAATTTATCATTTTTGAATTTTTCGACATATTTTGCATAATCCCAAAGGTGAAAATTATTGACCGATAAAAATATATATATAAAAATCCAAAAATAATTAGTTTACGTATATAAAGATTACATATAGGCTCACATAAAAGTGAAAATAAAGATAAAAAATAAATAACAATAAAAGTTAAAACCATTTTTATTAAGATTTCGATTCATGCTAATGTACTAAATCATACCCGTACAACAGAACAAAGCCGGCGGTCGATTTCAACAAAGTTTCATTTTACAAGAGGGTTTTGTGGCCTACAGTCATCTAACATTCTAAGGATTTTATGAGTAATATTTCAATGCATCATAAATTCTCATTTTTAATATATTTTGTTGAAAATATTTTTATAAAATTGTTAAGCATGTATATTTAACTTATGTATTAAGTTTTATTATTTTTGGAAATGTATAAATATATTTTTAAAATTTTTAAAATAGGAATTTTTAGTATTTTTAAATGACTAAACTACCCATATTTTTAAAAATATATATACATATCTCCAATAATAAATTTTGGTTTATAGATTAACAGTTTTATTTAAAAAATTTCAAAAAATTATATTAAAAAAATAGAGTTTTATACCCTCGTGCATTAAAATTTTAATACATAAGGATGCACTGAAACATATTTTATGGGACCGCTGGATTGAGAAAATGACTAATAACTATAATAACTATTTGTTGCATACGACTCTTAATTCTATTAATTGAGAGATTTGAAACCTAATTTCATTCGACTAATGGATCAGTGGTGATTCTTCATTGGTCCATATGGAAGGAAAATGTCTGCCGCACTAATTCAATTCACCAAAATATGAACTTCACAAAATTTATTAACTCCACCATGTTGCTGGTGCTACTTCTTTTCTAGACAAAAATGGGACAGTTCAAGTTTGCCTAATAAAGCCAATATTTGGTCTGAAATTTGCCATTTAAATGGGCATGATACATGGCGTAACCATATGAAATATGGGGGACTTTTGCAAAATAGATCCGATGACTTTCTAATTATGAAGTAGATAATATGGTTTGGATTTTATAAAACAAATTTTCGAAATTTTGAAAATACTGAAAAGCAAATCTCCACACTGACATGCATGGTGCAATTTTATACATGTAATGCGTTGAACCTGCTTTCAAGTGTATTATTCTAAAATATTAATAAAAGTGAATTTAATTCTTTTCATCTAAAATTGTCAATTTCCACATTTTTAAATTGTGTGTTTGCGAAATGATAAAATTTTTGGATAAAAAGTTTTTAACGTAAAAGTTTTTGAATTTTTAAAAATTACATGATATAACAAGAGTAATGATGAAGAATAAAAATAATAAAATTAAAAGACATGATGCTTAACGTTGAACTATTTTGATTTAGAAAAAATTTGAACTATGAATCGATAGAGTGGTTATATAATTTAGAGTAAATACAAACTAATTAAAATCTTCATTTTATGTATGACCTACACAAATTTCTAATTAAAATTATTTTAAATATTATTATTTGATAAATAATAATAATAAAATAATTGAATGAATCCCCAAGTTGATAATGAGGCCGACTTGAAACTCTTCAACATTTGGTTAACGCTGAAGCAGCTATGAGTGAATACTGCCCATAAAAATTAGATCATAGCGAATTTAGTTGTCACTTGTGGATTTTTTTTTTTTTTTGATAACATCGGAGATACATGGTACACGTATTTTTTTTTTTTCCGTAACCGTGGAAGTATGGAACACGTGATGCTCAAACAAGTGAATTCACCCCATCAACGCCACATTTAATACCTACGTGGTGGCGTTGTACTAGCTATATTGTGTGTCCGGGAAAAGATTTTTTATGAAAATTTTTATGTAAAAATGACGTGAGAAGATAGAATTAATAATAAAAAGTAAAAAAAAAAAAAGTTAAAAGAGATAAGGTAGTTATATATAAATGATTAAAAAGTAGGATAATTATATAGAAATTATAAATAAATAATTAATTAAAAAATATAATAGCTATAAAGAGCGTAAAGTTTTATATTAAAAGGTTTCACTAAAAAATAAATACACCCTCATGAAAAAAATAATTAGCATAGGTGGTGAGAGAGGATGTCCCCTTAGTGGGGATGTAGATACGAGGCATTGGAAAGTTTTTTTTGTTTCCCTCTTAGATATGGTAAACAATGTTTCA
The DNA here is from genome assembly GCA_035584095.1 of Annona squamosa. Lineage (NCBI taxonomy): Eukaryota > Viridiplantae > Streptophyta > Magnoliopsida > Magnoliales > Annonaceae > Annona > Annona squamosa. The sequence continues at coordinate 63,040,374 of JAXCLR010000050.1, read as the reverse complement.
GAGCTTAATTATGATGTAAATTAATATATAATATATTAAATTATATTAATAAAAATTATATTAATTAAAAGTCAATATTTACATAACTTTGGAAGCCAGAATTCATTACTAAGAAGTAAGAACGCAGACAATTAAAAAGAAAACCCTTTCATATATCTATCGTAATAATCTAATTTTCCATTATTATTTACTTTCAATTATCATCTTCATTTATTTAATTTTTCTCACGTTATAGATCACGTAATCATATCATATGTCAGCAACATTAGCTTTTGACATTTTTTTGATTTCTTTTTCACTCAATCTATCCAACAAATTAATCGGGCCTGGATCGCTGACTCTAGAGCCAATATTTATTGCAGACCATGTGGACCGAAAAGGCATGTAGTCAGGTTAAATGAATTTGATTGACCATGCAAGATCCCAGGTGCTACTTACGTCCAAAGAAAGAATACCATTGAAGCTGGTCAAATGCGCTCACCCCAAATAATAATAATAATGAATTTTTTCCATATATAAGAAATATAATAAATGGGATGTACTAAATTCACAGTAAATTTGAATACGTTTATTTGGTATCTAATTAATAATTAAAAATGCTTTTTGAACAAAACTGGATATCTGAAAATTTTGTAACTAAGAAATATCGTATATGATTTATATCCATAGGATTTGGATATTGTAGATTCATTCGATGTTCTTGCAGTCTAATTTATGGTAAAATTAATTAATAATCATTTTTCAGCTTATTATGCGGACCATCGCTATCTAAAATTTATCATGTGCGTCGCGGGGTATGTATCATATAAGATAAGATAACAAGAGTCATTGTCTCCTCGAGTTCATTCACCATCATCTCCGTGCACTCATGTTCAATCACAAGTAGCACTACTTGCATGTGTATTTATAAAAACGCTGAATTTTGAATTTTTTTTTGAATTTTTTTTTTACATATCTAACCTCGCTTGTTGAGCTGATGCCTCTGTTTTTATTATAGCGGAACTAGGTTGTAAAGGGGCATGTCCACCTCCGTTGGGTAGGGCCGGGCTAAACTCTAACCCCATCCTATTTTAGAATTGTCAAACGAATCGTAAATCAACCTATAAAAATCCATTTTGGTTTCAAGTTTAATTAGTGTTTTATTAAGAGTAACAAATACATTAAGATTCTTTGATTGAATTATATTAAGATGAAAATATAATGATGTGTATTGAGAATGAGTAATATTATATTAGGAATATGTAAAATCGTATTAGAAATTACAACAAGTTGAGATCTAAGAATCTTGTATTACTTGGAATACATCCTAAATAAATTAAACATAAATTCTTATAATTTATTCAAACATATCTTACGAAGGTCCAAGAAGACACAGACGATGAGAAAGGAGGCCTATAGATTTTATGAGGGGAGATCAATTGACCTTCCAAAAAATCATATTCGAAAGACCTTATTACTGTCAAGTGCTGAGCATCATATGATTTTGTGTGATTAAATGAGGGTTTATCAACAAATCTAGGCCTTCTTGGGACAATCTTTCATCATATTTTTGAGTCTCTCTTCTAAAAATTTTTTTATACCTGTCGCGAGTTTGTATTATCTTAAATTGGATGAGATTAAATTTAAAAAAATTGTTTTGTATTGAAATTTGAGAAAGTATGGTTAGAATAATAAAGTTATATGAAATATAAATAATTGCATACTATAATAAGAAAAGTACTTTTGAAAATAGAAAATTTTGTTTCATTCTTGTCCTGATCTTTAATAAACACTAACTGCTAAAGTTCATGATTTTGTTAGCTAGGATACTTATTTTTCTTTTCATCAACTTGATAATTTAAATGTATTTAATGTATAAATCGTATTTAATGTATGAATCAAGTTTTGCCATTTTTGAGAGATGTATATATTTTTTGGTTTTTTTTAAATATACGGATGTTTTAGCTATTTTTAATAGTTAAAAATTATAAAAATAACCTTGTGTTTAAAAATAAAAAATGTACACATCTCCAAATATGTTAAAATTTCATTTCTATATAAATACATGTGAATTAATAAGTTTATGAAGAAAAGGCAAAAAAAATTTAAATAAGTACTAACAGGATTATGCCTCTTAAATAAGTATAAGTTAAGGAGATAAGAACGTGTACATTTATTTATATATATATATATCATAAATTATCGTATATTTGACTGGAAATGGATCCTACTTTACTTGAATATATTAATACTTTATATAATCATTTATTCATGCATAAATTATACTTAAATAGTTTATAAATTAAAAAACAACTTTAAAATTATTATTTATATCAAACTATTTTATTATGTTAATTTTATACTATTTTTAGATAAGGCCCTTGTACATATCCAATTGAGATGAAAATTAATATACTAATAAAATAAACTATTCTAAATACAATAAATGAAGTAAATTATCATTTTATGATCACATAAAACCCATTTTGTGCCATTTGTATCCGCAAGTTATGGTACAATTACATGCGCTAAATTATATTCCTAAGATAAGATACTTCAAATATAAAATAGCATTTTAAGTTCATAAGCTTATCTTTAAACTTTACCGCATTTATTTCTTTCCGTCTATTAACCTCTAACTAATATAAAAATCAACATATTCTAATAGGTAATTATCGGAAATCACCATGATCTAATATATTAAAGGGTGTTTATTAAAATACAAAACTTATCTATTTAAAATTTTTCACTCTATGTAGTTATCATATTTTATAAAAAAAAAAAGAAAAAATTCATTAAAAGTTCTGTTACTTTTAAAACAGATCCTGAGCAGTATCAGATGGTGTAGGTGACACTAGCGAACTTGCACTGGTACGATACAAGACATGAACAGACACGCGCAGCCCGTTGAACATGCACTCAATATTTTATTTATTTATTTATTTTTGAGGTCAGCATGCACTGCTTATTAATTCGAGAGATGTGGTACGTAACGCCGTCGACCTTTTCCCCATCCCGGTCATGTACAGCTGCAGCTGCTGCTGCTGCCGCAAGCGGACGGCTTTGAGCTTTAGAAAGTAACGTTCACAATCCAAAACAAAATTCACATGGATTGAAAATAGAGGGCTAATGAGGATGGTTATTGGTTGCGTATCAAATAAGAATCACTTCCCGAGCCAAGGCTGTTATAAGTAATTAACTAATAAGCTTTGCTTAAGAGATGCTTCTACGTATATTTATGTATCATGATCAGCTGCTCAAGCAGGCCTTTGACCATATGCAGATTTAAGTTGTACTAAAAAATTTGGAGAGCAGTCTAATCACAACCATCTCTCACGTTCCTCAAGACCCAAGGATGTAATTAGGTTAGATTCAAACCCACATTTGAAATGTTGAGCTGGGTTTAACATTTGCAAGTTGCAACTCAATCCAATCCAACCCAACCAGATTACAAATGTCCCTAAATTGCCTAAATCATTGTTGCCTTGTTGGTTAACGTAGAATATATTCGAAATAAATTTGCAACAAAAAACTATTGTCGCTAAAGTTATCACTTTGAATTTGTTTCTCCAGTTATCGGTTTAGCTCTGCGGTTCAATTACTAGTACAATTTCAAAAGTACTTTTAAAAATCCTGTTTGGATAAATAAGTATGGTGCATGGAATTTCACATGCCAAATAGCCTTAAAAAGTGCGATTAAGGGAAGTTAAATTAGAACTGTTTCCCAAAAAAAATCTACTGGCGAAGCAGTAAGCGAATCACACATCCGAATGAAGCCCAACAGGCAACTAATATTAGATTAATGGGTTAATTTCAAATATACCTACTACATTTGCTCTTAATTACAACTATACCTACTAAGTTTGAAATTTTCACATATACCCACGAAGTATTAGTGAAATTTCAAATATATCCATTATGACAGTTATAAACATTTAATAGTTTTAAAATCCCAAGATAACACAAATTAATCTAACATTTATTGTAATTTGTGCAATATTCAAACCGTTAAAACTCACTCTGTCTAGCTTTTTTCTCATATCATATGTGTTTCTATTATATTGTTTAACTATTATCATAGTCGAATAACAATTATTATTATTAAATAATAAGAGGCATTTTGGATATTTCATAACATGGATAATATAGATTTTTAATTAAGCACGACGGAATGGGTATATTTGAAATTTCATTCATACTTATTGGATATATGTATGTTAAAGTTTTCAAACTTGGTGAGTATATTTATAATTAAGGGGAAATATAGTGGATATATTTAAAATTAAACCTAGATTAATTAAAGAAATCAAAAAATATATTGCTTACTACCAACCTAATGGACCAGACTTTTTTCGGTAATAATTTGCTTCCTCTAATAACATTTTTCAAAGTTATTAAACTTATAGGATTCCGTAAACAATATTTGTTAATCTAAACAAGAAGTTTAAAAGCAATTTTGAAATAGTGCTCACAGGCTCCACATTGTGGGGCTATACAAGGCCTAAGTGCTAAGATTTCGTTTGGGATGAGTTGGACGTTGAGCAAGTGGTTGCCAAAATAAAGATGAAGCAAAACTAAAAACACTCCGTTCATACTTCAAAGTGCTTTTGAAAGCTTTATAACTTTGAAATTCACACAAAAAGACTGATGTTCACTGATGCATCCAAACAAGTTTCTCATTAAATAAAGAACACATTCCAAAGGAAGTAGCACTGCTACATTGCTACATGCAAAACTTTTGGGTTTAACAACGCATTCGCACAAATATAAAACATTAAATAGCATTTAAAAGCACAGTAACGAAAAAGCTCTTGAATATTGCTTCTTCGTGAAACCCTTCCAAGGGTCTAAGAGCTTGTATAGGCATGCTTTAAGCCCTTGCACTAATACTTTTAGGGTGCGTTTGTTTCGCATCAAAACATGTCAACTAAAACTTTTCAGTTTAAAACTTTTCACTCTCCATAATTACTCTATTTTTTAATTATTTTTTCACATTT
>JAXCLR010000050.1:62960897-63021724 GCA_035584095.1 Annona squamosa | reverse complement strand
AAAGTGTTTTTTTTTTTTTTTTTTTTTAAAAAAAAAAGAAAAGCTAGGAAGAAAATATATAATATAATTATAAGGCCTGTCCCATGCGGTGTGCACCCGGCCGTAAGGCTTTTATATATATATATATATATATGTAGTGTTAGGTATTTTTAATTTATAAATTAAGTTTTACTATTTTTATATGCTTTAAGTTTTTTTATTTTTAAATACATTGATATTTTTTCATAATTTCGGAGTTAAATTTCACTGTATTTAAAAATAAAATACTTAAAAAATTCAAAAATGATAAAACTTGATTTATAAGTTTAATGTAATTAACTTTCCATGTTTATAAAAAATAAAAAATATTTTTAGAAGAGCCTCGTGGGGGATTTTTCCTGATATAAGTAATGATCAAACCAGCAAAAGCCTTATATATTAGAGAATGCCCCGCCTAAAATCCCTTTGGGAATTTTAAAAATTTTCAAATAGTTTATTTTTATATAATTGCCTTCCAAAAAAATATTAAGACCTAGTGGCAACAAATCGCTCTCTTCTCAAAAGAGTCTTAACTCAGTTATTAAATTGAGGAGTAAAGAAAATAAGGTTAAAATAAATATAATAGTTATATAAAAATTTGTAAATAAATAATTTAAACTAAGATAATATATAAAATGTCAACAAATCATTGAAAAGTAAGATAATTGTTGAGGAAAAAAGTTATAGATAAAAAATAAAATTTTTGGTAAATATCGAACGTACTATTAGGCTTGGTCGTTGGTTTGCATTTAAGGAAAAACTTATGTGAAGTCAAAATTACATAAGGGGTTGTTTGGCTTGAAGTTTTGCATATGCTGTGCCACTTTTAAAATATTGTGAAGTATTTGGTAAAAAGTAAAAGTGTTATCTTGCATAAAAATATTTTAATAATAATAAATATTCATTTGATGTGTGCTTTTTGCTAAAATGTTAATGATGATATTTTTATTGCACATGGAAACTTAGCCAAACAGCTTCTAAGTAATTTTTAGGTAAGCAGACCAAATAGGCCCTAAGCAATTTTTAGGTAAATAAGATTTTATAGCTTTCACACTTTTCCTATTAAAAAAGAAAATTCAAATAACGGTAAGCTTCCTTCAAAAGTAAAGCCAAAGGGACCAGCTAATGAGCGCAACTAAGGGTGCAACTTGGGTCGGGTTCAGCCCGAACCCAACAGTTAGCAATGCTGAAACTCAGCATTGTTCAACCAAACCTGATTTCTCAACCCAAACCCAGACCGAATTCTAAACATTCTCGATTTCGGGTTCAATTAAACCCACGCCCTGTAAACTCGAACCTGAGATTGTATTAATATAAGATAAATATCTTATTATAATATAACATATGTCAACCGATGCCAGCCAGCCAGCCTTTTTCAAATTTCAGCCCTTCTTCCCGTTCCCCACTTTCCCTCCTTTCTTCCTTCCTGTTCCCGAACCCTAATGAGCTCAGAGCCCTCTTCTCGCGCTGTCGCGTAGCCTCTGTCCAAGGATCCCGCATCCCAGCGCCTCTATCCGACTATCCCAGTGCTTTTGTCCTTTCCTGGCGGTTGTTTTCTCCTTGCTGACTATCCCTACTCCTCCACCCATCCCTACTTGTCCACCCCTAACTGCCTGTCCCTGCCCGACCAACGTCCCTGCCGACCTTACTGGCATTCAGCTGCCGAGCTGTGTCCCTGCAGAAGGTTAGATGCTCTCCCCCTGTTTTTTCTCCTTTTATGTTGTTGCCTACTATTTATACCGCCTTATTGTGGATTCTGTTATTCATATCCAAGAAAGTAGACTCATCGTCCTAGGAATTCTCTAGCTTGCAGGGCAAGAGGGAAAAGGGGAACGACTCATTCCACGCTTGATTGTTCGTTGTTGTCCCATGGAAGAAGCTTTTGGCACTAGCTCCAACGCAATCGATTCTTCCAGCATCGGATTCCAGGTTAGGTTTTCACACATTCTTTTTGTTCACTTTGTTCGGCAACGAATTTCTAGCATCTAAGGTTTGAATGGTGTGCTTTTTTCTCGCTTGCAGTTGTTGAAGAAACAAGGATGGAAGGAGGGCACAGGTCTTGGTATCGCCGAACAGGTTCGTTTAAAAATTCCTCCTAGTAAGTTTCCTTTCCTATTTTGAAGATACAACTCTCTTATGTGGTGATTAGGGTTTTTGTGTATACCTCTTCTCCTTGGCTTGTGGTGGTTACTATGGTACGTTATTCTTAACTCTACTTTGTATATGTGAGTTCCCTGCTGCCAGATCATGCTTTCCATAATTTTTATAATCTAACCTGTTTATATTTTAAAACAGATTAAATTAGTTGTTTATCTCAAGTTTCATGTCAAAATAATTAGAATTAGTTAAAATATAGCTATACAAAACTAACTAATGCAATTCATTCAATTTTTAATTTTTCTACCAATTTGTAAATATATATTTTTTATAACCTACTCCATTCACCAAGTAGAGTACATAAATCGACGCATATCCATGGATTGTCATATAAAACAAAGTTGTATATATATAATAATTTAATTAATAAAATATGCAATGCATAGTCGACGTGAACATATATGCATGTTTCAATATCTCTCAATAGAAAAAGCATGAGTGACTGTTCGAAACAATTTTAATTTTTTTAACTTCTTTACTCAATGAATTTTCATGATCCAATCCACCTAAATTTTAGAATATCTTAATTTAACTGTTTATATCTATTTTCAGTCAGCATGCAAAATTATTCAAATTTCAAATTGTGTAAATGGTAATTTAGAAACATGTGCTTTAATGTTGAAAAAGATGTGCTTGTTTTGCATTTTTTTGAGCAGGTATATCCATAGATTGAATGCTTGCATTTCAAATACTTTTGCAATTCCAAAAAATTATTTAATTTGTTTGTGTTTATGTTAGTTGTTGATAACTTGATATGTATTGGTTAATATTTTGATTTTTAAATTAGTTTGTTATTGCTATGAAACGAGTAGAACTATTTAGTTTGTTATTTACTCTTAAGCGATATTTGAATTTTTTTTGCTTTCGTATGATAAATTATTTTTAAAACTTTTGTATATATTAGATTTGTGATAAAAACTCTATATGTATAGGATGAGTAATAAAGATATATTAATAGGAGAATGTTAACCCGAAACTCAATCCAAGTCCGAATTTCAAAAATAGGGTTAGGGTTGAGGTTTACAAATAGAGTTAGGTTTCGAGTTAGGGTTGAAATTTTACAAATAGGGTCGAGGTGAACCCGAGTTTCATGAGCCCGAATTACACCCCTAAGCGCAACCGATACAGTATTGGGCTAGATCATATGTGCCAAATCCACAAGCCCTCCTACACACAACCAATGTCCGATTTCCAGATGTTTCTTAATATTTATATTTTATCCAAAAATTAATATAAAAAAGTAATTATAATCAAATTCATAAGAGACAAATTCTTGTATGTATTTTTGGGAGATAGCCACCTCCTCATTGTGGAAAAGCCCCCTACACAGTTCAAAAGCACGAACATATTTTTCTGAGCATAGTTGGGCCAAGCCCGATTAGTAGGAAAGTAATTTTTAATGTCAGTGACATTCATAAAATTTATGTAACTATTAAAGAAAAGAACATTTATGAGTGGAGCACATTAATTTTAGCGCACTATAATGGGTTGATAAATGAGTCTAAAAATATAAGATATGCACAATGCAAAATACTATAAAATAAAAATAAAAATAGGTATGCTAAGTTGAAAAGTAAACATGCATATGCAAGAGCAGAAAATAAATGGAAACGCTTCTACGAAACCACTCTTTTATGAAACCCTCTTCATTTTTAAAATCTTGATAGTTGATAGAAAATCCACTTCATCCATTGTATTTAGCGTTATTTATAATATTTTAGAAATCCTTTTATTTTTTAATGTGATTGTATATGGGTTCCATCTCTAAATTTGTAAAATCGATATAATAGAATGATTCAATATTAAAATATTAACTTTAAAGTAGTTTTTTCAACATCTAAATCATCTAAAATCTTAATAATATGTAGATAAATGATCCTACAAAGTATTGTTACATTCTAATTCATGTGTAAATAGATCTAAACTTTTTTCATAATTTACATATGAATGCACATATTTTTGAGCAAATGTGGCCTATTCACATATTGGATTTGGATGAAACTTGATTTCCTAACTAAATAAATAGTGTTAAATATAATGAATGAATCAGATTTTCCATTAAGGATCAATATTTCAAAATGAAAAAAGTTTCACAAAATCACTTCTATGAAACTCATAGAAGTATTTCCGGAAAATAAATACAATGCAAAGTGCAAGAAAACTAAATATGCATTACAAGTTAACGAATTAGTTAGTTAGATATGATACGGGTTAGGTATAGAAATTAAAAGTGTAAATAAAAAGATAAAAGATGTAGAAAAGAGGTTTAAGATTTGAAATAAAAAATATAAAGGGTGTAAAAATGGAGGTTAAAGAAGATAAATGTAGATGTTAAGGCTCTTAGAAGATGTAATCATTAAATTTTTTATATGATGTAAAATTAGTTAAACAAGTGTATTAATTAACCACTGTTAGAAGTTAGTAAAATGCATTAAATAAATGTGCAAAATAAAAAGAAGAAAAGATATAGAAGAGGGATTCAAGATCAGGAATGTGAATAAAGAGAAAGTGTGCAGACATGAAGATTAAATAAGAGCTAAGCGTTACAACTCTTAAATGATGCAAATTCTTAGAGATTTTTAAATGATACAAGTTAGTTAAATACAAACATATGTATTAGTTAAGTGCAATTAGTAGCTAGTGAAATGCATGCAAATAATGGTACACATAGTAAATAGAAAGCAAAATTAATATGTTAATTTTTTTTGGAGTCGCCACTAACTAAATAACGGTGATTAGTCTATATATAATAATGCATTGAAATATAAAGGTTACCTGGGTGGACTCACAATTAAAAAAATACAATTTTATTTTTTCTAGTACATTGGTCCTAAGAATGCTAAAACAATATATACTTCATATTTAAAAGTTCAAGAGGTTCAAGATGAAAATTTAATCCGTAGACTTTTTATGAGACCTTAACTTAATATTGAAAAAGAGTGTAGGAACTTCAATCCCATAGATGAGATTTTTTTTATAATCGTTTGATTTGATTTTTTTTTAAATCTACTAAACAGTAAATGCCTGTTGTGAAGAAAAAAATTTCAGTGGTTGAAAACTAACAGCCAGATTTCAATACTTGTTTTTTTTGAAAAAACAAAACTAAGAAATGAGGATGAGGTATTAGAGACAATAATAAATCATTAAATCTTAATATATGTATATATATATGACTAATGTGGATGCTACAAAATGATGTTAACGCATGAAGGAATTAATGTATGTTGTGTAAATTAATGGGATGCAAATGTTCAGGGATGCCACCTTCATCAGTTTTTTAATTTTTTTTTATGATGCGGACAATAATAGATCTAATGAACAAAAAAAATGAACCAAGGAGGGAATGGTCAGGGAGGGATGGTAGAGACCAAGGAGATTTTAAAGCTAGAATGGTCAAAATGCAATGAGTTTGATGGGGTGTAAACGGCTGCTAGGTCTTTGGGATGAAGAATAGCTTAGAAAAATGAGAGGGGAGAGGGGTATTTATAACCCTTAAGCTTAGAAAATTGCATAACGGTCTGTTTTGACAATATTTTGCATAATTCTACCACTTTCCCTTTTGTAAAATTCTAACTAAAGGAGGAACTCTTTGGTAGATTTATGGTGATTTTGAAAAACTACCTTAGGGTTACGAGGGATGTTTAGTAATGTGTAAAATTGTGGGATTACGGGAAATAAAAAAGAGAACATTTCGAGAAATGTGTGATTGATAGGAAATGATAGGGATATTGTAACATACCAGTCCAGAAAAGTGATCCCAGGCCGCGTATTTAACGTAATTTTCCAAGATCAATCACACATTTATGACAAAATTAATTATTATAATTTCATAAAATTTTAAAAAATTCACTTCCACTAGTTATGTCCTCATTATTACATCAAAGCATAAAGAAAAGAAATTTTACAAGTCCCATTCTCAATACATGCCTTTGAAATAAATAAATAAAATAAAATATCCTTCAAAATCTTCACATAAATCCAAAACACTAGTGTCCCACTTGATTTGGTACACCTGTAAAAATAATGGGTTAGTCCCAACTTGACTAGCAAGTAGAAGATTATTTGAAAATGGATAATGTCCCAATTAGAATTTAATTAAATGATAAAAATAATTATTTAATTTAATATCTCATAAATTAGGCTTCAAATGTAAAATCAAGCTCTTCCATTCAGTCCAGAAGCATCAAAAATATAGGAATAGACTATTTGATTACCCAAATCAGAGTTCAAATGAATAAATCACAATAAAATGAATGAACGATCCACATTAAGCCACATCATCGTAGCCTTTACTACATGTGGGGCCCATCAGGGCTTATTTTACTTAGCTTTTATTGCTGTAATGGCCTACACATTAATTTTTCAAAATTCCTTAGACATCAGAAGTATTAAAATTATTAAATATATAAAAATTGTCAAAAGCATAAAAAAATTTGTTGCAAAAGGGTAATTCTCATGGTCTTCCCGAATTTCTTCCCTGACGTGAGTTCTCTCTAACTCTATTTGACTTTGATAGAATTTCTTTCAAATTTCGTGTACTCGAATCCTTTTTAGACTCTATTGGACATCCCACGAAATAGAAATTAGGCTTATATGTGCGGATCAATGTATATATTAACCCACGTCATTAATATATGATTCTAATATCCACACACACACACATATATATTACATGTTAATCTTCATAAATGCATTAAAAAATGCATAATAGTCAACAATATAAAACACGTATTTTAGGTATAGTTTAAGATACAATTTATCTACATAATTTTATATCTTTAAAAATTTATAAGAATATAAAATTAAATTATACTAAATATATTATAAATATTATGAACAATTAATTGTAATAATCTAATTAATTGCTCAAAAATAATTATAACAATAACAATCAATTTGGAAATCATTTTACCACTTCAAATAAAATATTACTTGCCTCTGTTGAAGAAAATAAATTTTTCTTCTTTCGCCACTTTACCTCCCAAACCTTTCTTGCGAATACCCCCATCCATCAAGTCTCTATTCTAATTTATAGAAGTCTCATAACTTTTAAGTGATAGGAAGATAGGAATAAAATAAAATTTATTTTAAAATTAGATTCTATCTTAACAAATCTTATCTAAGATAATTCTTCTCTCATCCTATTTTTTCTGGTAGAAAGATAGAAATGAAATTTGTTTCAAAATTAAATTTTATCTTAACCACCCTATCTAGGTGAGTTCTTATCTCATCATATCTTATCCGGTAGGGCCCACATGCCGGGGGAGGCAAAAGTGCAAATTAATTATTTTTCAATATTTTACAAGTATAGTGAGAATACATAAATTTGTTGCATCCAGTTGGTAGGAAAAATGATTGAAATATAGAGATAAAAGTGGAAAAATATGTGATTTGATACAGTAATGATTGGCCTTGAAAAATCTTTTTTCATGGTTCCCACACTTATAGGTTAATAAATCTATCCATAGTTTTGTCAAGCTAGTAAGTCAATTCTTTTTTAGCCATTGATTTATATCTTTCATTCATACCATGACCTTTACTTATTTTTCCATGACTTTGGATGAGGCCTACCCTTGTTAATTAAATGTTGCAATTCCCCTTCCTTTCTTAGTCGAATGTACTTTTACCATTAAAAATCTCATAAGCGTTAAATGTTTTGGTTGATCCAAACAGTTCATCATACTGCCTCCATTCTATTTTGTTGGAGAGAAATATTTTTTCTTTGTCACGAGTATAGACTGTTCTTGTTTGTTGATAAGGATTTTGTGACCATTACTCCTGAAAATGAGCTTGTGGGCATTAGAAGTCCATTTATCAAATAGTACCTACACACATTAGGCATGCATATATATATATGAGTTAAAGTTCAACTATAAATTAAAAAAGTCCATTACTTTCTAAATTGGTGGGTTTAATGGTAGGAAGTCTATTTAAAATTTTAATTTTCATATTTAAGTGGGGTATCAATAATTGCCCCATTTCTTTGATGACAATGAATATTATCATAAAAAAAACAAAAAATTAATACCCTAAAATTTTGTGATAATTTTCTCAATATAAGATATTACATAATATTTTTTATGATTTTCTCATTTAGATTTTTTTATTAAAGCAAATGTTGAATTTTTAATCATATAAGTAGTAGATCTAAAAAACTGATTTTCATTAATTTATATTAGAGATTGTTTTTTCTAAAACAACATAGCATGTGAGTGTGTGGTCCTCCATTTGGTAGATATTAGATGTTAAGACTTTTACAACTCATTGAAGTAAGCTAACTTAAATATGAAAATGATGATAGTGATGTATTTTATATATTTTTTCTCCTCTGACTGTTTGACGTCGGTCTCTACACTTGTGGCTCCGAATCCCAATTACTAAGATTTTTAGGGTTTTTGGAAAATCTCATCATCACTATATTTTAGTGCTCCTAAGGATTTTTCTTTCTTTTATTGTTATTATTTCTGTCTTCTCACCGTATTTTAGGATATCTATATTTTTTAATTTTTTCCCTCACCATATTTCAAGGTATTTGAGGATTTTTCTCTTTTTAAAAATTTTTCCTTTACCATATTTCAGGATATCTGAGAATTTTTTTCTTTACAATATTTCAAAATATCTGAAATTTTTTTAGCTATATTTATCATTATTATTAAAAATAATTTCACCATCATTCATAATGATACCTAGAATTATCTCCTTGGATATGTAAATGTTGCAACATCTATATATTTACCAGTTTTCGTTAGTGTATAAATGAGATTTTTCTGGTGCTATAAAATTTTAAATATATCATGAAAAGCTTATTATTATTATTATTATCATCATCATCGTTATTGTTAACTCCCCTTTTCAGTGTGAGTTATTCATACATTTTTTAAAAGTTCTAATGACCAGATGATAATTGAGGAATAATAATATATTTTGTTGGTATTTTATATTAGTTTGATGGTAATTAATTGAGTTTAATGTGAAATTTGATTTAAAATGTGTATTTGTAACAATTGAGTATTAAATAAATTTCAAGTTATTTAAATAATTTTTGTAATCTTACGGCTTGAAATTACATTTTATTTGTTGCAATGAAATTAAATGCTTTTGAAATAATTTTTTATATTAGTAACCTTTAATAAATTTGATGAGTTTATGATTTAAAATTTTTTTATGCAAATTTACAAATCCAAGTCCAAGTAGGGTCACTATCAAGTCCACTTTAATCAGCACTATCCAGCTCTAATCCAACGTGTCTAGAAATCTCTACCGTTCAGATTTGTCCGCTTTCCACTCACGCAAAAATCAAGACATTGAATGATCACCTGTCCAAGTCGGCAGAAAAATCCAGCCAAGCAATCACCGTCCAAAGCCATGCAATTAACGGTCCAGATTTACATCCACCAACAAAGTTGTCTAATGCATCTGAATTATTTCACTGTTAAAGTCTTCAAGCTAAGCAATTTTCTGGCCACTGATTAGATCTAAATTCCAAGCATTAATCTACCAACTAATACAAGTTGTCCGCTCATCTTTTATATCCCAGCCGTCCATTCATTCAAGGCTGGAAAATTCTAGCAATTCACAATATCATCACCGTCCAGAAATTAACGCCAAGCCATGCAATGCTGTCCACTGTCCAGATTTTAATGCAGCAATCTATGCAATTCAAGTAAAAAATCAACCACCACTCAATTGATCCCAATCGTTCACCAGACTATTCAACACGGATGCATTAATCCCCACCACCCTTGGCCTAATCTAAGCCACCCATTGTATCTGCATTAATTCATCAACCGTGTAATAATTGGATTCATGCAGAAAATCATGTGCGCAACCATGCGACTGGGCAGATGACATCCAGAGCACGCTGATCATACCGTCCAGAAATTTCAACGCAATACGTCTGAACTCTGGATGCGCTAATTAGATTTACGTAATCCGTCTATTTAAGCAAGCTACACGGAATGTGAATTACGTAATTTGCAATTATAAAAGAGATTGCAGGCAGCCTTTAGGGGACAATAGATTTTTATACAACAAAAAATTGAGAGAGAGAACACAGGGGTGGAGAGAAGGCAAAGATCACGGGGCAAGAGGTAGATCGGCGAGTTGCGTGGATTGGCTGATACACTATCGAGGCTTCTAACCAATAAGTTTTTCTTTTTTCTTTTTCTTTTCATTTTATTTATCTTGTTTAAGATAAATTTAGATTTTACAAAATCCCTATGTTGAAAATGGCCATGTTGTAAATATATTGTGAAGTTCATTGGTTGGAGTATGAATAAGATTCTTATGTTCTTGACATTTTGTGCATTTGCTAACAAAGTATGTACAAATTCTTTCTAATGTCAGCTAGTAATATCTTTGCTGTAATATTTTTTTTACAAGCATTAGGTCATTCATGTCGGAACTGCATTTTCCTTCATGTATTTTTTTCATTACTTATTTAGCTTCCTTTTCATTTACACACCTCAATAATAATTGATTATGTGATTTTCTATATAAAGTAACTTCAATCATTACAAAATGGCTAGTGAAATGCCTAATAGTATGCCTATTTACAAAACTAGCATAATCTTCAAAAGTTTGTCCTTTGATAAATTTTTATATGTCATAAAACCATGGTTTAGCTTTTCCTTTAAGGACATTTTTATTTTTCACCATTAGGCAATAGGTCGGCACATCCGCTATACATATTTGGACTTCTCGAGATGTTATCCCATATAAGATTTCTATTACCAATGCAAGGCTAGCTAAGACATTAGCTAACTAATTTTGACTTCTAGAGTTATAAGTAAATGTTATTTCCTCAAATTGTTCTATTAATTTGGCTAAGGCAAGTTGAGAGAGTTTTAATTTCTCATCCCTTGTTTCCCGCTCACCTATTGACTGATTGATTACTAGTTGTGAATCTCCCAAAATTCGAAATTGGCTTGCCCCTGGATTATATGCTTATTTAATTTCGGTCAAGCATGCCTCATATTCTGTAAAATTGTTGGTGTATGAAAATATGATTTTTCTTAATATCACGATGGGGGACCTCTTAGGGTCGTAAAGTATAGCTTCAATTCCTCTACCATTAGGATTCCATGCACCATCAAAGTAAAATATCCAAATTGTTGATTTGGGTTCATTGTTAATAGTTATAATGATCTCATATGATTACTGATCTAAAAGGGGCTGGTAATCTGGTAATGCTTGGATAGTTAAGTAATCCACTAATATGTATCCTCTGACTGCCTTTCTTGTAACATAAATAATGTCAAATTATGTCAACAGTAATTGCCACTTGGCTAATCTTTCTTTAAGAACATTTTTTTGGCATAAATATTTGAGCGGATCTAGTTTTAATATTAAGAGATTGTTCTTGACATAATGTATTATAAGTGGCCATAACTAAGGCTAGACAAGTTTTCTTTATTTTTAGGTATTTGATTTAAGTAGGAATGAATTTTCTACTGAAATAGTATATGGGTAGCTTTTTTTTCATTTATATTATATTGTCCTAAAACACTGCCCATAGCCACCTGGGTAACTGATAAGTATAAAATTAAAGGACAATTTCCACAATGGTGTTAGTGTAGTGGATTAGAAAGGTAGGATTTGATTTATCAAATGTTAGTGAGCAAACTTTTGTCCAATTTTTTGAAGAATTTTTTCTTAAAAACTTAAAAATGGGCTCGGAAGTTGAAGTTAATTAGGAAATAAACCTATTGATATATTGTAATCTTCTTAAGAATCATCGGATCTCCTTATCGATTTTGGGTGATAGCATTTCTAAGACAGCTTTAACTTTACTATCATCTATTTATATTTGATTTTTACTTATAATGAACCCTAATAACTATCCTTTTTGAGCTCCAGAAATACATTTATTGGGTTAAGCTTGAGCTAAAAATTTTCCGTCCTATCAAACAATCTTGCTAAGTCTTTTAAATGGTTAGCAAAAAAATGAGATTGTACAATCATATCATCTACATAGACCTCGACTTCTTTACTTATGATGTAATGAAAAATAGCATTCATTGCTCATTGGTATATAGCTTTAGCGTTCTTTAATCCAAAAAGTATAACTTTGTAGGAAAATGTTCCTCATGGAGTGATGAAAGATTTTTTTTTTCTTGATTTTCTAATGCAACCTAGATTCGATTATATCATGAAAATGCATCTCTGAATGAAAACCAACTATATTTGGCAGTACTATTTAACGAAATATTTATATAAGCAAGGAAAGTCATCTTTTGGATTAGCTTTATTGAAGTCACGGTAGTCTACACGCATTTTAATTTTTCATCCCTTTTTGGTATTGATACTATATTAGTTAACCATTCTAGATAATGACTTACTTTTAAAAACGCAGCCTTGTACTATTTGATAATTTCATTTCTGATTTTTGAAACCCAATGAGGTTTTATTCTTCTAAGTTTTTATTTTATAGGAATAATTCCTTCATTTATTAGGAGCTCATGAATAATGAAGTTTTCATCTAATCCTGCATGTCGATGTAAGAGAAAGAAAAATTTACTAATTTAGGTTTTAGAAAAGCCATTATCATGTCCTTTTCTTCTTTGGACAATTATTCTTCTATTTTCAACATCTTAAGATCATCTTCTATTTCTAGATTAATGTTTTCAAAATTCTCTGAAACTACTGCCCCTTTGTTTTCTATTTCCTCCAATTCTTCATCACCCTCCCCTTTATTATTGTTTTCTAGATCTTTTAAAGCTTTCTCAGCATAATAAATATTGGCCCAAAACTCATCTTCTGTGAGGTGTCTCCTTTTGAAGTTTTGATGAGCATATTTAGATAGATGTGATTGTGAAGTTGAGCAGATTGGTAATGCGTACAATACTTTTTGATTGGTACTGATGGTACTTGTAATAACAATTTTTTACTGTCAAAGTAAGTAGATCGAATCATTAGAACTTCCTTACATTTTTCTTCTTTTTCTAATTCATGAAGGAAGAATCCCGCACTTAGAAAAATCGCTCTTCTTAATGGTTTACGTGGGTGGTAACCTAACCCAAATTTATTTTTCTTTTTCTTAGTATTTATCTAATTAGTTTGTCCTTCATGTTTCATTCTAAATCATGCAATTTGTCTTTTTAGCTGGTGTAATGACATAGTTTATGGACATTATATCACTTGTGGGAATGAAGTTTACTTTTTTTATTAGAATTTCAGCAAAAGGAAGTAGGTCAGGTGAAGTATATACCTCAACTAAAGGAACTTCTTGACCTCCACTTTCTTTCATTGGAATAACTATGTCTGGGTTAGCTTTAATGACTACCAATTTTTCATTAGCAGTGAATTTTATATTTTGATGTAGTGTGGAAGGGACTACTCTCGCTTGATGTAACTATGGTCTTCTTAATAGTATATTAAAGGAAGCTGGGATATTTAAGACTTGAAATGATATGGTTATGGTCTCAGGCCCTATTGTTAAATTTACATCTAATTCCCCTAGAGATGATCTGATAGCATTGTCAACTGCTTGTATATAGATATTACTGTTCTACCGTTCTTATACTATTTATTTTGGATGATAATTGGATAAGAATGTGAGTATTTAAGATGATTTGAATTATATTTTCGTTGATTTAACTTTATTTACTATTAAACACTCGTAATTGATTTGTATGTGCAAAATTAAGTGAAATCAGTGCAAAACACGTATGATTCTTGAAGAGTTGTGTTCGTAATTTCACCACAAGTGCATGATTCGTAGATTGTAATATATAAAATATCGATTTATAGGGAATTTAGGACTTAAGACATTGCATCTAAACACTTATATGGAACGCGGAGAAAATAAAATAAAATGAAGAAATATTAAAAGAAGAAGGTTGATATTAAAAATGTGGAACAAAAAATTAAAAGTTAAGGGATGCGAGTACCTAGGATTTAGGATTTCATATACATCTTCTACAATGGATACGTGGATTGCTTATTTAATCCGGATATTATGTGTTAAAGGAGAATTATCCATATATTATCCACACATGTTTTTTCGAAACCTACAAGGCATATCTTAATCTTCTTAATAACTTATTTTCATAGGATTAACTCAATTAGAATTCATTAAGTTCTATGGAAGTTCATGGGATTTCTCAAGGTCATCATGTCAATTTTTATAGTCTTAGATTTTCAGGTTTAATATCTTGATTGTCGTATATTAGATTTCTACCTTTCGGTTCCATCACCTAATATATGAAATTATGTCAAAATGTGGTACCATACACCCAACAAGCATTGATGTCACAAAATATTAAATTAATACAAAACACCTTAAATAATCAAACCACAATATCCGCTATATTGAATATATGCTACATCCTAAAGCCTAGACAATGGGTTTAGCCTAGCATACTTATAATTAAAATCAAATACAAAATAATATTGTATCTAATATCCATTATAAACAAGATAATTAAAATAAAAAAAAGAAAGAAAGGAAAAACTTATTGATTGAAAGCTCTAATATTGTCTCAGCCGCTTCAAGCAACTTACTGCTTTGCTTTTCGCCTCGTTCTCTTCACTCCTCTCACTCTCAAACCTTAATCTTAGCTCCAAGGATATTCTAAGATGCTTTGGGACATTTATAGTAGGTGTTTATATAGAAAACAGGTGAGCACTTGAGCTTATAGTCCAAAATAGACTGAAAATTATGCAACTAGTGCACATTACCTTGCTTGGACACGGCCTAGGTCGTGTTTAACACACCCCAACACAGCCTAGGCCGTGTTTAGGACAATGTTGATCTCTAGTTCCATGTGTTTTGCCTCGTTTTATGAAGTTTTGCTACCCGTTTCACCCCAAATAGTGTTGAAACTTCCCCAACACATTCTAGGTTGATTTAATCATTGATTTGACTACTTTAAAACATTCAAAATTATAAAAATATAATGTGATTTTGATCCTTAAGCTTTGAACTTCTCGAACAGGTACGACTTCTTGCACATTGCGCCGAAATAAATAGACCAACTTCAACTAATCATAAATTTTGATTTGAGAGGAGTTACAGAAACCATAACATATTAGCGGAAGCCTTTTTTGAACTCATTGATGTGGCAACTAGGGCTTTTCTAGTTGAGCTCATTTTCGATGTCAACGTCTGTTGCTTTTTTATGATTTAGGATTTCAAATTTGTATGTATTTTTCTGCTTTGTATCAATCTGTCAATTGCGAGTGTTTTATGATAAGAGAACCTAAATCAATCAAAATATGATTTAAAAATACTTTAAACACTCAAATTCTTATCAATTAATATTCAAAATTCATGATATAAAGTGACTTAATAAGTTGAAGCATGAGGACCAAGACCTTCGCAATTTGATGATTTTAAAGAATTAAAAGGAGGCAAAACAATGATCAAAGTAGCATTGAACATGATTTATCCAAGACCTCAAAATCTTAGGTCTAATACATAGTTTTCAGAGAAAACCGAGCATTCCAGAGGCCCACATGGTTTGAATCGGGTGGATCTGGGTGCCTCATAGTTTGAACTTTGTGGACCCTTGGTTACACAAAATCATGCACAATTTGGACTTTATGCACAAGGGGTTGTGAGATCTTTATATAAACACCTCACGGGAACATCCCAAAGCATCTTAGAACATTCTTGGAGCTAGGGTTGAGGTTCAAGAGAGAGAGAGAGCACAAGGTGAGAAGCGAGGAGGCAAGTTGTTTGGAGTGATCAAGACGCCATCGGGACTTCTGATCAATAAGTTTTTCCTTTCTTTCTTTCTTTTGATTTTAATTGTCTTGTTTATGATGAAAATTGGATAAACTCATTATCTAGGACTTAGGATGTAGCATGCATCTGATGTAGCGGATATTTTAGTTTGATTATTTTAATAAAGTTTGTGTCAATTTAATATTTTATGATTTAATGTTTGCTTAGTATGAAAGTTTACACTTTGACAATGATTCCCATATATTATGTGATTGAACCAAAAAGATGAAAATCTAACATGCAGTAATTATGATATTAAACCTGAAAATTTCATATCATAAAAATGGCATGATGACTTTGAGAAGTTACATGAATTTTCACAAAACTTAATGAATTTTAATCGACTTAATTCTATAAAAATAGGTTGCTAAGAAGATTAAGATACATCTTGTAGGTTTTGAAAGAAGGTGTAAGGATAATATGTGGATAGCTTTTCTTTAAAATATAATATCTAAATTAAATAAGCAATCTACATATCTTTTGCAAAAGATGTATATGAAACCCTAGATCATGCGTATTTACATTTCTTGAATTTTAATTGTCGTTTTACATTTTTAAGATCAACATCTATCTTTTCTTATTTCTTTCTTTTCACTTTATTCTCTTTGTGTCTGATATAAGTGTTTAAATCTAACACCTTGAGTCCTGAATTTTTTATGAATTAATATTTATATACTATAATCTACGACCCATGCACTTATAGTGAGGTTGCGAATAATGACTATAATGAATGTTATCTATTGGGATTTCTAGTCTCTTGATGGTTCTTAAAGGGAAGATGTTCAAGCTAGAACCGTTGTTTATTGTAACCAAAGGGATTTTAAGGTCTTTATATTGAATAGTGATATTCAAAGGATGGATACAATATCGCTATTCAGGGGGTAACTCACCATCAATGAAAGTGATGACATTTGGGGCCATAATTTATCCTATCATTTGCATGACTATCTTAGATTTGACTTTTTTTGAAGTATAAGTATTGTTTAAAGTATGGATAAAGGTTTCACGATGTATAGTGGAAGTATATAATAATTTCCATACGGAAATTTGGACAGGTAAGGACTTAAGTTGTGTCGACGCATCATATGCTGAATTCTCACCTTTTTCAAAAATAGAGTTATCTCTATTTACATCTCTTCTATAAATCCTTCCATTAGGTCGTATATTTCCTACCTCTAAATACTCAGAGTATCTCTTAGGTACCAATAGAATCATCTGAAACTCGAGATTTTGCTTGTAGTGTTCTTTCACTCTTATCTGTCATTCTTAGGTTTTTGAAAGCTGGTAGGATTAAAATTTCTCAATTATTTGAGTTATAATTGTCATAATTCTTTTATAGTGCTACCTTAATACTAATTCAAACTCTATTGTTCTTATTATATTCTCTTCATGGTTATTATGTGCTCTTAACTGTTCTTAAGATATAAAATTTACTCTCTCTGATGCATTACAGTTATGGGCAAGTAGTGGATTGTTTATTACATTTTCATTGTGTGTTTCATAGTTTAACTTAATTCTACCTTCATTGATGAAGTTTTGAATTGCATACTTTTGCAGAAAACATCGTTCAATGGTGACATCTACTTTGGTGATAAGCGTAATACTCTTCTTCTTTATAATTTCTTGGTAAAGGATTGGGTAGCGGTTTGGGTTGTAATGGAGTAAATATGTTTTTCTTAATCAACATATCAAGGATATTGGTATAGGAATATGCTAATTGAGTAAGCTTCCTGAATAGTCTCCTAATTTCATTTGGCTTTTCTTTCTCAGAGATACCTATTGTATTTACATTCGAGCTTTTGTCCCCATTGTTATTCCCATTCTTAGTTTTCACATTTTTTTAGCCACTTCACTTTGGTATGACCATGGAGCGATAACCCCTTGTCTAATCCCTGCCTCTACTTAGTCTTTAGCTTGAATTACTTAGGTGAAATTAGCATATGAGTAAGAAATAAGGTAACAAGATATACTTGGATGTGTTGAATTTCCTAGAATAGATATTTGTTCACTCATAGGAAGGGTTGTTTTCATTTTGGTTGCTAATGCTCTCCATTTAGCCACATGGTCGAAGAGTTTCATTCGGTTTTTGTTTTAAAGCTTCTAGATTCGCTTTTTTATGTGCAAAATTTAATTTATATGAAAATCTATCTAAAAAGGCTAAAGATAATTCTTACCAAGTTTTAATTTATCGACAATCTAATGAAATGTACCATTCTAAAGCGTCCTTTTTTAGGCAATATTGAAATAGTCATATTAAAATCTCCTCCTTCTAAACTAGAGGATACAAAATTCTGTAGTAAGTCTTAAGGTGGGTTTCAGGTCAAGAGTCCTAATGAGAGTATTTGAAACTTATCAAGTAGACTAATGTCGGAAAATGAACATAAGTCTTCTATTCTTGAGGATGACATGCCTTCCCATTTTAATGTTGACATTTATCTTCTAATTGTTTCAAATGCTTATTTACCTCTTCATTTCAGTTTTATCAGTGGCCTACTTCAAAACTAATTCTTCCTCTTCGTAATGATCCACATCCTTTTCTTTCATTATGTTATTAATTGAGACACCTACTCTATTATTCTCTTGGTTTTTAGGCGGCCCTAACATTTTTAACCTTTCTAATACCTCTGATATTATCCCTCCAAACTTTTGTACTCGTGTCATATTTTAAAAATTTGTTGTATTAGTTGATTGGAGGATGACTCTCTCCTAATGTCAAACATATTTATTCTATTAATTTAGATATAGTGATAACTGTGCTTCAGAGTGGATGAATCTTTTTTTACGAACTATCCCGATTATTTGCATTGACTCTAGACTTTATATACATATATTAAAAAAGATTAATTTTTTATTAAAATTTTTAAACTACAAAAAAATTCCTCAAGCTTTTAAGAAAAATGCAGATCAACACTCTATTCTGTGGAGTCGTCAAACTGTAACACATTAATTTTGATGTACTATATTAGGTTGATAAATGGGCCTAAAAATATAAAATATGCACAATGCAAAATGCTAGAAAATAAAAATAAAAATAGGAGTGCACCAAGCTGAAAAGTAAATGTGCACACGAAAGAGCAAAAAATAAATATGATGCAAAGTGTAAAAAAATTAAATATGCACTGTTAATTAGCGAGTTAGTTAGTTAGACATAATGCGAGTTAGGTATAAAAATTAAACATGCAAATAAAAATATAAAAGATGTAGAAAATGGGTTCAAGATCAGAGATGAAAAAATATAAAAGATGTAGACATAGAGGTTAAAGAAAGAAAATGCAGATGTTAAGGCTTTTAGATAATGTGACCATTAAAGTTTTTTATATGATGAGAAATTAGTCAAACAAGTGTATCAATTAGTCGTTATTAGAAGTTAGCAAAATGTATTAAGAAAACGTGCAAAATAAAAAAGAGAAAAGATGTAGAAAAGGGGTTTAAGATAAAAAATATAAATAAAGAAAAAATGTATAGATATAAAGGTTAAAGATCAAAGCGTTAAAGTTCTTAAATGATGAAAGTTCTTAGAGATTTTTAAATGTTGTGAGTTAATTAAACATAAACATGTTTATTTGTTAGGCACAACTAGTGGTTAGTGAAATGCACACAAATGCCAATACATATAGTAAATAGAAAGCGGAGTCGCCACTAACCAAATAATTGTGATTAGTTCGTATACAGTAAGACACTGAAATATAGAGATTACTTGGGTGGACTCACGATAAGAAAAAATATAATCTTATTTTTTTTCAGTACATTAGTCTTAAGCTACTAAAATATCATATATTTTATATTTAAAAGCTCAAGAGGGTGGAGACAAAAATTTGATCTTTAGGCTTTTTATGAGATCTTAATTCAATTTTGAAAGAGGATATAAGAACTTTATTCCTATATATGAGATTTTTTTTTATAATTGTCTAATTCGATTTTTTAAAAAAAATCTACAAAACGGCAAATGCCTATTATGAAGAAAAAAATTTAGTAGCTGAAAACTAACGACCAGATTTCAATGCAAAACTAAGAAATGACAACGATGTATCAGAGACAAATAATAAATCCTTAAATCTTAATATATACATATATATAGAGAGATATTCGGGTGCAGTGTCATTGCACTGTGACATCAAAATAGGCATCAGATGATCATAAAATTATAACAACTCAATCAATTGTATTTAGAATTGTGTATTCTATTATCATACTAATTTTCATCCTAATTGAATATGTGTACGATCCCTGTTTGAAAATGGTATAAATTCAATGTAATAAAATAGATTGACGTAAATAACAAATTTAAAGTTTTTTTTCAACATGTAAACTATTTGCTATAAAATTTATATATAGATAAAGAGTAATTTGCATATATATCACATAGTTTCATTGATATTACAGATATGCTCAGTTTCATGAATTGCATATTATTTCCACATAGTTTCACCAAAATTGTGTATTACCTCCAAACCGTTAATATCGCCATTATATTTTCAAAAATGACAAAAATGCCCTCATATTCATAGGAGTAATATGTAATTTTGATGAAACTATGTGAGGGTGATATGTAATTCATAAAATTATGGATGAGGGCATTTTCATCATTTTTGAAAATATAGCGGTAGTATTAATGGCAGTTAACGACTTGAGGTAATACGCAATTTTGGTGAAACTATATAGGGATAATATGCAATTCATGAAACTACATGGATATATATGAAATATCAGTAAAACTATGTGGGTATATGTATAAATTACCCATAGATAAATGATTGTATAAAGTTTCATTGAATTCTAATATTTGTGGAGCCCATTTTTAGGCATATGTACCACTGTAAAGTGATGTTAATGCATGAAAGAACTAATATATGTCGGGTAAATTAATGGGATGCTAAGTTCAAGGATGCCACCTTTATTTTTTTAGTTTATTTGTAATGTGGACAATAACAGATCTAATGAAAAAACTGAAACAAGAAGGGAATGACTAGGGAGGGGTGGTATAGAATAGGAAGATTTTAGAACTAGAATGGTGGAAATGCAATGGGTTTGATGGGGCGTAAACAGCTGCTAGGTTTTTAGGATGAAGAATAACTTAAAAAAATGGAGGAGGAGGGGTATTTATAACCCTTTAAGTTTGGAAAATTGCATAACGGTTTTGTTTGGCAATATTTTGCATAATTCCACCATTTCCCTTTTGCAAAATTCTAACCAAAGGAGGGACTTTTTGATAAATTTATGGGTAATTTTGAAAAACTATCTTGGGGCCATGGTTTTGTCAAGCTAGTAAGTCAACTCTTTTTTAGTGATCAATTTGGTGTCCTTTCATTCATGTCATAATTTTCACGTATTTTTCCTTAATTTTGGATGGGCCCCACCCTTGTTGATGTTCCTTAATTACTTTAACGGCTTGGATCTTTACTTGGTTGCCTGGATCTTGTAGCTTTCATTTTTCATTTGAAATGTTGCAAATCCCTCTCCTTTTTACTCGAATGTATTTTGACCATTAAAAGTCTTATAAACATTAATATTTATGGTGTGTTTGGTTTAGGGTAAAACTTTTGATGAAAAATTTTTGAGGTAGAAGTTGTCACATTGATAGAAAATGATATGATAATAGGAATAATGATGAGAAGTAAAGAGAATAAAGTTAAAATAGATAGGTTAGTTGTATAGATAGTTGTGTAAAAATGATTGAAAAGTAGGATAGTTTGTATAGGAAAATGTGAAAAATAATTAAAAAATAGAGTAGTTATAGAGAGTTAAAAGTTTTAAATTAAAAAGTTTTGATTGACATGTTTATATCCCAAACAAATACACCCTTAGATTGAACCAAACCGTTCATCACGCCGCCTTCGTTCCATTTGGCTTGAGAGAAATATTTTTACTTTGTCACGAGTATAGATTTCTCTTGTTCGTTGATAAGGATTTGTGACTGTTACTCCGGAAAATGGGCTTGTGGCCATTAGAAGCCCATTTATCAAATACTACCTACATTGGGCTTACGTATATGGGGTTAAAGTTCAAATATAAATTAAAAAGTTCATTACATTCTAAATAGGTGGGCCTAATGGTAGTAAACCCATTTAAAATTTTAATTTTTATATTTAAGTGGGGAATCAAGAAAGAGACTATAATTATGCATTATAGAGGGTGTGGTCATGCATGTGCGCGTGAAAAGACTTCTAATTATGTTTTCTCTAAGCATTTCGTAAAAAAAAGTGTATTTGAAAAATGATAAAATTTTTGATAAATAGTTTTTGGTGTAAAGTTTTTTGAACTAATAAAAATTGATATAATATGAAAAGAGCAATAATAAGGAATAAATATAATAAAGTTAAAATAAATAGGTCTGTTGTATGGAAAGTCGTATAGAAATAATTGAAAAATAGAATAATCATATAGAAAAATATAAAGAGTAATTATACGGATTGAAAAATTTTAAATTGAAAAATTTTGGAAATTTGTTTTGCCGAACACCTAAAATAAAATAAAATAAAATAAAGATGCATGCAACCGATGGTAGAAGCACTCGCATGGTCTCACGGCAACTTGCATTGCCTCTCTCTCTCTCTCTCTCTCGCTCACAGAAGAAACAAGAAACTGTTGAAACCGAAGGTAAAAACATCCGAAAATCTTCTTTCTACGCATCTCTCTCTCTGTTTCTATCTTGTCCATTGTCCTCTTCCTCCCTGCATTCCTGCTCTGTTCTGTTCTTTCACCATCGCCATCTTTCTTTCTCCATGCAACTCTGTTCTTGCTTTCAGTCATTTCAAGAAGGACAGACATCCATGGCGTTCTTCTCTGCTTCCGCAGCTCTCCTCTGCCTTCTGCTCCTGCTGGCCGGAGCCGGCCTCCTCACGGTCTCCGCCCAGATGACTCCCCAGACACGCAACATCATCGATACGCTCATCGGCACGAGCGATTTCGGCAGCTGGGCCGCCGCCCTCAACGGCACCGATGCGCCCTTCCCCATCCCTCTTTTCAGCACCTTCTTCGTCCCCACCGACAGAGCCCTCTCGCGCCCCAACTTCCACTCCTACATCGACCAATCCACCTTCCTGTACCACATCGTTCCTTGGGGCCTGTCCCTGTTGGATCTCCAACAGCTGGAGATCGGATCTCGCTTGCCGACCCTGCTCCCCAACAACACCATCCTCATCACCAACAACTCCAAGTCCAACTTCACCGTAGACGACTGCCGGATCATCCGACCGGACATGCTCAGCAGCGGTATCTTCACTCTCCACGGAATCGATTCTGTTCTCAACTACAGTCTCTATGGCAGAAAAGACACGCCAAGCCCCAACAGCTCCTCTTCTCCGTCTGACAATCTTGGAGGGGTACATAGATCCGATGCGCCGCGCCGTCCCATGCAGATCATTGTCGTGGTCTATGCAGTTCTTGCAGTTCTCATGTCCAAGCTGTGAAGTGGGTGGCAAATAAAAGTGGCGGGGTTTGGAGCTTCTTTTGTATGATTGATTGACGGGCTAAACTGATCAAATGTACAAATATGTGATTGACGGCCATTCTCTTTCTTTTAAATGTATGATTGTTGGCATTTCTCATTCTTCCAAATGTGCGATATGATGGATGGCAATTCTCTCTTTCTCTGCTCTTATTTTCTCGGTCTTTGTGTGAAAGCCCAAAAATATTGTCGCTGGAAATCTTGGACCGGGTCGGTAGTTGCTGTTCACGGGTCGACTCCAGATGGGCTACGTGAAAGCTGGAAAGGAGATGATATCCGGCCCTCCGACGGCGTGACGCCGACGAGCAGACAAGGTGCTCAGCATGCGTTTACGAGAGAGCGAGCGTGCAGCGAGACGGGATGTGTGGGGGTTCGTCCATCAAATCCCCAGATCGGACCATGCCGTACATTGATCTAGAGCGTGCAGCCGTGGAGCTTGGGTAGGGACGTAGGGTTGGATACAAATGCGACCGACCATGTCCTCAATTATGCTGTCGTAAGTTTCATTTAATGAGAATCTGGAATCCATCCGGGTGGAAAAACATAGGTCTGCGTGTCATGAGTACGCATATATAAATCACGTGTTTTCTATAAAAAAAAAATCACGTTTTTATTTCTATACCTCAAATATATTTCCTTTTTGGTTTTTATTTCACTTCCCCTAAAGGGATTTTTTTTTTTTACATTCACGTAGTAAACTCTAATATTTTGTTTAGATAAAGAAACAACTCGGATTGCTGCAATGTTAAATGGTATTAGAAGAACTAATTGGAAATCGGAAGTGACCCAACTCTATTTTTTAATGAGAGGGAAATATCAACTAAAAAGTAGAAACCAAACTAACTTATAAGTGAGATACAATAACCAACTCTAAGTGAAGTTGCACCCCCACTTGAGTATGTACTAGTAATTTAATGAAAGAAGATTCACGTAGAGACATGAACAGCAAAACTGACAGTGTGGAATGTTGAAAATTTAGGACGTTGTATCTCAAATATCAGGATTTTCATTCATACTTTATTTTATGCGTAATTTAATTTTTTAACGTCATAAATAGATAATATTGCGTATACGGGCTCAAATCTGGGCAAAGGCATTAGGAGAAAAATGATTTTAAGTTCGTTATTTGGTGCCTTTTCAACATCTTAATCTTCCCAACCACAAGGATTTCTACCAACAAAATTTTGCTCTGCAAACTTCACTGCTGATGAAAACATGACAATTGCACGAATAGGTGCTTTTCTCCATGTCTGGCAAATGGGTCCAGCACCTGCTATGTATTGGGAACCATAGGCTGAACTTATGCTGATGCACACACCATGTCATCCAAGATTCATTTTTATTCCTTCACCTTTTCACACTGGCATCCAAGCCAGATTATTCACACGCCTAACAAACCCAAGTTGCAATTTTACATCACTTGATTTCAGCTAACAAAACCCAAAACAATTTCCTGGGAAATAGCCTGATAAGGTTCACTGATAGCATGCAGACACGTCAAATCAATAATCATGCAAAACTACAAATCTTAGGGCTATAGCTCCTCAAACCCCTCCTCGTCTGCTTCTTCCTCTAGCCTCTGAAATTCTTTCCTCCAATGTTCCATCTGCGGAAGAAAACATGAAGCAAATTTCCAGTCAATTCAAAGTTCCAATGACCAAAAAAATGTGTAGAAATGCAAAGAAAACCATCATGTTTCAAATGATCTCAGGCTTATTTGTAAATATTCCCAATTAATCAGATAGAAAGTGTAATTTCATAACACAATCAATGGTTACCAAAGAATGCACCCAATCTGTCAAAAAAGGGCATTGGCAACATATAAATTGGAAAAAATTATATAAGGGCCGCCATTATGCCTGAAATCAACAAGAAACCACAATAAATACCCAACACAAATGTGGACTGCTTCTTCTTACTGTGGAAATGGTATAAACAAGAAGTTGCAAAATTATAATTGTTCGCTACATTTCGGTGTTTCTAGCCGCAGCCTATGCACAATGGATATTCTGTTTCACTAGTTTTAGGATAGAATGTTCTATTTTCCAAGTCCTGGTCACTCGCCAAGAGGCTGCTAAAAATGAACAAGCCCCTATTCTCCCTCACCAAGAGGCAAAAACGAAAAAGTACTATGCCCCGTCACCATGACCCCGTTGGCTTTTTTTTTTTTGAGTCACCATGGTCTATTGATTCTACCCATCCACCAGCAAGGAAATTTGTGCAACAGTTCAAGTTTTCATTGAATTAAGAAAGCTTCATATATCACAAACTAACAGAACTATTTCTGCACCACATGATTAAACAGCCCTAACACTAGATGTCAAGCAGCAACAAAGAGACCATGGTTCAAGTATTCCCAGTTACATGGCCTAAAACAGAAAAATCACTTAAATCCACTGGGTGGTTTGGTGCATCTATAATATCAGCAGTAAGTAATCAAGTTGACAAGGATCAGATCACATCAAATCCCAAACATATGCCTGAAGTATAATGAGACAGTGGTTCCGATCAAAAGGTGGAAGTGGCAATGAATAGGAATTTTCTAGACATGTGTTGTAGCAGTTTTATTTATTTTTTTCAAAAAAGGACAAAGGTTAGATAAATAGGTGGAAACATTTTGTAGCAGAGACATAAGCAAACCTAAAGAAGACTTGGAAGAAAGAGGCAACATATTTTTCAAACACAAACCTCTCATTCTAGTCATTTTTTTCTTTTAAATTTGGTGGTGCATAACATCACCTGATCATCAGACAGCTGCAGCTGTTCTGCAACAAAAAGTATATTCCTATAGTCCCCTGATGGCAGATCACGGAACAATTTTTCTGCAATTTCTTCATAGGAAACAACAGACACCCGGAACCCATTGCTCATGAAGAACTCATGCATCCATTCTTGAACATTGGACTGTGAAATGGCCAATAAATTGAGAAGTTAACTGCATGGAAACAAAAAGTTATTAACCAGCTACAAGGCATAGACTAACCTTGCTAGCAACCGCGGTTTCTGCCAACCACGCAGGCATTTCTCCTAAGAAAATGCTCCCTTTCGTGGCTAAGCTACCAACAGATAAAAGAATCTTTTTAAAGCTTGCCAATGTCATCACCGGTAGTCCCTGCAAGATTTAGAGGTCTATCAGTTACCAGCCTTAGGCACTTCCTACTTTGTGACAGAATTAAGTGTGAAATTGACAGGGCTGCATTTATAGTAGATGATAATCACTTAAAAGCTTAATATCTAATGGAAAATGTTAAATAATGTTAGACTTGATCACATAATCTGGTATCATCTACATCAGTATCTTTAACATCCTATGCCTAATTTGCAATGGAAATCATAGCACGAAGTGATCCACAAGAAGCAAAACAACATGCATTATGATGACGCTTTTACCAGGTTGTGATGACTCACAGAGGAATCAAGGTTGCTCTCAATCTAGTCAGGCTGCATCATCTTTGTGCAAATTGTCACATCTGAGACCCCAAATCCAGAATTCGCTCTATCCTAACAGCATGTTCCCACAGCACCAAGAGATAATTGATGACAATTTCAATCTCTTAGACAAGAATCATTAACTTAATCTTCAACAGCCTGTTTGTTTTGGTGGAGCCCTGGGATGGGGAATATAATAGACAATAATAATTTCTACAAAAATGCCAAAAGAAATGGATAAGCAATATAGCTTCTTGCAATCATTAAAAGCGTGCGAAACCTAGGGAATATAGCTCTGTATTTCTACTGGCGAAAACTCATATCAGTCCCCTCCCTAGACAAACTCCATTTCATTTGCAGCCACTCAAGATATTAAGATTTGAGGATCCTTTTTTTTTTTTTTTTTACCCAAAAGGTTACTAATTTGTCCTGAATGAAACAAAAATACGTTCACAGATATTGGTGAAAGCTCATGTATACATTGAAACATGGCCAAGCAAATGAAAATGTGAGCAAAACAGAACCGAACACAATCAGCATGATCCAAGAATTAGCCTAAGACCAGTGTTAGAGACTATCAGTAATCAATAGATGAACATTTATGGAAAGGCATCTATGGCCTTCCAAATGACCAGGTGAGCCTCCTCTCATAGCCATGTCGCTCATATACAATGTTCAGCTTAGACATCCCATGCACTTGTTGCACTGAGAAAGAACTTGCAGGAACATCCTCTCTCTATGTTAGAGAACAACAGTTGCTTGAGTTAGATGAAGGGACAAATATGCCAATATTTTAGAACTTAATAAGACAGAAACTGCAGCCTACGGGTGCGTTTGCGAAGTGATAAAATTTTTGGGTTCAAAGGTTTTAGCATAAAAAGTTTTTGAAATAAGATAAAATAATATGATATGATGAAGGTAATGATGAGGAATAAAGAGAATAAGGTTAAAATAGAGAGATAGATGGGTAGTTGTACAGGAAGACGTGAAAAATAATTAAAAAATATAGTAGTTGTAAAAAGTGAAAAGTTTTTATTTGAAAACTTTTATGCGTAGCTGAATATGCCCTACAATTAAAAGGCAGACTTCTTAGCATACCAAACAGCACACTGATTTTTTTTTTTCTTCCAATCATTAAAGTCAACATCTGATGCAGTTAATTCAGTAGATATTCTAAATTTTTCTGAAAAAGCTCGGTTTCTTCAGTTCTTGTCTAGCAAGTGCTTTGACACAATCATGCCACCTCTCAAGCAGTAAGCAGGTCAAGAAAGGAAATGAACTGAGATTCCAGTCACTTGTGGTAATAAAATCATCGATTACCTGCAAAGCCCATATACTTGGCCTGTTACCATTAAACCCTTTACTCCTCAAGGTAGCTGGTATGTCACATGATTCCCATGGGATGTGAATAAACACATTGCTTCTTGAAATCTTAGCTCCAGCACCTAGGATTTTTGTCATACGGTAAAAATTTTTAATAAGCTATGAGAGCTTATTAGAAAGAAAGATTGAAAGTCCATAAAAACATACTGCCTTCTGATCATTGGAGGAGAAAGTCTCAACACTGTCTATAATTTTCGTTTACAAGGATGTTTCTAGAGGCAGTGACAAACTGAATCTAAATGATATATAGCCCCATCATCCTCAAACTTGCCTCCTGTGAAAAACTACTTAATATCCAATAACCAACCTAATGAGTTAATAAAGATGATTATAACACAAGACAGCTATCCGGATAATGCCCATCAAATGAATAATCAAAGGCATTAGAGAAGCCAAATTTCAAAAAGTAGCTCCCGAATGATTGATAGTAATTTCTCACTACATTGCAGTTGTGATCCACTGGCAATTGATTGACAGGTATGAAATTGCAGTTGAAAGATACTGTGTGCATGACTGAAGAATCACCAACACTGATTAAATAGGGTGAATAAAAATTTTGGGCTTGTCCTTCATTACATTGTACAAGTAAGATCGACACAATTTAATCAATCAAATTGTAATTTCTCTCCATGGCATGAATGAGACATAGCCTCCAATTACAGTCACATTCTTTCTTTCTTTTTTGGATAAATACAGTTACATTCTTTTAATCAGCAAATTAGAACTAATTTGATTGCAATTTTGATCCTAAGTGCAGAAGGCAGCAGTAGCAAGTTGCTCATTTATCTTCGACAAATCAATTCAATTCAACACAATTAAATCATCAACAAAACCCTGCCATGAGAAATATGAAGGAGGTGAGATTTAGCTGTTGGCAAGATGGACATTTCAATGAAGAACACAGTTATTGTACTCTGGAGTAATTTTGGAGGGAATTCCAATGATCACATGGTTGAGAAGAAATATCATGCTTATTTTATGAAAAAACAAACTACAAAGTAGAGTGATTTCAAAGTCACAGAAAAGCAAAACATAAGAGAGCAAAATCTTATGAATTTGAGGCATGAAAACTGCTTAATTACTGAGAAGTGAATCTAAATGCAAAGAATAGTAGAAATGTCAAGGATGAATGTTGCTAAATGATGCCATAAACTGACCCTTGAGCCTTTTGGATCCTATTCTAAAAATTCTTTCTGGAGACACGTCAAAGATCATGGTTGCTTGTGGCCATTTGAGCCTATAAGGTCGGGAGTCCATGCCATCTGTCAACAAAACAACCTGTATAGTATAAGATGATATTTTGAGAAGTTTTCATGAACATAGAGTTACTGTTGTGGATATATGAATGCAAGCATAAGCAGGTAAATGAGAAGCAGCCATGTAGGACAGGTAGGACAAATATTTCAAAGCATATATACCTGTTTAACACCATCCAACTGCTCTGCATGGCTGACCAATTTATCATCAATGAATTTAGAAGCAAGGCAGTAGTGGCATGGAGATGCTGTCAATGCTGAGGTTGCATTCATGTTGACATCAGAAGATAAGGGAATAAAGCACCCAGCATACGGATCAATGATGAGGGGATCTGAAATCATAGTTTGTTAGTCGGAAATGAGGTTTTGAGCTAAAACACGAACGCAAGATCAGATAACAGTGAATTAAAGAAGCACATAGCCACAGAAGAATGAAGCCTACCCATCCATATGCAAATCTAACCATGGCCATACGTGCACAAGACAATGAATTTTCACTTTCAAAATAGAAACCGATGGAATATCACAACCATTGCGACTCATCAAACCCATTTTCAATTCAGAAATAGTTCTGTTACTGCATGAATGTTGTTTCCTGATCATGGGAATCCTGTAATTCTTAAAGTGATGATATGATTTCAATTGTATTTTTACCCATAGAATGTCACTGGTCAATGTACCGCGGGTAAAAACCTGGCATCATTTTACATATTTCTGCAATCGATGGCTAAAAGGCCCACGCTTTGCCGAATTATTCTTATTTTTATTTTTATTTTTCTCTTGCCACTGCCCGACATGTCAAATCGATGAGTTGCAGAAGAAAATTAAAGGTGAAGAAGAGCCTGACCTGGGCGATTAGTCTCTTGGCAACGAAGAGCGGCGGCTTTGATGGCTGCTCGGAGAAGTGGGTCATCGTCGTTTGCTTGGAGAACGGCGCGAGACCCGCGACATCTCCTCCTCCCTTTGGAGCCATTGGAGGAGCAGCCGACGAGAAGTCGAGGTAAAGAGAGATGGAGAACGGCACCCATTAGCTTCGCTGGGTGCTCAATCTCACACCTTCAGCAGTACTCTTCTTCATCCGGCATCAGCAGCAGAGGAAATGCGGAAATCTGCCGCTTCAGTCTGCACTGAGGCATCTCTTTTCTGGTCTAGAATCTAAGATTACATTTATCTCTTTTGCCTTCTTTAAAAAAAAAAAAAAAAAAAAAAAGAATAAGCATTTTCCCAAAATGATTTTCGTCAGATAAGAATTTCCGTCCAAGCTCGATTATGTAAGGGAGCTTTGAGCCATGATTATATAAAACGAATCAAATATAGGCTCCATAGAATATTTATTCATTTATTCATTTTAATTTTTCTTTATAAATATATTTTTTGTAAGTATATTTAATCCACATATCAAATGGTTACTTTATAATATTTTTATATATTTATTTTTAATTTTTAAAACTAAGTTTTCCAAGGGACGAAATGGACTGAAACACCCCTGAAATTAATGGTTTTTAAAATAAAAAATAAATATGTAAAATTATTACAAAATTATAAAACTCATTAATTAAGTACACGGGTTTTTCCGACATATAGCTATTAGGTTCAAAAATCTCGGATATACCCACATCCCGGATAAGCACATTCTATCGCGGAAGTGAGGAAACACATTAGAAAATGTGTTAAATTACTAAGATGCCCATGATCTATTCCGTATTTAGGTTCAAATGACTGAACTACCTATCTGCGTCCGATCGTCAACGATTTGCCATTGTTTCCATCAATATTGGCAGCAGATTTTCCAAACCAACCACAACAGCTATTCCTCTTGTTTTTCAACAACAGATCTCCACAAATTCATTAGCGGCAGCTCGCAAATTCAAACCGTAGCCACCTGATTCAACTGGCACCTCTGCTCTCTCTCTCTCTCTAAATCGGCTAAGTAGCCTCAATTTTCAGCATCACTGTATAATCCCGGTTGCCTTTTCTCCTTTCTTAATTCAAGAAAGTAGGAAACACATGATATTCCAACAACATGCTCCATTTGCAGCCACACGAGCAAGGCAGAAACTCCATGGTCGTTAGCAACATTAGAAAATTCTAGCAACTTGCAATTGTCCAAAATAATTGTAGCACTCCATGATTTGACCCAAGCAGTCCGGGCGCATTACTACACGAACACAATGGAAGCTACATCGCCGAAGCATTTTGCATTGGTGCTTGTAGAAGTCCAAAATTGGCCTTCACACGTGTAATGGATATGTGTCTGTGATTCCCAATAGGATTAGGATTCCTGGCGGTTTTTGGGAGGAGAGTAAGATTATTGTATGGATAAGAATCCTAGAGAATTTGGAAAAGCGTAGAGTTATGGTGATGATAGATGTCTTGAGTCTCCTCGCATGTGGACTCTTCTCCTTTTTATAAGCCAGCTTGGCTATTGATTAGAATCCCATATTTTTATAAGATATTTTAGATTAGTAGATGTTACAACCTGATTTTTTGTGAAATACTAGTTACGTGAGGAGATAAATGAGGATATGTGTTGGAGGCAGTTTTGACTAAGCCTCTATGCTGCCCCCCCTCTCTCTCTCTCTGCCTCCTCCACTCTTTGCAACTTTTGCTTGTTAATATCGTTTGTTTTAGGTGAGAAAGTACGGCGTTTGTTTTTAATTAAATTTTAAAAATCAAATGGTCAACTATGTTGAGTATTGTGTTTTGTCGGCCAGTCATTAATGTAGTCACAGGCTGTGTTCTAACAACTCATTTCAGGCGTTATTTTGCTTCTGGGAAAGGTTGCGGCCTTGAGGGAAAAGGATTCGTATTTACATTTTCCTATCTCCCCTATGCATTCCTTCTTGGTAGTATTTTGTTGATTCAACATTAATGGAGGGAGAGGAAAAAGGACTCAAGATGGTGAAATCTGGTAAAGCATCTTTAGATTGATCCTCTGCAAGCAATAGTATTGAAGTTTGTTGGGGATGAGACACGAGCATTTTGAATTAAAGCTGTTTATGTTTTGTTGGAGAGGTATGTCCTTAATATTTTGTCTGTCTAATAGGGTGCGTGAGAATCCAAGGGAATCCATGACTATATTTGAAGATATATTTAGGGTAGGTATCCGGTTGCCTATAGATGATTTTGCATGGGAAATTTTACATATGTATAATATTTGTCCAAGGCAATTAGATGTGGTTGAGGGGGTGAATTTTGATAATATAAATGTCGGGGTCAATTCTGTGCAGGAAGTTGTTCATGAAAAGGGTCTTATTATTAAGAAAAAAGGGTATGATGCTCAAGAGATAATGATCATTGCTAGGCTTGTCATGCTTATGCCTACTTAGAAAGTTTGTTCCACATCAATGCTTGATGACGATGGCATGTGTTTGGAGATATTATGTGGGGCTTTTTTGCAGCAAGAAGAAAAGAAAAGAAAAGAAGTGGAGAAAGTTTTGAGGAGATGTTTGAACATCTTAAGAAGGGATATATTGATGGTACAGGCTCTCTTGGTTTGATGGATGCCCATTATCATGACCTGGTGAAGAGAGCACATCAAGTTGAGGAAGATTTGTAAGTACAAATGAGCATCAACAATTCCTTGGTCTAGTAGACAAAGAGGGCAAAGTCTGAAGTAGAGGGGTTAAGAGAAAGATCTATGAAAATAATGGTTGATTATGAGCAATCACATACTGCATATGCTGATATTCAGAGGCAGAGAGAGCGTTACGATGTATTAGAGGAGTAGCGTTGAAAGTTGGAGGAAAGTGGCTTGACATGGGAGGCATAGATGAAGCAAAAAGGATTAGAAAATGGAAAGATCGAAAGTGGCCTTCTCAACTCGTAGAGAAGAGTCTGAGCAAGCCTTATTAGCTCATAAAGAAGATTCCAAGCAAAAGAGGATAGACTTTGGGAAAAGATGTTATAAAATGGGGTTTAATATTTGTATTGATAAAGTACTGCATGTTGATGCATATTTTGATATTTTAAAGGTTGGCGGCTATTACATCTCTGACGATGAAGAGGAGGGAGAGGAAGACACAAAGTCTGAGGACTCTTTTTTGTGGGGAGAGGGGTGGGGGAGGGCAATGGGCCCTTTGGTGAATTTGATATGTATGTCAAAATTGGATTTTTTGTGATGGTCTTTAAGGTTAGAGACTATTTGACTTGATAGGATTTTTGTAATCCTTTTGTTTGGATTTTTTTTTTTTTTTTTTGCATTCCTTTTGTTTTGTTGGTGATTTGTTTGACTTTATGGGGGATGTTATACGCTCTTTGCTTGATGGAGCAGGTTGGGTAATATAACCGTTTTGTTTTGATGGGGGATATGAGTGCTCATTTACTTAGGTAACCTGACCTCTTTTTATTTTGATGAGGCTGCCTTTACCCGTGGGTCATTGGACCCTTTGATCTAGTGGGGATACCATTACTCCTTTGTTTGGGTCGTTGGACCCTTTTGATTTGATAAAGGTACCCTTACCCCTTTGTTTGGGTCATTAAACCCTTTTGATCTGATGAGGGTATAATTATCCCTTTGTTTGTGGTAATTGCAACCATTTGTCTTTGTCTACTTATAAAAACATTTTAAATGTTGGCTAGTAGGTATGGGTTGACCTATTGTTTCTTATTCATATGATCCATTGTCAAAAGATCTTCATATACGAAATGGACTATCCCAATTTGGGGAAAATTTATGATGATTGTAACATAAGTAGAAAATTGCTTTTTGTAGGGCCAAATCGCCTGTTGTGTGAATTTTTTATTTTATTTTTTTGTCGAAATAACAAGCTAACTGATGTTGATAAAGGCTAAGCTTTTGAGCAACTTTATTCCGTAGTTCTTCTAAGAGGGTGCTAATGGTATTTGAAAAACTCGATAATTAGATTGAGATATTTCAACAAGAAGGATTGTCTCTATGTCATATACAAGTTTATATAGGGTGTGATATGTTGCTCTTCTAGTAGTAGTATTACAAGCTCAAATTAAACTGGGCAAGATATCCACCCAATGTTTGCATCTATCCTTTAGTCTTTTTTGTAGAGTTTTTTTCAGGATTATATTAGTTCTTTCAACTTGGCCATTTCTTTAGAGGTATGCACTAAAAGAAAATTTGTGACATGTGTTGTTACCAATACAAAATTTAGTAAAGTGTTGGCTATCAAATTGCTTTTTATTGTGTGTGATAATGGTTTGGGGTAGCCAAATCTGCATATTATTTGATCCCATATAAAATTAATTATTTGGTTGGAGGTGATAGAACTACGGGCTTTGGTTTCAACTCATTTAGAAAAATAATCAATAGTAACAATTATGAATTTAAGATTTTTAGGGGCAATAAGCAAAGGTTATATTAGGTCTATATCCCATTGCTTAAAAGGTCATGGTTCAAAGATGGGTTGCAATGGGGGTAGCAAGAATACGGAAAAATGGAGCGTACCTTTGACATACAATGCATTCGTAAACATAGTCTTTTGCATCTTTTTGGGTGGAGGGCCAGTAGAATCTTGTATGGAGGATTTGGTGTGCCAAGGTTTGCCATCCTAGGTGGTTACGGAAACAGCCTCGATGCTGTTCCCCAAGATGGTAGGGACTTCCATGGATGAGACACAGAGAAGTAATGAGGTAAAGAAAAATCTTTGGTAAAGTTCTCTATCAACAATCACGTAGTGGATTGCTTGTCTCTTTATGTGTTTTGCTTCTTGGTAGTCATTAGACAGGTGATTATTTATGAAGATTTGTGTAACGGGTCTTTCCAGCATAGAGAGGATATGTCTATGTTATTGACTTGGCAATGGGTAATTCTTAGTTATTTTAAGTGATAAATAGGTATTGGTGTGTCAAAGTATGTATTAGAGGCTAATTTGGCTAAGGCGTTAGCATATATATTTTGCTCTCAGAATATTTCTAAACAAAAAGTGGGGCATTTGTTTAATAATCCATTTGCATAGTTGTAGGCAAGGGATCATATCATTATCTTTTGCCTCAATATCTCTTTTGATCTGATTAATTACTAAATTGGAATCGGAAAAAAGATAAGATTTTTTACCTTGAAAGATGAGATGATATGTAGTTCTTAGTAAAAGATTTTGTATTCAGCAATATTGTTGGAAGCTTTGAATGCAAATCAAATGATGACTTTTGATTGAGTTTTGTTAGGCGTTATTAAGAGAATATTGCTCCACTTCCCATCTTATTGGATGCCTTATCAATTCTTAACTCTGATTTCTCGACAGTGGGTGTGTTTGTATTTCTATTGATAAATTTGTCAAAATTGAGGGGACAAAGGGATCATATGTATCATCAAAATAATGGGGGTCATTTGTAAATTCGCTCAATATATCAGGGAATGCTTGCACTTTAACTGACTTGAGCAGTTGAAAGTGTATGTCAAATTGTGATAATTCTAAGGCCCATTTTATCAACCTTTTAGATATGTCAGGCCTTTGTAAAAATTGTTGCAAAGGGGGTTCGTATAAACTATGATAGCATGAGATTGAAAATAGTAACATAGTTTCTTTAAGGCAATTAAAAATGCAAAAATACACTTTTTCAATAAGAAATAATGAGTTTCTACATTGTGCAATACTTGGCTAGCATAATATATGGGATGTTGAATCCCTTTATCATCCCAACCAGCATAGTGCTAATGATATTATTTGAGGTTGTTAAATACATAAAAAGAGTTCCTCTAGCTTCTAATTTGATAAGTAATGATGTTATCGTTTGATAGTTCTTTAATTCTTGAAAGATATATTCACATTTTGCTGACCATTTAAAATTTTCACTTTTTCTTCAGATCTCAAAGAAAGGCAAAGATTTGTCAACAGATTTAGAGATAAATCTTTGCAAAGTTGCAAGTCATCCTATGAGTTTATTGGAATACAATTATAGGAGTGTCGTTAGAAATCCATGATCGCTAATCTCAAATTATACCGAGTCATATTAAAACCAAAAACTAATTATAGCTTAGTATAATGATGAGATGGTCGAATCCATAAAGAGGCAATGAAAGTTTAAATTATTTGGAAAAGAAAATTTTATTAAACTAAATTATCCAAAATAAAATTATAACTAAGAATTAAAGTGCAATAAAATTAATTGTAAATAAAATTCAACTAAAATCAAACATATAAAATTCTTAAAATTTAACAAAGCTAAAGAAAAGAAAACAAATCTAAATGACTTGCACGAAAAAGATCTCCTCTCCTCCAAAGTTTCTGCGGACCCGTGGACTTGAGAGCTAAAGTTGGAAGTGAAAATTGGACGAGAAAATTTAACGTAGACGGGACCAATACAATGCGGATGCAATTACAAATTTCCCACAAACTACAGGAGAGCAAATTCATGATTAGTATTCGTAGCTGTTGAATAAGTGTAACTTCCTCTGAATTACTTGTGCATCACGTAGCTGATTACTTGGTAAATAGGATGGGCAGTCAAGATAGTGCAACATGATTCTAACTATACTACTTGAAAAATCGTTGTTGCCTTGTTGAATTTCGTTCACCCATGTCCATATCCATAAAGAGCTGCCACATCATCCGCTGAGTTTACCTTGTAAAAATCTACACCTGGAATGGACGGTTGTGATGCTCTAATTGGTGGGCTGAATTTTGCTGGAGGAAAAAAAATAACGAACTGATGGCACATGCATGACTTAAATTCTATAAATGGAAAAATCCAAATTATCAATGGTTTGTTGGGAATGGGTGGTGTGCGCTTGGAAATCCCATACTCTAAAATTAACATAAAAAGGCTCTACACATGCAGCTCCTTTTTTGAAATTAACTTCACCCAGAAATATTTAAATGCATGTTTTAGTTAGAAAAATATGTATATGTAATTTTCAAAAAGCTCTCTCTTCTTGCGAAGAGAATAAATTGGGGGCAAGGGAGGGAAAATTCTCAGCTGAAAAGACGGCTGCGATCCTATTTAAAACTCAACTAAAGGATTCTACCTTTCACCACCTTATTAGAAAGGAAAGGAAATTTTCCACAAAAACTCCTTTATTAAATGAAAGTTTCATGCTCAAATGGGTAAAATAATTAAAATATTGGTAAAGTTATCGTTTACGCATGCCTCTTTTATTTTTGGATGTCCCCATATCCATAATGGCTTCTATTTTAGTGAGATTAACTTTAATACCCTTTTCAGAAATAATTACACCTAGAAATTTTCCTTTGGTTACTCCAAATATATATTTTTTTGGATTTAATTTCATATTGAAGTGCTTTAGAATAGCAAAAGTTTCTTCTAA
Organism: Annona squamosa; assembly: GCA_035584095.1. NCBI lineage: Eukaryota > Viridiplantae > Streptophyta > Magnoliopsida > Magnoliales > Annonaceae > Annona > Annona squamosa. Next base: position 62,984,066 of record JAXCLR010000050.1, on the reverse strand, counting down.
ATCATTTGTATTGCACAGAGTCTTTACTTTTAACTATCATATCATTGACATATATTTTCATATTTTTGCAAATTTATTGCGTAAAAATTTTATTCACTACCCTTTAATAAGTGACACCTGGAGTTTTGAGGTTAAAGGACATTACTCTATAATGGTATATTCCTTCGGGGGTGATGAATGATGTTTTTTCATCTTCAATGGTCATTTTGATTTGATGATACTCAAAAAAGGCATCCATTAAACTACTATTGTACCCTATAGTTGAATCAATCCATTGGTCAATATTATGGGTATGCTATTTCTCGAGTAAAAAGTTTCTTTTCTTTTCCTTTATTGGTTTAGTATTTAAATCTATGTTTAGTTTATGGTAGGATATTGATGTGTGCAACCCTGTTAATGCAAAGATATTATAATGGTCATATAAAAAGCTAGCCGACACTATTTGAAAAGACGGATTGGTAGATGTTCCTATGATGACATGTTGGGGGATTGGGTCTTTGATGTCAGCAACGGCAGTAGGCTTGACTTCATCAAAAGGCGTTGTAGTGTTCAGGGAAAATTTTCATTTACAGGCTATAAGGTAGTAATGATGGACATTTTTTGATTTCCTGTAGTAGTGCCTTCTCCTGTGGGGGTGGGGAGCTTGATGCACAAGTGATAAGTGAAGACAACAACTAGAAATTTGTTAAGAGTTTGATGACCAATGATAGCATTATAGGCAAACAAGATATTGGCTACTAGGAAATCAGTTTTAATGTTAGCTTACTGCACTAAAGTGTCGATTATAAAAGGAAGGGTAATTAGACCTTCTACACATATCTTATCTTCGGTGAAACCAATTAATGGTCCACTGCGGGGACGAAGGTTTCTTTTTGGGATCTTCATTCTGTCAAAAGCTTTGAAGAATAATGTATCAGCAGAGCTACTAGTGTCTATCATATTTTGATAAACTATCTAATTCACAATCCCCCTTATCTTCACAAGCAATGCCCCCATGAATTATGGATATGATTTCGCGTGTGGGGATATTTGAGGATTTGTACTTGAAAACTGAACCTAAGTTAGGAGTGGCAACTAGAGTCTTTTCTTCAATCTATTCCACAAACTGTGTAAGCTAACTTTTCTAATGAGTCTTTGATGGCATTATCTATCTTGTGAAGTAATGAGGTATTCGATGGTGTTTTACAAATTAAGGAGGGCCTTTGTCCTTCCTACGCAAGGAAAACTTGAATCTGCAAAGTGTTCGATGGAGTGCATTTTTCGTACCTGGATGACAAATGGTGACTCATATAGTCTCATGATAACGAATTTGGACTTCTGAGGGACGGAGATGCTCATTGATGGTTTCTAAAGCAAAAGGTGAGTGTCTAGTAATATTAATGAACTGAGGCAAAGGGGTAGAAGAGGTGTTACTAATAGGTTTTTGCATTGAAATTTGTGTCCTTGGGCCATTTGCTTGACGAGGCATTAAGGAGTCAATTATGTTTGCGCTTTTCACCGACAATGCGGTCAATATTTCTTGGAACTCTTCTTTGGTTATGACGATATTGAGGTCTATTTCTCTAGAGCTAGTTCCGGCAAGACCCCTTTGTATTTTGATATGTATCACCCCTTTGTGTGATGTTCTCCAAGTCAGACATGGACTGGTTGTGCTCCATAGTCAAGAAAAAAGTAAAAAAAATGAAAAATGAGAAGAAACGTGGGGAAGGGAAAGCAATAGAAACGGATTTCTAGCTTCGTTTCCCACAGGCAGTTCCAAGGGTAGAAGTTCGAAATAGGCCTTCATATATGTAGTGGACTGCAACTCTGATTCCCAATAGGATTGGAATTCTTGGATTTTTTGGAAGAAAAGTAAGGTTATTGTATGGATAAGAATTTTAGAGAATTTGGGAAAGAGTAAAGTTGTAGTGATGATAGATGTCTTGAGTCTTGTTGCATGTAAACTCTTCTCCTTTTTATAAGCTATCTTGCCTATCAATTAGAATCTCATATTTTTTTGAGATATTTTAGATTAGTGGATGTTGTAACTAGGTTTTTTGAGAGTAGTGGTGACGTGGAGAGAGAAATGATGATACATGTTAGTGGTGGTTTTGGCCAAAATTCTAGCAACCTGAGATTGTCCAAAATAATTGCAGCAACACCATGATTTGACCCAAGCAATCCGGACGCATTACTGCATGAACTCAGTTGAAGCTACATAGCTGGAGCATTTTTTGGTGGTTAATCATCTTCACCCAAAAGATTGGCCATGGTTGCTGCCAAATCCAACACCCTTGAAATCGTGAAGTAGAGTGCCAGCAGCATCAATTTCATCCAACCACAACCTATGCTCCAGCTGATTCAAGCTGCAGATGGCAGTGACAACAGCTGTTAATTTGGAATCATTTTTTTTTTTTTTTTGAGAGAAATTTTTGGAATCATTTGATTTTTAAAGAAAAATCAAAATAGCGGCCAAGAAAGTGGTAAGTCTGCAACCCGCTAGCAATAGCCATCTATCTTCTGCCACCGCTGATTTCAGCAAAACTTGTTGAAATCTATTGTGTTGCTGCTACAATTTTGGTGGAAAATGGGGGAATTTTTTAGCCGATGCATGTTGCAGAAGTGGAAGGCATGGTAGTCACTGATTTTGTATAAGCATGGAGGTGGACGACCGAACTATTGAATTAATGTGGATAATAATGTTAATGTGATTATTATATGGATAATGAGGTTACAAAGAATGTGAGAATAGATGTAAATAACAATAAAATAAAATTAATTATAACTTATTATAACTTATAAAATCTAAATTGTAAATGAGTATTACTTTATGTTATTTAAAACAACAAAAAAATATTTTTTTCTTATGTCGTCATTGCTTATTATAAAAACCGATTTGGAATCGAAATCAACTTTATAAGTAATTAGTAGAGTATGGTAGAAAACAATCTTACAGGCAAGTAGAGTAGGGTAGGCTTTTGAAAAATAAGATATGAGTAAGGTAAATTATTATTCAAACCAAACCAACCCGAGTTTCACCCCTACTGCTAATAATTACTAAAAATGGCAACTAGACAAAACCTAATCACCAAATTCGATCCAGGCCCAACTCACCAACCCATGCAGCTCCATCTGAAGCAGTCATGCCAAGGGTAGTCTAGGCATTTATGAAAATATTGACCGCCATTTTTCAGCGCTTCCAGTAATTACCGTAACGGTTGTTGACAGAGTGGGTTTAGTTCGAATTATAGTCAAATAGAATTGGTATATTTGAGAAAAGCCTTAAGTACTTTTTTTAAAAAACATATTTGTGAAAACATTGAAATAAATAAATATTGTATAGAAGCCAATATACAACTTAGCCGTATGTAAACATGGGTCTGGAACTTTTTACTCTTTTTTGCTTGTCAAATTCAATTGATTGTAAATTAATTCTGGCCCACTATTCAGTATCGTTCAAATGGCTTAGCACTATAATGTTGGCGCGTGTCTAAGTACCTCAACTTGGACCCTTCATCCTCCACTTATACCCTTTGTCTTATATCACGCCTCCACTTGAACCCTTAATCCTATCCCCTGTCATACCTTTGAGATATGAAAGGTCCACTCTATTCAGGCTTAACCATGCCATCTCTTCAATATTGGGCTGGGCTAGGTACTATTGAACTCCTCTATAACCCATTACTTGGGTATAGCCTATTCGCTTGGCACTTCATTATTAATGTGTCTACAATCACCTTCACTCAAACCTATAACTAAGTACTTTCTTAGTTTTATAAACCACAGGCATCTAAATTGATATAAAGTTATGATTTATAGAATTATAATTTGTAAATATACTCACTTATTTTGATCAAAATTGCAAATATATCCACATAATTTCAGAAATTATAAATAACCCCCATATTGTTTAATCATGATTGCAAATAACCCCCTATGCCATATAACATTGTCATGACGTGAGTATAATTGCAATTTCAGAAATTAAGTGATATATTTAATTTTTTGCAAATAACCTCATATACTTTAACCATAATTGCAAATAACACTCATGTCATGACAATACAAGAACGAAATCATAACGACATGGGGTTATTTACAATTGTGGTAAAACTATATGGAGTTATTTGTAATTTTTAAAATTATGAAAGTAATAATTACAATTTTGACTAAACTAGGTTGTAGATTTGCAAATTACCCGATAAAATAAACAAAACTCTTTGATCTTGAGAGCTAAGTTAAAAGTTTAGTTATAAGTGATGTCATGGCTAGGCCTAACTAGATATGCTCTTATGATCAACATGTGTAGCAATTGGCCATAAAAAAATGTGTAGCAATTTAGTCACCAGTAATGTAAACATATTTTGTTTTAAATTTTAATTTTTTAACATAGTGTGACATATTTATAATCTATGTTAGACCATGTAAATATATTTACATTTTTTATAAACATAATGAACATAGTTGCAATATTAGTATAACTATGTGCCATTTTGTAAAACCCACTCCTCTTTTATGAAATTATAATTGTTATCTAGATATTTTTTAAGGGAGCCAATTAGGTGCATCCGGGTGCAAGTACCTTTTTTATTTTTAAAATTTTTTTGACACAACTGTTAATCTATGTGTATTTAATATGTGTATCAATTTCTACCAATTATAGAAAAATATTTTTTTGAATTCTTAAAAAATCAAAAAATCTAAAATTCTTCAAAATTGGTAAAAATCGATGACATATTAAATACATTTAAATTAACAGTTTTATAAAAAAAAATTTAAAAAAGTAAAGAATGAGTTAAATACACTGAGTGTACTGTAGCTAAGTGCACCCAGGTGCATTTGAAAATATTCCTTCTTTAAATTAGTTAAAAATAAGGCAAACACAAATATTACTACGCGAGTAGATGCACCCATGAACTATAGAAAGTTATAGTCACCGCAATGGATTCCTAGACTGAAGAGCATTGCAATGCAACTAGGTATGATCATGCAACGTGAAGACGTGAAGTAGTTAGCTTGCCATAAAATGAGGCATATTTTTCATGATGAGATTTACCCTGCCCCCTTTATGTGGCTACACAAGTATCTAACTTGATTATAATCCACTTAAAACTTTTTAATACTAAACTATTTATGAATTATTTATAAGGAGGAATGTTCTTGTTAGCTTGGGTTAAGTAAATATCTTGTTTAGCACATTTTAAAAACCTCATTTAACATGTTTTTTGTTTGCTTTTTCTTCAATACTTGCTTATCTAAGTGTATTAAATATATAAACCAAGTTCTACTATTTTCGTATATGCATATATATTTTCTTAGTTTATATATTAAATAAATTTAAATAAACAAGTGAATGAAGAAAAATAAAAGAAGTATTGTAAATGAATTTTTTGAGTTATGCTAAGGGTATGTTTGGCAATGGTTAAAAAATATTAAGTTAAAACTTTTCAATATAAAACTTTTAACTCTCCACAACTATCATATTTTTTAATTATTTTTTCATATTTTCCTATACAATTACCCTACTTTTCAATCATTTCTACACAACTACTCACACAACTAACCTATCTATTTTAACTTTATTATCTTTATTCATCATCATTACCCCTATTATATCACATCATTTGACAACTTTTACTCTTCAAAACTTTTCATTAAAAGTTTTACTCATTCCCAAACACACCTTAAGAAAGACATTTACTTAACCCGAACTAAGAGGATCATTCTTCTTTTTTTCACTTTTTTCTTCATATACTTATTTATCTAAGTGTATTTAATATTTCAATCAAATTTTTATCATTTTGGATATATTTATATTTTTTAAAGATTTTTAAAGATTTTAAAAATCTCAAAAAAATATAATTTTAAAAATCTCAAAAAAATATATACATATTCAAAAATCATAAAACTTGGTTTATATATTAAATACACTTAGGTAAATAACTTTATGGAGAAAAATAAAAAAATATTGTAAGTGAGTTTTATAAGATGAGCTAAATGAAATATTTGCTTAGCTGGTTAACAAGATCACTTCTCACTTAAAATCTTAGCTTGACAATGTTAATTCATTGAAGATAAATAATTGGGTGTGGATCCCAAGTGTAATTTTGAGTGTTGGGTGTAATTTTTATTGCATGTAGGAAGTATGGGATGATTCCCCTTTGTATAAGTAGTGTTTGTGTTAAATTGACCTAAATAGTTTATGTTATATGTGATTACTTGGTGAAAATAAATTATTATTTATTTTGAGACCCATGTGATGTTATATGCTCTACATATTTCTTTTACACATTGTGCTATGTGTGCATGGTGATTGTAGTGTCACGGGATGGTGGTAGAGATTTAGCTAATGAACCTTGTGGTTGTCCTGAAACTTTTATTTAGGAAAACTAAGGGAATTGAGAAAAATTTTAAAAATTGATAATTCTTTTGATATTCGTACATGTCATGTCACCCAAATATTATAACGAAACCCATGTTTACCTTACACAATGGAGGAAAGTTTTTTCCTAAACCTCGCCATAGAAGAGAAATTATAAAACTCCCATTTTAGGAGGGACCAAATTGTAAAAACTCTACTTATTATACCTACAGCCAGCAGGTTTTAGACTCTCGACCTCACCCATGTGTGGCTGAAGAAGTTACCATAAAGGTTAAAACCTCGTGGCTAAAAAGTGATAATTGATAGAACATAAGAAAATAAAAAATTAATTTTTACTTCAATATATTATAATATAATTTTCCCTAAGTCAATATTTCTAGGCTTATTCTACACTATTTTTGACCAACCAAATTGCAATTGGATCATAGTAGAAAACCTAGTAGATGAAATCATTGTTTGTAGTAGAAATTTTAGTAGAAATTTTGTAAGTTGTACTTTCTCACATGTACACAGATCAGGCAACACTGTAGCTCAGCATATGTCATGGAGAGGGATCTAACCTATTGTATCTAGTTGGATATATCTCCTATCTGTGTATTTGATGCCATGTATAAAGACTTTTGTAATGTTAATGTTGAGGGGGTTTCTCTTCCAACCTCGCGAGTCACATGGCTGGTTGAGGGTGGCATAGAATCCTTCTTTTCACAATAAAAAAATTGTTATCTCAAACTAGCAACATGGATTTGAGAAAAGTGACAACTAAAAAATTAATTTTTGTTTTTCTTCTTTTTTATTAGATCTCACTTTCCTTAATTTTGCTCAATTTTCTTAGTTTGCCTTAACAAAGTTTCCAATTAGTAGTTTGAAAATGTTGATGAAAATCATGAGAAGTGTCAAATTGGATAAGCTATTAAATACTAATCACTTACAAGTTGAATAATGTGTTCATTTTTAGAGTGCAATTTGGGCAAAGTTAAGCCTAAATCCAACCTATCAAATCCCAATTCGAGGAATGTCTAAGCTTATCTTTTGTTGCTAGAAGAATCAAAACCTAATGAACCTTATCATTATAGGATTAGGGTTTAAACAAACCCGAATACAAAGAACTCGAGCTTTAATTTTTATAGTTGATACAAAATATATTATATAAATAATGGCTAAAATAATATTTCTTCATGTATATGTATTTCATATTATTTATATTTACATTTGGATACATGTTTTTCATATTGTAATTATACTATAGATAAATTATATCATTTTCATTTTCATTTATCATTAAATTTATCTTATTTATTTTTAAATTTATTAAATTTTCTTTATGTTGATTTGAAACATTATATATCATATATTACTATATTTTTTTAAAAATGTATAGTTAAATTATGTATTATTATTGTCGATTACGTGAATGATTGTTATTATATATTCATATAAAATTTTAAATTTGTTACTTGTAAATTAAAAAAATTTGTTAACCTGAATTCTAGCCCTAAACACAACCCGTACTCAATTTTCACAAATAGTATTAAAGTTTAAGTTTTACAAATAATAGAGTTATAGTTAAGATTTAAATTTTATAAATAAAATTATAGTAAGGGTTGATGCGAAATCGAGTTTCTTAAGGTAGAATTTTAACCCTAGCTGCCAACGACAAGTTGCCTTGGCAAGTGACTTAATGGGTTAAAAAGTATTTAGCGAACTTGTAACTTTACTCTTCTCCTTCACAAGTGACTTAGGGCCGCAGCGCCATTTTTCATAGCTGTGTTATTTTTTTCTTTTGTGTGTGCGTAAAAGGGGGACTATACATGCGTTTGTGATATTCTTGTTAATTACCATTGCCGGAATGTCGTGTATTAATCCTTTGTGCAAGTCGACTATAAAACCGTAGTTTCAGGCATATGTACTATACTACTATGTAGAAGTCTCATTGCAAAAATGGGATTGGTGAGCTGGTTGTTAACTAATTCAAATAATAATTAAATTGTTTAAGTTACGATTATAAGCAAGGTATTAATAAATTAATAAACATTTATAATGCTAATAAATTTCTCGAAGTTATAAGATTAATCTTTATATTTGCTTTTAATGGGATGTTGATTTCCACAAGAACAACTTTTTAGTCAAGGGGCCCGGCTAAATGCTTCTGGCACAAAAAAAATATATTTTTTTTAATTTCTTTTTATACATGCGCGGTTCCGCCCATATGTTCGTTCTTATGAAATTTAATAATTTTGAAAAAATTTTAGTATTTTAATTTTTTTTAAAAAGGAACTTGATTATATTCACCTAGTGGTGTACCTAGGTGCAAATACCCATTTTTTATTTTTTTAAAATTTTTTTACACAACTGTTAATGTATTTGTATTTAACATGTGTATCAATTTTTACATTTTTGGATATTTTTAAATATTTTTTAAAAAATCCAAAAAAATATAAAAATAGTAAAAATTGATGCATATGTTAAATACACTTACATTAACACTCGAGTAAAATTTTTTTTTAAATATTTTAAAAATGAGTTAAATGCACCCAAGTGCGCCGAGCCTAAGTGCACTCGGGTGCATCAAATCATTCCCCTTTAAAAAATTAAATTCTAAATAAATATTAAAAATTGTCAAATTTTATGTAGATTACATGTAGATAAAATACTAAACAAATTCAAAAAATGATGAATATAAGTGGGGCCCGCATGTATTTCTCGGTCAGACGCATTGCACACATCCAACTAAAAAATCTGAAAATGAAAGCTTTATTATCGGATTGGTGAGTTAGGCGTTAGGATAATGTAAACCTACGGTCCAATCAGGGTATATTAGTTAGATAATTAGGATTACTAATTACCACCATGGGCTGTGACTAAGGGTCTGATTGGGCATATGCTTTCGCGCTCGGTCAGTACTTTTACAAGTTTTGGGAGTGTTGGCTTTATCCAAACTTGTTGCTACTCTTAAAAAAATCTTAATTTTAGTAAAAGAAGTACGATTGCAAGAAACTGGTAACTGACACTTATGGCAAAAGTATAGACAATAAAATTTTGTTGCAAACTAACGCTTTGCCAAACAAACCCTAACTCGGTTGGGGTAACGTGCCACAAGTTTTACCAGAACCTGTAGAGCAAGCGCAAGCATTTCCATTTGGAGGGCTGATTACATACTATTTGTTGCATATCTATTAAGTAGCAACTAGTCAATCCACACCGCAGAAATTTGCGGGGTGCTACGCTGCGATTGGATTTATTAAAGCGGTGTCATTGTGTAATTTGCACATAAACCTTGAGATATGGTGGGGCGTTATTTTCACCAAAATGCATTTTCCCTCAAGCTGCTTTTCTTCTCTCTTTCAACTGATCATTTCCAAAATTAAAGCGAAGATCGCAGCACGCCCTATCCAGAAAAGAGGGAAGGATTGGGGTTTGCTTCTCCATATTCAACCACTCATTCGAAAGAACAAATAATAATAATAAATTACAGATCTTTTTTTGAAGAGAGGGAAGAAATCAAGCAAGGAGGGAGGATGGTCATCTCAAATCGGTGGCATAAGACATCATCATCATTATAAATTATTTCTCGCCAGGTGAGGTCGGCTACAAGAATGTTGTTGTATTACTTTTGATGATTTGAGATTAAATTTTCGAAAATCTATAATATTTTTCAAATCTTATTTAAATGGTATGAGATATCCATTAGATAATTAAAAAGATGAAAGAACTAGTCACCCACAATTTTTAGCTATGTATTGACTGCTGGCTTGGATAGCCGGTAGAAAACAATGCCGCCTTCTGATTTACAAATCTAAAATAAGTAAAATACATAGCTAGATCAAAATTTTTTGGAAAAACATTAAGAGTGATAAATTAAAATTTTTTAGCGATTTTTTTAAAACCTTGTGATAGGTACGAAAATCCACAAGCATTCCACATTCTGCGAAAAGATTAAGCTTTAGTGGTACTATACAACTCTTCCAAAGGTTAATGCATCAAAACTAGCGCCCTGTATGATTCAAAAAACATGCTCTGAAAATGGCTGCTTCAAATTCGATCTCATTTGGACGAATATTGACAATAAAAAGAAAGAACTTAAACTAGCAGAGAAAAGAAAGGCTGCAGCGAAATTAGAGGGGGAAGTGAAGGCTATTCAGATTTGTAGACGAGCCAAATCTAAAATCCGCTTCCTCTTGTACAAAATAAGGCCCCAAACTGTGTATCAACTGGATCTAGTCAATGTGAATAGAAGCGACTTAAAGAGGAGAATGAAGGAAAATGCTAGGCAGAGAAGGAGAGAGCTGGACAATGTCGTTCGCAGGTATGTTTCCAAGCACACAATATCTATAGGCTTGTCTGTAAAAAACCCATCCAAGGGCTGCTGTTTTCCCACCCACAAAACATGCAGTCAAGATCTTCCACCTGTGTCGCCACGATGCGCTGAGACGTCAGGTTAAAGTTCAGTAGGATTTGTTCCCTGCTGCAAGTTATTTACAATTGTCCCCACTAAAACCAGGAGTATTTATATAAAGATGTCCCTCGATTATAAAAGTTGTGAATGTGCCGGATTTGTAATATCAAAATGTAATATTATAGATAATATCAATAAAAAAAATATTCTATTTGTGTCATACATGAATACAATACGATTTTTGGGTCCTTTTGGTAACGAGGAAAAAATTAAAGGGAGAATATTTGAAATAAAATGCAAAATATAGAATATAATAGCAGTGATGTTTAAAAATAAACAAATATAATAATTATATGGAAAGATATGAAAATTTTATTAGTGTAGAGGTAATATTAATATAAAAAGGTGTTTGAAAGTATATAAAAGAATGTAATCACATGTGAATGAGAAAAGGAGATTAAATAAGGAGTAGCTATTATATGTTAAAAATGAAAAATCATAGTTTAAGAAAAGTAGAATTGAAGATGAAAAATAAGATTAGTATATGTTGAAATGAAAGAATATTTGTAAGAAAAATGTGAAGAAATTATTGTCAAGTAAAACAATTGCATAGAAAAGCAAGTGATTTTTTCAGGAGAAGTATTTGAAAACAAAAGAAAAAGAGAGATTTTTTGTGAAAAAAATTTCTTCCATTTTACCCTATTTTTAATCATTTATTTATATTTTCCTATACAATTTCCTACTTTTAATTATTTTTACAAATTTTCATACAATTATTCAATCGGTTTGCATTTTATTCTTTTTATTTTTTTTATAGTTACTTATATCGTATCATGTCTTGTACTTTTAAAAAAAATCTTTTCTGACAAATACTTTTCTTCAATGTTTTTCTTTGACACCAAACATGTCCCAGTCATTGGTACGTTAGTCAGCCATGAGCTCATTCAATGTAGACATGGGCAATTAAATTTGCAACGACTTTCCCATCGATCAACCAACTTTGCAACACCGCAAGAATCCATCATTTGAAAATTGTGGACCAAGAGACATATGGCGATTATGAAAAGTTGGGAATTTGAGAGAGGCATTTGATGTGTTAAAGAAAGGAATCCTTGAAAGTTATCAATTGGTAGGCAATCGTCCCCTTCAAAGTTATCAAGCTGTCGTGTCCTTGAAAAACAGTCCATTCCTGAACCTGCGGGGAGGGCCATTTATTATATGGGCCAACCTTATCATCTTTCAATCATCCATCACTGCCAATACAAATCCAAAAAAAAAATTTGAAAGGTGCGTTTGGGGAGGCATGATCATTTTCGGTTTTTTTCGTAGACAAGTAAATTTAGATGTATTAAATCTATAAATCAAGTTTTATTATTTTTGTATATTTTTAAGTATTTGTTTTGAATTTTTAAAGATAGTGACATTTCTATAATTATCTGTTAGGTAATTATAGAAATTTCATTGTCTTTAAAAATTTAAAATAAATGCTTAAAATATCAAAAAATAGTAAAACTTGATTTATAAATTTAATACACTTAAATTTACTTATCCATAAAAAAATAAAAAAATAAAAAATCTATTTTTTGGCCAGACGCATAGCTGCCCCCATGCGTTTGGCTGATCACGGTAAGTGTTTGGGACGTAATAAAACTTTTGTGTGAAAAGTTTTTTATGTAAAAATTGTTAAATCGACACAAAAAATAATATGATATAATAAAAGTAATGACGATGTGTAAAGAGAGAAAAATTAAAATAGATAAGTTAATTATATGAGTAGTTATGTAGAAATAATTAAAAATTATATTAGTTGTATATGAAAAATAATTTTAAAATATATTAGTTATAAAGAATAAAAAGTTTTAGTTTAAGAAGTTTTCGTTAAAACCAATCGTACCCAAAGTTAAACAACACATATCTTACAGCGATGGTGTTTGAAAAGGTTGATTGGTAATCAAGATATTTTTGCATTTATACCCATAAATTTTGTGGCTACTTTGCAAAATTTGCGGATCCACACCTACAAATTTCGCTTTAAATTGCAAATGTATTTATACACTCTAAACTCTTTTTAAAATAATAAAAATACTCCTAAAAATAAATAAAATTATAAATGAAAGAAAATACCTTTAAAATATAAGAACGTTTTATTTAATTCTATTAAAGGTATTTTCTTATATTTTATAATTTTATTTATTTACAGGGGTATTTTCATTATTTTTTAGGATTTGTGGGTATAAAGGTAACTTCAGGCAAACCTTGTAGGCAAAGATTCAAATTTTACAAAATTCACGACATGCCTACAATTTCAGCCAAACCTTAAGTATTTGATGCGAAAATCCTCATAATCGATAACACTTTTGACTTCCATCAAATAATAATAATAATAATACTTTTGAAATATCTTTTCAATAGAGATCAATATGCCTATTTTTTTTTACTGATGTATATATACCGAGACACGTGATATTACAATTAAACGCATTTAACGCTCACACAATAAAGATACTTTTCTATAATATATTCACATGTGGGAATGAATGAACTCCACGATGGGATTTTGGACATCCCTACCCTCCACCAACGGTGCAATTTGCGCCCATGTGGTGTACCGCCAGGCTGATCAGCATACTTACTTGATCCATATGAATAAAATCCTCTTAATCTATATGGAAATTATTATTTATTAATTTATGAATTGGCTAGATAGAGCTGGAAGGCTAAGGAATCATCTCCAACACCTTGATTTCTTTCAGTGAGGTTTCATTAATGTTGTGATAGTGAGAGGCATTAATACGAGGATTCTGAGCTGTCAACCTCAATTTCATTGCATCAAGTAGCAAAAAGATAAAATTCTATACCACTACTTTTCCCCATTGAGACCAATCAATCTCCAGATTCATACCCACTACTGTTGGCCAGCGGGGAGCCTTGCACACGTAGTCATGTGGCATTGTCGGACTCAGCGGGTTTGCTGTGACTGTGGAAGGGGACATTTGACAACCTAGGTTTGTGGGATGGGATGGTATTCTAATAACTAACTTTACAATTAAATTATCCTGTTTTTTAAAATTTTATTTTTATATTCAAATCATTTTTCATTTTAACTATCTTATTTATTCGAACTTTACCCATATTATTTCATATTAATCATATAGTTTTCAAAATACTTTTTCTTATTGCATAGACAATTTTTTTCTATTTCACAGTCCAAATGTGCCCATTGCTATGGACCGTCAAAATTTCCACAGTCACAGAGGTAGGGACGAAATTGGGACAGCTAATAAGGCTGTATGTCAACTCAAATTTAATTCTATTTTAAAAACGTGCCACCTAACTTTATTAATGCCAACTAATTCACAACTTCTCTGCCAATTTTTTTTTTAATTATAAAAGTAGCCTAACTTAGAAGATCCCTTGTGAAGGTGTAGCGGAAGTAATGTTCATTTGTCTAAAATTTATAAATTTAGCTTCCTACAAATATAAAAATGTTATCTTTTAATTTTTTTTAACTACCAACATGAAGTTATAAATCCGTGGAACATCCTGTGAAATCCATAAAAGGTCTTTTTATTTAAGTAACGCGCAGCCAGTGAAGCAATAATATCATTTTAGCGCATTTGGTAAGGTGGTTACATGACGGGGTGGCGCATAAAGGTAAGAAAATGAAAAAGTGAATATTTTAAAAAGTACGTGGATGATATAATATGATAAAGGACATGTTAGAATAAAGAGGGTCGTTATGAGAAAAATAATTAGAATATACGTATATAATTTAAAAAGTAAATTATTTGTAAAAGAATATATGAAAGAGAAAAGAAAATCATGAGAAAATATCAACAACAATTACCAAATTTATTTAGATGTCACAGGCCGGACCAGCTATAAAAATGTGAGAATTTTTTTTTCCAAATCATCGCAGCTTCTCCCAGTAGAACTAAAAAGTGCATAAAAACAAAGCCAACTAGCCTAAGGCCCTGTTTGCCATTGCGTTTAAGGGGTGCTTATAGTTTATTCATTTCCAAAATACAACAAATTAAATTCCTGTTTGGCAAACATTTTAATTCATGGGTATACTTATTACTATTTTTTAATAAAAAGATATCTCAGAAGTACTTAATACAGAAAATCCAAAATATTATTTGTATTAATAGTGTTTATCTATTTTCTCTTAAGCAAAAGCAAAACATTTATTACAAAGCCAAACAAAGCCTATGTTACTTGCAAAGTAAGACTTTGCCCTGCGTGTTCATACTTGGAGAGGATGAGGATAAGGATGAAATGAGAATGTGAGATTAAAAAATATATTCTGCATTGGGAATGGAAAAAATATGTTGTTATTTTTTTAGAATGGACAAATTTTATTGGAAAATGAAAATTTTCATTCCATCGAAATCAAGGATCATCCAACGCTAGATGCCAACAAATACTTTGGAGAAAAAATCGAATTTAAAAAGCTTTTGTCTATTCTTGCAGTGGCTAGAACTGCGCGTCAGATGGCTGAATAGGTTGATCTACCTTCACAGATGGCTACTTGTAAAACGTGCAGTGCTCTTTGATGGGTTGATCACGGCTAATGTAAATTTTGTTGGACGAACTTATTTATTTTTAAATCTAAAAATATAGATGATGTCACTAGTGTTTGAAAAAAGCCACTTCTGACTTCTGAAATGTCATCAAATATAGAAAATTCTCGGGGTTGGTCAGTTACATGTCAAGAGAGTTCATGAATATATATATATATATATATATATATATATACGGGAAAGACAAGAAAACTAGAAAGCCAGATCTCCCAGCGTGACCCACGCGTCGTCCTCGAGTCCCAAAGTCACGCCTGCCATAACTCGGAAAAGGCCATCCGGCCGTTAAGAGTTATGCCTTGACCGTTGACGCATCGGCCAAGGCCAATTTCAAAGGCGAAGGCATGGGCAGAGGAGGACACCCAACTTTATTTATTTGATTCTATCTACCATCCGCTGCTCCAAATGGAACGCGTGTTGTTCAGTGTCAGAAAAAAGTTGTTGTAGAAAGTTGCTAGCTTTCAATTAATAAACATCTATCTGATTTTGGGATTTCGCAATAATTAACTTTGTTAATTGTAAATTAGTTTTTTTTTATTATTATTGGTACAATTACATGTATCTCAACACATATTATACTTGAAGGTCTGAGACATTCTTACAAATATAAAGGACGCATATTCCCAAAGAAATCTAGAGACACAGCTCCACGAAAGAATAAGGAAGACATAGCTTCCTACAACCACCCGTAAATTAGTTTTTAATATTTAGACATTTGGAAAATAGACATGATCGTTATGAATGTATGATACACGATTTTACATATAAAATGGGGAAGCCCTTTTGTACAGCAGGTAGAATTCCATATTTCAGTGTGTCATCCATTTGAGCCCACTTTATCATGAGTCAAGATTTAATTTCTTAGTTTACTTAGAATCAGTTTATAACTGATAAATTTAATTTCATCTAAATCGAAGAAGTGTATCAACCCATTTTAAAAATATTTAAAATCAAACGTTGTAAATAATTTAATTTATGTAGGAATTTCAAAGTTGTGTATTTAACAGATGAACGGTTCAAAACGTCACTCATACGTGGATAAATGATTTTGTAAATTAGTGTTGCATTTTGATGCATCTGTAAATCCATCTAAGCATTTTTAATAATCTAAGCACGAATACAGACATTTTTAACAAGTACGGCTCACATAAGGATTCGATCAAGATGATTTTTTATTAACATAAAATGAATGTATGTTCCACTTTTAACCATTTCCCCGAACATAATATAATAGATGAAGGTACATTGAAATGTATGTTCGGGGACAGCTAGATTAATTACGACCGTACACTTCATTTCCACCGCTTCTGCTGACTAACGAATTTTTGCTGATTACAGTATGGGTAGCATTCAATCAATCGCTGATCTTTTTCTAAAAAGGAAATATTTTATTTACGGCTTTTTGACATTTTGTGGTCGGTATCTTAGTGTGAAACAGGAGAACAGAAGTATATTATAAATTTAAATTGGTAACATATTTCTACGAATTTTATCTTTAATTCTACTTATATCTTCGAATTTTTAAACATTTCAAATATACCTACATTATTCGCCAATAATTCCACTTGTATAGCTGCTGGTAGGAAATTACTAAAAAAGTTCCTTGTGAAATGAAAAAAATGCCCGCTTCTAATTATAATTTTATAACTAAAAATTTACATTTAAATGAGTTTTTAGTACTTTTACAATTATAAAATTACATATTATTTAAACGTAAATTTTTAGCTTTGAACAGATTAACATCAAAATATATTAAGGCTTAGGCCTATTCGTCATTATATAAAAAGGTATTTACTTTCTCTTCCACAGATCCCTAATGGCACGCGTATAACTGAAATTTTGAGGAGAATGTGTGGATATATTTGACATTTTTGAAAAATGTGAGGATACGTAGAATTAGGGTTTAAAATTTTAGATTGTACATGGAATCTTTCTTAACTTAAACTGCAGATCGGAGCATGAATGTCTACAATTATATCAAAACAAAAATTTTAATACCATCTCGGTATTTCACGGTTTAATAGGATATATTATTGTTATTCCTACCACTTCTATTGTTTATGATTATTATTTCCGTATAATTTAAATCAAAATAAAAAGAAGATTGGACGGACAGGATGCTATTTCGTCCATGCCCCACTCATCCGATCATAATCATGACTATCATGGAGCGGGGACCTGCCTGATGCAGACAATGGTATTTATTATTATTATTATTATTGTTATTATTATTATTATTATTTCCCAAATGGAAGCAGACAATGTATTTGGTTACATGATGTTATCGCATGAGAGAAGGCGGGAGTCTTCAACCGGTTTTAATACACTGGGGACAGATGACGCTTGATACACGGCACGTCAGAAATTGCACACGTGTCTTCCGACTGCGCTGGACAAATAGTGGGAACTGACGTAGGCATCGTTCAGTATTTATACGTGGGTATATTTTTCCACCGCCAAAAAAATATCCATCAATCCCACAGCGATCAGTTCCGTGATTTTATTATTATAAGATTATTTTCATTCATTGAGTATTATTATATATATTATAATGTATTTTAGGCTAAGATACAATATTTAATTATTTTAACAATTAGTTACATTTTTTGATATTTTTCTTCGTAAACATATTTTCCCAAGTATATTTAATTTACGTTACTTTTACATTTTTATTTTTTATTTTTTTAAAAATGATCAATTTCAAGGGTAAATAAGTGATTTTGCACCTCTTAAAAACCTTAATTTTTAAATAATCAAAAATAAATATGTAAAAGTATTGTAAAATGATAAAACTTTGTATATAGATCACTTAGGTAAACATATTTACGAAGAAAAATTAAAAATGAAATTAATTATAAAAATAAATAAATGTTGTATTTTAGCATAAAGTATATCATATTGTATATAATCATACTCCTTCGTTCATACACGTCATTTTAAAAATCTTTTATGTATGCGAATATTTTTTAAAATAAACTTCATCAATGCCAAGACCATTACAATTTGGAGTTTGATAGGTTTGACAATCATAAAAACTTATCAATGTAAAATTTTTCTTCCTTTATATTAATAATTTCTTTACATCTTCCAACAAATATCATACTTTTTAATCATTTCTCTACTACGTATACAACTTATATATATGTTAACTTTACTTTTTTTTTTCTTTACTATCCATATATATCATATCACATCACTTTCCCATTTGGAAAATGCTAACGCATCCTAAATGTGATATGAATGGACAAAAATGCCCCAGCAACTTAAGTATGTTATTGAATGGAATCAATGCCTTGGAGATGTAACTATAATCACTTTTAACAATTGGAATATTTTTGTCAATTTAAAACCAATTTTATTTGGAAATCGTTAGTATTGAAATAAATAAATGGAAATTATTAGTATTGAAACAAATAAAATTAATTTAGAAAAGCATTGGCATAAACGAAAAGTTTTAAAATCATAGGGATGGATAAAAATAATTTAATTTTTGGTTGACATAGATGTTCATGACCTTTTTTTAATGGTTGCGTCTAGCTTTCAATCCTTATCATTAGCTTAAATAATTTAACTAAAATGTTAGCTCAAGGAAGTAGTTCCTTTGTTTGGTGTTCGCAACGAGAGATTCTAAAGCTGGTTTAGATAATTAGTTCCTTAATGGGTAAGGTTTTGGTTAGTTAATAGAGATGGTCCACTTAATTCATAATACTTATGATTTTAAAGTATTAGTAATTTTGATATAAATTAATAAGTCTTTAATACTAAAGTGAACGTATGAATTATTGCAGAAAATGATAGAGAAATTAGAAAAGAATAGTTCAACAAAATTGAAAAAAAAAACAAAATAAGTTTCATAGTTTCACTCCGAGCGTGTTATTTTTCCACGCAATTTGGTTATCCTCAATAATACTCAATATCATCATCATCATCATCATAAGTCATTTCTCGCCTAAGTGGGGTTGGTTGCATGTATTCTGTTCCACCATTCTTAGCGATTGAAGACTAAATTTTTAATAATTTATAATATTTTCAAACCTTGTTTAACTACTTTCATCCATATTTTTTGGATCTTCTCTCATTCTCCTACCACATTTTACTTGTATGGAATTTACTCTCCTAACTAGTGCCATGTAAGGCCTCTGTTTAATATGATCAAACTATCTTAATTTATTTTTCCTCATTTTATCATCTATTGGTCTCACTTTTAAATTTTTTCGAATTATTTCATTTATAATTTTACTTTTTTTTTTACAGCTCATCCACCTTAACATTTTCATTTCCACTACATTCATTTTATGTGTATGTTATTCTTTAACTGCTCAACATTTTGCCCCGTAAAGCATAGCAGGTCTAATCGCAATCTTATAAAAAAATTTTCATTTAATTGAGACTCGACACATAAAATTCTTAAAATATTTCATCATTTCTTTCATCCTGCTTAAATTATATATTTTTCAATTTCCTCACTCTCTTGAACTATTGATCCTAAGTACCGGAATGATCAATACTACTCAAGATAATGTGCAGTTATTCCTGTAATACAAAAGGTGAAATCAAAACAAATACACTGCTTCTTTTTTTGCATGAAAATATTTAGGATGTGTTTGTATTTGATAAACCTTTAAAACTTTTGAATGAAAAGTTTTTTGAGATAATTTTTTTTGATGGAAGAAGTGATATGATATGACAAAGGTAAAAATAATGAGTAAAAAAATAACATTAAAATAAATATGGAACTTGTATGGGTAATTATAGTAAAATGATTGAAAAATAAGATAACTGTGTAAGAATATATGGAGAAATGATTAAAAATAATGAAATTACATAAGTAAAAAATTTTAAATTTTAGGGTATGTTTGGAAAACGATAAAACTTTTGGATGAAAATTTATTTGTATAAAAATTTTTTAAATTAGAGAAAAGTATGCAATATGATAGAAGTAATAATAAAAAGTAAAGAAAATAAAGTTAAAATAGATAGATTCTTGTATTTGTAGTTGTGCATAAATGATTGAAAAGTATGATAGTTATATAAGAAGATGTAAATAAATAATTAAAAAATATAATAATTGTGGAGACTAAACAAACACATGCTTGAAAGTTTAAGGTTGACAAGTTTGTGCAACTTCTGAATAGAGCTAAAATCAATAAATTGTGAAAATTTTTGTTTAAATAAGAACAACTATTCTTATTGGGTTTCCTCAAATCTTTTCAAAAGCACTTAGCTTACGCTTATTGGATTGTGTGTTGATTGACGATGAAAAATACAAATATAACACTTGATACAAACAGTTTCGAATAGAAAACACTAAATTAAAGCTTAAAAATGACTTTATCTTAGAGACTTATCAAATTATTATAAGGAATTTGTAAGAATTTCTTTGAGCATAATTAAGAAATACTAGTTGAGATGATTTTACCAGTCGAGATGATTGTAAAATACCAATAAAAATGGCTTTATTTTATAATAAAACATTAAAAAATTGTGATTCCATCAAAACACCAAATTCATGCTTCTTAGCATCGCAAAAGCACATCACTAATATTAGGGTAATTCTCAAATATATCCATAAATTTTTCCTCTAATTTCCTGTATACCCATAAATTTTCAAAAATTCTTTTATACTCATAAATTTTTCTCAAAATTCCTTGTATACCCAAGTTGTTATGCTGAGTAGAAATGGTTGTCAACACACATATCCATTTACCAAATACCCTTCTAAATCTTCATTGCTCATGTGGGTTAGACATTATGACCTATGGTAACTTTCTACAAAGTGGAGCATGATTAGACAACGATTGAGTGCTAATTGGGGACAAGATGGTAGATGCTATATTTTGCCTTTGACATAAGAGAGGCATGTTGGGCTTTGGTGAATTGCCTGATTCAAATCTATTGGAAGAACTTGATGTTGTTGTGGTTGGGGAGAGAAGGGTTGTCATGCTTGAATGGAGAGGTGGGAGGGATGAGGATCTTGCTAGTTGATGCTTTGGAGGAGATGTTGTGTGGTGTTGGTCTCTTGGGTTTTGTCACAGGTTTGCTAGGTTTGTTGAGAGGGGTAATAGCCATGAACCTCTACTTGATGAGAAAGATGGAGTACCAAATTTGGTACTCCAATGATATACCTTAATCAATTTCATTGGTACACCTCCACTTCCTCTTACTCGAAATTTACCTCTTCATCCCAGTGGATTCTTCCTCCAGGACCTTGTCAAAGAGGTTCATGTATAGCTCATAAAGCTCCTTAGTGGTACTTATGATTGTCATAAGATTCTTCCATGACAGTTTTGAAGCATCAACAAAAAACCCAACGACATCTTCGGCTTCTCTTACTAGGTCAATCTCAAGTGTGGTGCCAAGGTTGCCAACTACTCAATGTTCGATTTTGATTTGCTAATGGCTACTTGAAAGGTGGTTTTGAATGAAAGGCATAGAAATAGATGAGGAATATGATGTAGAGTGTAGATAACCTGTACACGCTCTGGTTGCTTGAATCCGCTGATGATATATAACAAGAGGATAGATGTGTAACCTAGGTATTTTGAAATTATTAAAAGTAAAAAAATCAAAAAAATAAACTTAGCTGATGGGCATTGATGACTTTGGATATGTGAGAAATTTTGTAAAAAATTCATTTCGTGGGTGTAAAAGGAATTTTCTAAAATACATGGGTATATGACGAATTAAGGTAAAAATTCATAGATATAATTGGAAATTCCCCTTAACATTATATAGTGAAATGACAAAAATATCCACCCTTCATGGATACTTGAATTCATATTCCATGCACTCTATCCATTTTCACATCTTCTAACTCTCTCCTTTTTTTTTCAACTTTTTTGCAAAGCTTGCATTCCATTCATTTGCCATTAATTATATCGATATTGAACATATATCAATTAGTTAGCATGACAACTTTTCTATTTCTCTTACCGTTGAACAAATTTTAATTAAAAATAATTCATGTATCTCTAAGATGTTTTATACAACCCTATTCATCATGACTCATCCCCTGGACATACAATTTCATTATGACAATAAAATAAGGTGATCCATTTTATTACTTATACTTATTATTATTTATTTTATTAATATAACATATTTTAATTTAAAGAATTTGTACATAGAAAAAATAGAAATTTATTTACCAATATTTTTAAATTATTTAATATTTAGATTATTATTTCATCTATGTAAAAGTATATCTAGAATAAATAAATATTTTTACTATTTTATACAAATTAAAATCTATTTAAAAAGTCTCCTAACGGTTTTAATAACAATTTATTTATTTTAATGGTACGTAAGAAATATCTTTTATTATTAAAATAATTCTTATGTATCAATATAGAACCTATTAGAAATACTTCCTTTGTCCTTTTTGGTCATTTTACACATAGTAAGAACTTTTATTTTCAGGCCAAATGCTAAAATTTACTAAAAGTGTTTTTTTTAGAAAACCAAACACTTCACAACTTTTTGTTGTTGCACTTTTTATAAAAATTTCATTTATAATTGAACTTTAAAAAAAGTTAAAATTTAGAAGCCTAGTGAAACAAAGCCTAATGCAGTTAAATTCAATACGTCACAAGCAACTATAATTAAATACCTACTAACTTCTCTTACACAACTCCCTCAAACTCTCTTACGAATCACCTATATTATACTCATTTGTCTATGTCTTTTTTGGGTGAATGCTCTCTTACAAATCACCTATCTTATACTATTTGTCTATGCTTTTTTGGATGAATGTGTTGAAAATATGTGGAAAACTAGCTAAATTCATATTTTGATGATTAACAAATCAATTTGAGTAAGTCTTGGCTACTAACATG
>JAXCLR010000050.1:62943506-62960797 GCA_035584095.1 Annona squamosa | reverse complement strand
ATAGTGGAACCCAAGTCACAAGGAGTGTGAGCTTAGAAGAGTGGAGTAGGGAGGTTGCTCGAACCACTATAAAAATCCTTGTCTACTTGATTTTATTTCTGCTCTCTATATTGCTTTGCTTTCCATTTCGTTTCTTCATTAAAGAGAATTAAACTTACAAGGGGTTAAGTTTTAAGTTACCAAAGAAATTTTTAATAACCCAATTCACCCCTCTCCTCTTGGGTTTTGCCATCAATTCGGGACCAACAGAATGTGTGTTGATTAATGATGAAAATACAAAGATAGAAGCTTTTTTTTTTTAAATGAGAGTTGATCCCATGCCGCCCACCATGGCTCCTATAATTATTTCTTTTGATTTTTTTATAAACATATAAAGTTAGTTATATTTAATTTGTAAGAGAAGTTTTACCAATTTTAAATGTGTTTAAGTTTTTTAATTTTAAACACAGTGGCAATTTTGTAATTTTCTGCATAGGAAAATTATGAAAAGGTCATTGTGTTTAAAAATAAAAAATACTTAAACACATCCAAAATTAGTAAAACTTAGTTTATAGGTTAAGCATAATTAATTTTACATATTTATAAAAGGGTCTCATGGTCAGACGCATGAGATCATCCCTTTTTTAAATAAATGTAGGGCAATTAGCAAATATACTCACTTAGTTTGACCATGATTACAAATATACCTATTGAGTTATAGTATTTTTATGATAGGTAGGTTAAGAATTTAATGCTTGAATTGTATTTGATTGTATTTGATTTGAGCTAAATTATTGTAACAAGTTAGCATAAAATTATGTTACGAATTCATTGAGGTTTTTCTGTAAAACTTCAGTAGTTTTGGTTTAAAACTTTAATAGTTTTGGCTTAAAACTTTCATAGTTTTAGGTGAAAATTGCAACAGTTTTGGGTTGAAACTTCAACATTTTTTGAGAACGATCTATGAGTGGACAATTGGATGATGACATAACAAATAAGTTAGTTTGTTATGATGAGCTATCTTGGATTGTATTAGTTTGTTATGATGAGCTATCTTGGATTGTTAAGTTATTACAGGTCGTTAAAAAAAATTTGATTGGTTGCGAATTTGGTAAAGAAAATTTCTCTTTGCAGTTTTGGTTTGTTAAATTATTACAGGTTGCTGAGAAAAATTCGATTGGTTGTGAATTTAGTGGAGAAAATCTCTCTTGGTGGTTTTGGATGTTAAAAGCTATAAATAAAGAATGAATTCCACTTGAAAATTCAATTAAGAGAAAATCATTTCAAAAGTGCAAATTTGTCTTGAAGTGTTCTCTGTGATCCTCTATCCATCTATCAGAAGCAGAATATTGAAGATCATCGTGACCATCCTACTAGATCTTCATCTCTGAGCTTAGTTGTTATTCAATCGGTAGTAAGTTTTATTTCATTTTTTATTTATTTTACCTTGAATTATAAGCTGTTTAATTCAAGAGTAAAGCTTTCATTATGATTTGTGAAAAGCTTCATTTGCAAACTGGAGTCATTTGTGTAATCTAGAAAATGATTGAGATCGTACTATTGTAACTTGAGTTCTAAATTAACCAGTGGAAACCTGAGTCAAGACATTGACTTAGAGAGTGGAATAGATGTATTAACCAAACTACTATAATTTGTAGTATCTTCTTTGGATTGTTTTCTGTGGTATGTGGAATCTATCCTATTCTTTTTTGGATCTCTCTTTGTCTTTTTACCTCTTTCTTTTATCAGTTTCATATGGGCCTAACAATACCCACATGGTTTCAAAAATTACAAATAACTCCCACATAGTTATACCATAATTGCAGATATACTCATATCGTGGAATGCAATTATGGTGTCATTACTGCACCATAACTGCATGAGTATGTTTGCAAAAATATACAAACTATGTAGGTATATTTGCAGAAACTAAATATAACTCCTTAATTTTTGAAATTACATATATACCTATGTAGTTTACATATCTTTGCAAATATATCAACACTGTAATGGTCTAGTAACAGCGTTGTAATGGCTAGGGTATATTTATAATTATACTCTTGTAGTGAAACTATGTGGATATGTTTGCAATTATGGTCAGATTAAATAAGTATCTTTTGCAAATCACATGTAAATGTTGGTAGAACTGCACCACACTTGAATCCACGTACGCACCTATCCACAATAGTTGGCAAAGTCATCCGCATCCACTGGAGCATACTCTAGTAGTATTATATTATTGATTGGTTTCGAACTCCAACTTTTGATTACATGCATATACCCACAGTTTGATATTATTGGGAGGCTTGCCCAATAAGTTTGCACACTAGTATTTTGAGTAATTTGTATACGGTTGAAATGCAAAATTTATGTTGATAGCAATGCAAAATTTATGTCGCTGAATTTTTTTTAAAAAAAATTACATTACATGGAGATCGCTTCTGAACTCCAATGAACACATGCATTCACATAGTATATTTGAAAGTGATAAAACTTTTTAGTATAAAAGTTATTAAATTGATAGAAAATAATGTAATATGATTAGGGTAATGATGAGGTATAAAGAAAATAAAGTTAAAATAGATAGATTAATTGTATAGATAGTTGCGTAGAAATGATCGAAAATTAAGATAGTTTGTATAGTAAAATATGAAAAAATAATTAAAAAATAAAAGTAGTTTAGAGAATGAAAAGTTTTTCATTCAAAAGTTTTATACCTAACCAAACACACCAAAAAAAAACTTCAGAGTTGGAAGAGAACTTCATGTAAAGTAATAAAAAAAAAATTCAGCAACATTACTTTTTCATTGCTATCAACCATATAAAAATTACTCAGAATCCAACCGGTATGCAAACTTATTGGGCGAGCGCCTAGTTCTTCATCTATGCAAGCGAAATCCAAAACCATACATCCTTAGGTGGTGAATTCATCTTTTCACCGTGCACTCAATTATTCTCTGCTCATTGCATGCTTTGTAAGAACTAGGCATTAGATGACTTTGTTAGAAAAATCAAAACAAAAAACAGTAACAAAAATCAAATCCAAAACATCTCTTTGAAAACTATATATGCATGCCGTTTAAAATATCCAACGTAAACCACCTCCAAGGCCATTAGTAGTTTAATGAAATCATATTTGAAAGTCATCTCAACCAATTCATTAAAAAAAAAAGTCATCTCAACCAAATGTTTGTACCGTTTGATAACATGTACAGGTGAAAAAAAACAGTTTTTCATATAACTTTTGATATGATTTGATATTTTAATTATATTGTCTTTTTATTATTATTTATACATTTTAATCATTTTTTACATCTTAAGGTGCGACTATCATTTCTATTTTAATTTTATTTTTATTCATAATAATTACCCTTATTATATTATATCACTCTTTTACTTTTTTATTTTTTCACTTCCCACTTTTACTTCTACATCTTACTAAACTCGTGAAAAAGAAGAGCATTTTACGAACTTAGAAAAAAACTGCTTCAATATTTGAGCCATGATAATATACGATGAGTCCTGTATAGCTTTCCATAAAATTTTTTACTTTTTTATAAACATATTTTTCTAAATATATTTAATTCATATATCAAGTTTTACCATTTTATAACATTTCCACACATTTATTTTAATTTTTTAAATTAAATTTTTTAGGGATGAAATTGACTAAAATACCCCTAAAGTTAATAATTTTTGAAAGTAAAAAAAATATGTAAAATTATTATAAAATAGTAAAACTTGGTACAAGGGATAAATACATTTTAAAAATATGTTAATGAAAAACTCAAAAAAATAACAATTAAAAATTAAAAATTAGATTTTGTATAGTAGCCTATATAAGTGATTCGTCATATCTAATTATGGCTCCCAATATCCAGTCATGTAAGAGCCGTGGTTATATACGACTCATGGTATATAGGCTCTTTATATAATATTTATTTTTTAATTTTTAATTTATTTTTTAAGTTTTCTTTATAAATATGTTTTTGTAAACATATTTAATCAACTATCAAGTTTTACTATTTTATAATATTTTTACAAATTTATTTTTAATTTTTAAAAACTAAATTTTTAAGGGGTGAAATTGACAGAAATACCTCTGAAATTGATCATTTTTAAAAATAAAAATAAATATGTAAAATTATTGTAAAATGGTAAAACTTGGTATATGAATTAAATACATTTTGTAAAACATATTCATGAATATGAAATAAATAACAACTAAAAAATAAAAAATATAAATATAAATATTGTATATATGTCAATATACGACTAAGTCGTATATATAAACATGACTCGTCGTGTCATTGCTTGCCTTAGCTTCTACGTTTGAATCCAGCGCACGAAAGTCGAAACAACATCGTATACAGGCCCTGTACCAGATGATCAGATGGCGCTCGGCAGTTATCAGTGAGTGTCACGCATCAAGCCATCCTAAGGCTCCGTTTGCCAAGCTTCTAAATTTTCGCCTTTTTAAAAAGTTGGATTATAAATAGAACTTTTGGAAATGTTTGAAGTTGTCATGTTAAAACTTTTCAATTTAAAATTTTTTACTTTTCATATCTATCATATTTTTTAATTACTTTTTCACATTTTTCTATACAACTATCCTACTTTTCAATCATTTCTACACAACTGCCCATACAACTAACCTATTTTTTAAAATTTTATCATTTTTACTACTCATCATTACCCCTATTATATCACATCATTTGACAACTTTTATTTCTTAAAACTTTTCATCAAAAGTTTTACTCATTCCCAAACACAACCTTTATAAAAAGTGCAGTTGCAAAAAAATAGAAGTGTCTGGCTTTATAATTTAAAAAGTACTTTAGTGAAATTTTACCGTTTGTTATAAAAGATAAAAAAATTGATATTGTCAGTCTAGGTTAAGAAAATATTTCACTTAGTTTATCTCAAAAAAGCTATTTATAATTTTTTATTTTTTCTTTATACACTTGTTTATCTAAGTATATTTAATATATAATTTTTTTGAGATTTCTAACTAACTATATTTAAAATCTTAAAAAATATATACACATATTCAAAAATAATAAAATTTGATTTATATATCAAATATACTTAGATAAATATATAAAGAAAAAATAAAAAAAGTATTATAAATAGATTTTTCGAAATAAGCTCAAGCTCAGGTTAATAGGTTCACTTATTAAAGATAAAAGCGCTTTCAGACATGTAAAATGGCCAAACAACATGAAGGAAATATTTCTAGTAAGTTCCCCGTTGATTCGGAAAAATTATTTTACTAATAAAATATATTTCTTACATATCGTTAAAGTAAATAAATTGTTATTGAAATCATGAAGAGAATTTTTAAATAAATAACTATTAAAATTATGCTCATAAAAATGAATTATATAGTAATTTTGGACTAGATTTTTTAATAAAAAATTTTATATAATGGAATAGATTAATGATATTTTTTTATTGCAACAATTGAGGAGAGTTGCATTCTAGCCATATGACTTATTAACTCATTTGTACATTAAAATTGTGTTTTTTTAATTTTTCAAGATATTTTTGTCTTTTAGGGGTAAATAATTATGATGGGCTAATGCAATCTGTATAAGCATCACATTGGTGCTTCCTTGCAACCATAGAAAATTGTGATGGCGGTTGTTGAAAGCCGTGTCAACTGTTTTTCATATGCTTATTTTATGTGATGCAACTAGGGGCGTTAACAGATCGGGTTGGACTGGTTAGAATTTAATCCTAATTCTAACACATTTAAAATATCTTAACCCTAATCGTTTATCATTTAAAAAATCTCAATCCTAACCCATTTACAACTCATTTAATAAATGAGTTGGTGGGTTGTTAATGGGTTGTATAGAAGATGACCTGAAGTCCTAGACTCTAATATATAACGATTTCGCAGTGAGAAATGAGAAAGTGTTTTCAGCATAGGGGAAATGAAAATAGGATAGTAATACAAAAATGAAATTAGGGCAACAGCTGAAAAATAAAAATTAGGTGGCGAGAGGAAAACTTAGAGCGAGAAAATAAGTAAGGAGTTTACACATATATAATTTTAATGAGTTAAATGGGTTAATGGGATAAATGGTTGAACAAGTTATATGGATTAAACGGGTTACTAAACGAGTTGACGAGTTATAAAATCTCAAGCTTAATTCGTTTATTTAATTAAATGGTTAAATGGGTTGGCAGATCATAACTCATTTATTCAAAAATCTCAACCAAAACTCATTTATGAATAGGTAGGACGAGCAGATTGACAGGTTAACCATGACTATTAACTCTGCTAGATGCAACTACTTCTCTAAAGAAAAAAGTATAGGTGGAGGGTACAAACGTCGTGCCAAACATAAACATAGCCTAAGACTTTGAATGTACCGAACAACCAGCTATCCACGAAGGGGCATAAGAAGATTCGAACACAAACATGAGTAGGTGTTTAAGGTATTTAATAGAGTTATTTCCAAATATATACATTGCATTTGACCCTAATTCCAAATATACGTACTATGTTTGCATTTAATTCCAAAAATGCCCATTTGTGAGCTAAAGACATTAGAGAATAGGTGAAATTACCAATATGCTCCTCAAATGTAGGACATAAATGAAAAAATTGAATATTATAACTCATTGATGCTCCAATTGCATATGAATTCTAAATTTAAAACACCTTAATTTTATTTTATTTTTATTCATTTCATCTTTTATTATTTTACAATAGGGATATTTTGAGTATTTAAAAATTTTAACTAACAGTTTTTGATAGAATGGACATTTTTTGGAGTAAATGGAAACGTAGTGGGTATATTTCGAATTTTGAAAATGTAGTGGACATATTTCGAATTGAGGTAAAATGTAGGGGGTATATTTGGAAATAACCCTATTTAATAATATTGTTAATTGATTAATTAGATATGACAGCGGATTGAAAGAGACAAGCAGTGGCCCGACTGGAAGAAGAAGCAGATAATTTTTCGTGGAGGTCATTGCGGGATTTGAAGATTTGAAGCGCGGGTGACTTTGGTGTGAGTTTTGAATTACAACTTAGATGGTTGTTTGCTGGAATCCGCAGATCTTGCATGCTAGTGACATTAAAAAAGATGAAAACCCTGGATGAATGATGTGATTGGATTCATTGGAGGATTTCCTAAATTTGTAGAAGGAATTGGCAGCGTTGGATTTTTTTCTGGAGGCTATGCATTTTGAGATTCATGGTTGCCAGTGTTCTTCCATGCAATGGCAGCCACGAAGAACGAATGAACGATTGGAGAAGGACCAATGGTTGAGCGTGGTGCTCAAGCAGCAAACGAAATTTCAAGAACATGCAGTGGTTTCCAGGGCCAATTTTTTGTGCGTTGCAAAAAAAAATTTAACTACCATCCTAAAAACCGTAGCAAAAGTGATACACTGCAATTTATTCAAAAGTTTTGATATGTTTGCAATTTCATCTGAACCGTACAAGTACGCATGAAAAATAAAAATATAGAGGTAATCATATAGTTAATTAAGTAATTAAAATGTCAAATTGTATCAAGATGCATGTGTAAAGAAGTGAAATCTTTTATCTATTCTCAAACACATATCATCATTCATTACCGATGTAATATTATATCATTTTTCTCAAAATTTTCTCACTTTTATACCTTATTTCAAATGGTCTTCTTGTTAGAGTTATTTTTTTCAACATTTCTTACCATTTTTTTAAAACATTTCTTACCTCATTCCGAATTCATTCTCTTATGATTCTGTTAGCCCAGGCTAAGTAAATGTCTCACTTAGCCAACCTTAAAAAACTTATTTGCAACAATTTTTTTTAATTTTTTTCTTCGTTCACTTGTTTAACTAATTGTATTTAACATATAGACCAAGTTTTACCATTTTTGAATATGTTTATCTATTTTTTTTAGATTTTTAAACATCTATGTGCATATACGTATTTAAAATACCCTTATTTTTAAAAATCTAAAAAATATATATTCACATATCCAAAACTGGTAAAACTTAATTTATATGTTAAATACACCTAGATAAACAAGTATATGAAGAAAAAAGTAAAAAAAAAATTATTTTAAATAAGATTTTTAAGATGGACTAACTGAGCCTTTTATTTAGCCCTGTATAACAGAATCATTCCTCTTCATCTTTTACCTTATTAGTGGTGCAAACTGCCGATATCATTGTTCGTGCAGGCGGGTTAAAACTCAGTCATTGATATGCAACTGCGTCTGCATCTAGCTTTCTTGTGCATTTATCTGTTACACAATTACTTCTGTAATGAAACAGGGGTCGGGCAGGATTGAGGGAAGTGGTAAAATTTCCAAATCCTGCCTTAAAAAAGCCACAACTCTCGATTCCCTTCGAGCGAAGAGGAATGAAACGTGTTGACAGAATTGAGCGAATGCCAAGCAATTTTTGGTGCAGATTTCAATTGATCTTGCTTCAATGAAACTCCTTCTATATTTAAAATCTTGATAATTATGAAAAATTTACTTTATTTATTATATTTAGCATCATTTATAATATCATAAAAACACTTTCATTTGTTTAATTTCACTATATATGTCTTATATATAAATGTGTAAAATCAACATAATAAAATGGTTTAATACTGAAATATCAAATTTAAAGTAATTTTTTAATATCTAAATAATCTAAAATATCATTATTATGTGAATAAATAATTTTATAAAGTTATTATTACATTCCAATACATGTGTGAATGGATCTAAGTATTTTTCATAATTTACAAATAAATATATGTTTTTGAGCAAATTGGCTAATGCAAATACTTTTTTTTTTTTTTTGTTTTTTTTAGAATGCCGGAATTTTATTCAAGGGCCTCATCGCCCTCAAAAAAGGAAACAATGAGTTCTAGTGGACTAGCCCACTAGCTAGTCACACTCTTTTCCCCACTACTAGCCAGCTTTGCTAGAGCATAGGCAACTATATTGCCATTTCTCAAAACATGTACAAAGGATAAAAATAAAAAAAAATCTTCATCACTTCAATCAACATTTCAAATTAGAATGCACCTTCCCATTGTGCTGTATTCAATCTCATGTAGCCATTGTAGGCTAACCAAGATTGCCTTAGCTTCACCCCACAAGGGATTGAACACTCCTCTTTTTGCCTAACATTTAGCTCCCACAAATTCAAAATTCCAATTTTTGAGGACAACTCCAAACCCAATCATTTTTTGTGATTTATTTCACCTTGCATCCATATTAATCTTGAAAGAGCCTCATGCTGGTTTTTGGCATCTTGTTGGACTTTCACCAGATTTAGTCTCCCATTTCTGATAGCTATTGATGATCTAAAATTGTGAATATAGTAGTTAGACTACCCGATAGTGCCATCCAAGATTCCTCTAATTCCTTTTACTACACATTTGTTTCTTACATGCCACACCTTCTAATAAAATGTAATAAATAGCGTAAAGAGATTCATGTCACCTATTTTGATTAGACTTTGAATGATTTCTCTCATGTTTGCGCGGTTTCTTCTCGTCACATGTGTTAGCTTGTTCCAGTTATGTATCTCCATTAGTCTACACACACTTAGAACAGATGCATATTGTCTTTTGTTGAGTCTAGTCTTGTGCACATTAGATAAATGTTGGTTGTGCAAATGCGCCTTCTCACCAGGTTTTCCCTTGCTGGCAAAGAATCAGTGACAAGACACCATCCAAACAGTTGAATTTTTCCTTCGGATCTTCATTTTCCATTTGTATTTATGGCCTCAATCCCACTAGTGTCAAGATTTTGCACCTCTCGCTCGTTCTGCTCCCTTCTCGTATTCCTTGCTAGCTTATTTGCAGATTTAACTAATGAATTCTCCTCGAGTAGTTCATCACCAGCATATTCAGTCCTCCATCTCCTCTCTTGGTAATGGGATATCCTTTATCTTCAACCATCCATCCTCCCCAGTTGCCATCTTTATAAGGTCTTCATTTCAGGCTCGACTTTTTGTGTCATTGAATTGTTCCACCTTTGCTTCAAGTTGAGGCCCCTGGGTAATGGGCCAGCTACATGGATGACTCCCATTGCCCAATTATCTTGGAAAAAACATGACTTTGCTATTATTTTTGATGCACCACTTTATCCCTACTTTAACTAGAGAAAGTGTAATAGTCGTAAAAAAATGATAATATAATAATAAAAAATTATGAACATTAATGGAGAGCATTGGGGCGTGAGCATTGGCGAGCAACAATGCACTTTTTTAAAGAGTGCGAGAGCAGAGAGAATGCACAAAGAAAAGAAAGGAAAGCTGTCGAGTCGAAATTTGGAAGAAAACTTGCGAGATTTTCAAATCCGTTTCAGTAAATCCCCCCGTGGGTACACTAATTAGGTAAGTGAAAGATTTCACGCTTTATTGTTGAAAATTTAATAAGAATTTTAAGTTTTTGTAATTCACCAACTTTTTTCCAAACTCTGTAGATTCGCTAGATTTACGAAAACAAAAGTATTTGATAAATCTATATTAAATAAGAAACCTGGATATATACCTAGAGAAAAAATTGATGTTCGTTTAGGCGGTTTTTGCAACTGTCGAATGTTGATAGAGTGGGGTGAAAATGGAGCAAAGAGAGAGGAAGAAGAAGACTATTCTAATTTTGAAGGAAATTTTACTGAAACCCCAATGAATTTATGATTTTGTAAAAAAGTACCTATTTTGAAGAAATTACAAAAACCCAATCTTGTTGGAAATTTTGTGGGAGATATTTCTAAAAAGATTATTATAGAATACCCTCTTGCTTTGTGAAGGACTTTTATAAGAAAATCTTTAGAAAAATTGCAAAAAGCCCCGCAAGAAAGAAATATTTTCAAAGATGTCTTATATTAGCTAAAAATTCATAAAATAAATTTTGAAAAATATTTCATATAAAATTCTCCTATTAAGTACTGGATAATGCCGGTAGTAGCTCATTCTAGCAATATATGGTGGTGTGTGAGCCGTTAAAAGTGTTTTCAACATAAATTTTGATATCAACGTCCGATTTTAATTACCCAATTGTCGATTTTTATATTTTCAAATGTTCTAAATTCATTGGATGGGTTGGATTATCCATAAAAGATTGTTATTAGAAGTTGTTGATGGGAAGATTTTCACTGACGAGATTTCACTTAATTACAACCTATTAAGTGATTATAGAGATTTTTAAGTATTAAGCTTATTATTTAACACTTGATCTAATTGAGATGAACTTGCAAAGTCGGTAAGTGGAATTAATGATTAATTTTAGAGTATTACTCTTATTTCAGTAGGTGAGTGAAGTAAAGATCTATCGGATCTCAAGATGGTGGATTGGAGTAAAGTATGAGGTAAATAGGATCTTTTCTAATTTATAAATGAGGATTTTGAACTGAGTTGTCCATGTATGTAACAAGCTGTGTGCCGGTGTATTTTGATGTAAATTTGATAGATTTTAGTTCAGTAAATTTTATATGTTTTATGTGTTATTTGTTTGCAAAGAAGTTTTCATTTCTAATTTTGAATTGTAATTGAGAAAGCATGTCATAAGCATAATGTTTGAATGAATAAGTATGATATAAGAAAGATGACTTAAAGCTAAAGTTATGATTAATGACTTGATCGATGCTTGAGTCCCATGAGCTAGGGCTTGTTGGATGTGTCAATTCCGTGAGCCACTAAGCTGAAAGAGGAACTAAATTTAAATGGTTAAATACATGCACATGAGCAGTTGCATTGAAGTATGAGCATGAGGACTGACTTGTTAAAAGTTTCAATTTTTCAACTGAATGTTTGTGAATTGATTTTCTATATTTTGTAGTTTCATTTAACTATCTTACTTACTGAGTTTGCTTGGACTCATCCTATTTTATCATTTTTTTTAGATGACAGGCATGCAAGCAAAGACCAACATAGGATAAGTGCACCAGATGAGGTTAGTACTTGATGAATCCATATTTAAAATTATTTATTTTGAGATTGATGTAATAAGGGCATAATTTATGTATATTTTATAAATTTGAGCGTTTGAATATAGCTTAGTTTGAATTTGATAAGACATTAGGTTTATAACAATTTATGATAATATTTGATATTACATCATGAATCAAGCTGTTGCATTAGTGTGTTCTCCCCATTATCATCAATCTTGTAGTCTAGAAGTAGCAGCCGCTAACATGGTTGGTGGGGCATTACAAAATGATATTAGAGAATTACCCTTAGGTTGGGGTCATGATAGAAAGTGTCTGTGTGAGGCTCTTCCAAGTGTAAGAGCACCCATGATTAGCATTGCTTTCCCATAGGTTCCCATCTTTATAGTATTTGGCCTTAAGAAACTTATTGCACCAAGAAGGGTTAGTAATAAGCCTCCATACCTATTTCGCGATGATGGTTTGGTTGAAGTCTTGAAGGTCCCTAAACCCCAACCCTCCTTCCTCCACCAAATTGTAGAGTTTTCTCCAAGATATCTAGCTTATTTTTCTTTTTCCATTCTTTTCTACCCATCAAAATCTACCGACAATTGAGTTCAACTCCTCATAAATCCTTTTTGGCAAAATAAACATGCTCATAACATAACTAGGTACCTCTTGGGCAATTGCCTTAATAAGAATTTCCTTCCCACAACTAGAAAGGAGCTTGTTCTGCCGTCCTTGGACACGTTTCCATAGTTTCTCTTTCAGCTTTTGGAAGATTTTTGTTTTGTTTCTTCCCGCCCATACAAGCAACCCCACATAAGTATGTAGTTGCTACCCTTTTGTTCCTAGTCTTTTCTCTACTTCAGTCTTAGTTTCACTTCTTGAATTTCTACTCAAAAGTATAGTTGTCTCCTCCATGTTCACCCTTTGGCCCAATGGATTTCCATATTGCCATAACAGGTGCTTTAGATTTTCAATTTCAAACACACTTACCCGAAGAAACAGTAGAGTATCATTTGCCAAAAAAATAGATGTATAAGGATGGCTACGTGCATTTCTTTTATGAAAGAAGACAAGCCTTCTGTACAAAGCAGAAATAGGTAGAGGGAGAGGGGGTCACCCTATCTCAAACCCCTGTGAGGTTTAATCTTTCTAGCATGATAACCATTGATCATAATCTTGTAAGTTACTGGTGTAATGCATCCCTCTATCCATTATATCCATTCTTTGTAGAATCCAAGCTTATCCATTACCTTGAATAGAAACTATCATTCAACTCCGTTCTAGGCTTTATACATCAATTTTAATTGCCATTTCTTCTCAGTTTTCCCTTGACCTATTCCTCCAAGTGTGGACAACTTCATAGGCAATCAACATGTTATCTATAATTAGGTATCCTGGAACAAAGGCACTCTGTTTATCTGATATTATATTGCTCGAACATTTCTTTAGCTGGTTTACCAATACCTTTCATAAGATTTTGTAGATAACATTGCATAGACTTATTGGTCGGTAGTCCTTTAGCTTTGTTACACCTAACTTCTTCTAGATGAGGACTATAGATGTTGTATTGACTTCCTCCAGCCATCTCCCATGTTCCACCCTTTCCTTGGACTGCTAAAAAGTCATATAAGCCTTTGTAATATCCTTCCTATTATGTCCTAGTGTTTTTGAAAGAAGCTAGCAGATATCTCATATGGGCCAAGAGCTTTTATCGGGTTCTTTTCCTTTAGCGCTATCCAAACTTCCTTCCTATCAAGCTGCTTGACCAACCATTCATTGTCTGCTGAGTGATTTTTCTTCTCGTTCCCATCAAACCTCTGCATCAGTCTCATATAGTTCCGTATCAAATAACTTGTTAAAATAAGTCCAGATATAGAGCTCCTTTTCCTCCTGCTTTTCTCCTTCTAAAATATCTATTGTGTTCCTTCTCCTTCTTTCTAAAATTCTTCTATGGAAAAAAGTTATATTTTTGTCACCTTTTTGCAACCAACTCACTTTTGACCTTTGCTTCCACATAAGCTCTTCATCTTCTAGTAAGGAGTTCACCTTAGCTTCTTGGTTTTGAATTTTAAAATCACTTTCATTTATCGGGGTTCTCTCCTTTAGCTGTTCCAAAATTTATTGTTCATTTTGGAGCTTTTTAATTTCCGCTAATTTCGCCATTCCAATGTGATAATTCCACTCCACACCTTCATAAGTTCCAAATAGTTAATATACATACTTGATTTGAATGAAACTTGGTCTCATTGCTAAACAAGTGATGTTAAATACAATAAATAGATTAAATTTTATATTAAACATTAGTATCTTAAAAATTAAAAGGGTTACATGAGACTACTTTTATATAACCTGATTACATAGAAGTAAAGCCTTATATATTATATATATTTATATACACAATGTTGCTCTTATGAAACCCTTATTCCATGTAATCCGTTTATTTTTAATTTTTTAATGATTGATAAAAAATTCAATTTATCTATTATATTTAATATTATTAGTATTATCATAGAAGTTCTTTTATTTGTTTAGTATCACTATATATAGGTCACGTTTATAAATGTGCAAATCAACGTAATAAAATAATTTAATATCAAATACTAATTTTTAAGTGGTATTTTCAACATCTTAACTATCTAAAATATCATTATTAAGTGGATAAATGATTTTATAAAGTATTATTATATTTCGTACACATAAAAATGGATTTAAGCATTTTTCTTAATTTACATGTGAATGTACCTATTTTGAGTAAATGTGGCTTATATATATTAGATTTGGATAAAATTTAATCTCCTAACTAAACAAATGTTACTGAATATAATGAATTGATTGAATTTTATATCAACCATCAATATTTAAAAAATAGAGGAGTTACATGAAATTACTTCTATATAATCCTATTACATAGAAGTGTGCCCCATTTATATATATACACATACACAAAACGTTATCACTTCTTCATACACACCTCTATATATGGTTTTATATCTTAATTACCACCATATCCTTTTTTCTACGATTAATACCTTTACATTCCAATAATCTTTATTCTCCACCCTAAACATTATTCTTGTTAAATCACATTATATAACTTTCTTCCTTTTTCCCAATGGATTGCATGGCAAAAAAGTTGAGCTAATCATTAAAAGCTAAATAAATTTCCTTAAATTTAGCCTTTAAGATTATTATAATTATAGACAAAAAATATAATGAGAGTTTTTGTCTCATTGTCTTTAAATTTAGAAACTTGTACACAATCAAATTAAATTATTTACAATGAAAATACAATAATTTAATCTATGATTTTTTCTTTGATGTATGATAATTCCTTTAGGATGAAAATATTTTTTAAAATTTATCTAGCAAAGTATTAACTCATATTTTCAGTGTCTATCGTTGTCTCTTCTGAGCTTCAAATCAATGCATTTTATAATCATCAACTTTCTAATAATTGTTATTAGATTTTTTGTTAAGGTATTTTACATTACATCTATCAAGCTCTGAGACAATTCTTATAAAATTCAAATAAAAAGACTATGAGCTCCCAAAGAGTGATGGAAGTCGTTGTAACTTCTTATTTTTTACATGTTATGTATAACATGACATATGGTAATGAAAGTTGTTATAGATTTACATGTCATGTATAACATGACATATGGTAATGAAAGTTGTTATAGATTGCATGTTTAGAAATTGGTTACCTGTGAGAGATTCAATTGCATGTAATGCCACATTATGGAACATGTCTATAACATGGTCACATGTGACATATATTCGACATATATAGTCCATCTATTTGTCACATGTAATTTTTAAGTATATGACATCCATAGAAAATATTATTTATATGAAATAATAATTTTCTGAATATTTATTAATTATATATCAAAAATAATCTTCAAGAATCATCTTGTTCATGGGTTGGATGAGATGCGGATGGAATGGGGGTAATATGAAAATTTACATTTTTCAATAGAACTTTTTTCGTTCCCAAAAATTAATAATAAATTCTTCCCATTTCCATAATTTTTTTCATTATCTATATAATTTTTTTAATTTTCAATACAACTTTTCCTACTATGGATACACTTCCGTCTCACATTCTCATCATATTCTCATCCAATCTAAGTCATCAAAGGAAAAAAAATCTCATTAGCCAAAAATAAAAAAATAAAAAAAATCCTAATCCCACCAGCCTATTCGGTTGCTTTTTTCTTTTGACGAAAGCCTATTCAGATCTTTGATCGTATTAGGATAATATAAAAAATTTTAGTGGAATATTTAAGGAAATAATACACTTTAATTATTAGGACTTGGACGGATTCCTGATGCACATCCGTCTCCCGTTATTCCATCCCACACATCAAAGGGAGGATGGAATGGATGTTTGTCCACTTTACATCCATGCAGCAATCCAAAAAGGTAGAACGCGTCTTTTTTTTTTTTCAAAAAAAAAAAAAAAAAGGTGAAAGAGTGGGGTCCGGCCAGTCGGCCACTACTCACCGGCATGATGGACGAGGAGATAGCAGAGGCAGGACGCCACAAAGTTCATCACCAAGGTCAAAATGGTTACTAAGATGATCAACAGTAGATGACGGTGGATTGAACCACCATGAGCGTTCGGTTTCAGAGCAACACGTTGCATTTTCAGCTAGGGAGTGGGCCACCCATTTCCATTTCGTAACACATGCAAAAAATGATCGGAAACCGTGATTGTTTAACAGGATAATATCATAGTAAGGCTGGGGGAATCCAATTCCACTCTAATCATGTCGTGATTCAAGCCCAACATCCATTGCATTCGAAGGAGAAAAGCTTGCGCTTCCATGAGCAGCGGGTCTACAATCCCTTTCCCTGTCCAGTATTCTGCTCCCACGGAAAACACGCCTGCAATCCCTGATAACCACCCCAAACCGCATTATGCGGCCACTCAACCCGAATCGTGGGTTCAGATTCGGCTTTACCACCCCAGTCTTTGGGGCCATCCATCTCACCGGACTAATTGGAGCTCCCGCGCCCGTTTCATAATGGTCCGAATTATGTCATGCAAGTGAACGAGTATTGATCCCTGCGGCTGCGGCTGCCAAATTCAAGTCACGTTGAAATCCACCCGCGGCCGCGGCTGCCAAAGTCGAGTCAGGTTGAAATCCACCCGCGGCCGTGTGACCACGACCCAACCCCATCCAAAGGATGTGGGCCCCACCGAAATAGGTAGCCCACCCTCCGTTCACACCGGCGCTCTTTAACCCACCTCCCACATCGGCATTCAATGCTCTGCCATGTGTTATAACTCCACCGCAACGAGTCTAAGGGTACATTTGGAAATACTTAAAATGGTGAGATTGTAAAAGACTATGAGAAATAAAAAAGATAATATTTTGAAAAA
Source organism: Annona squamosa (assembly GCA_035584095.1). Classification (NCBI taxonomy): domain Eukaryota; kingdom Viridiplantae; phylum Streptophyta; class Magnoliopsida; order Magnoliales; family Annonaceae; genus Annona; species Annona squamosa. Next base: position 62,943,535 of record JAXCLR010000050.1, on the reverse strand, counting down.
TATGTGATTGACAAGAAATGATAAATATA
>JAXCLR010000050.1:62927874-62940947 GCA_035584095.1 Annona squamosa | reverse complement strand
TCATAATTTAATTTTAAAATTAATAGTGTAATTATTTTCACTAGAATAAATTATCATAATTTATTAAAAAAAAGTGTAGTTGTTTTCAAAAATTTTAAAATTATGGGTTTGTTCAATATTAGATAAAACTTTTGAATGACAAAAATTTTAAAATAGAAGAAATGATATGACATAATAGGATAATAATTAAAAGTAAAGAAAACAAAGTTAGAACAAATAAGGAAATTATATAGTTGTAGGGAAATAATTAAAAAATGATATAGTTACATAGAAATGTATGAAAAATAATTAAAGAATAAATAATTATGGAAAATAAAAGTTTTAAATAGAAAAGTTTTTGACAAGTTTAATAAAATGCCAAACACATTTTTTTTTACAACTAACATTATCATAGAAAACAATATTATCTTCGATAACTACAGTAATATCTTTTTCAGCTAACCAATAAATAGGTATTTATCGATATTGAGAACATTGGTGTATATATATACACCAGCTTCTATAGATATAAATTGTAAAGTTATAAATAAATACGTATAAAGAAAAATAATAAATTATTTAAACTTAAAACATAAAAAACATCCATACGGTTGGCTGTGGTGCATGCATCATGCTCATGCATGTGATGTTAAACCATTCCTAATCATCCATAGGAAATTTGTTTCTGTTATGACTATCTTTGTAAATATCTAATTAGTAGTAGTGATCTTTGTCGACTTATGGTTTTTTTAGAGCAACTTCACCACGGTTGTCAACTAGTAGTTTCTTTTTGGTCATGTTTGGCTATACTAAAATATTTTTAAATTTAAAAATTTTTAATATAAAACTTTTCCCTTTCTATAACTATTTTATTTTTTAATTATTACTTTACAGCTTATTATATAACTATCCTACTTTTTAGTGATTTTTACGTAATTAATTATATAATTAATCTATTTATTTTAACTTTATTATCTTTACTCCTCATCATTACCTCTGTCACATCATATTATCTTTTCTTATTTCAAAAAATTTTTTGATATAATTTTTCCGCAAAAAATTTTATCACTCTCTAAATACACCTTAGATGTAATTTGAGGAGTGTTCATCTTGTAAGTGGTTAATTAAAAAGGGGTAAATGAGGTTTTTCATCCATGTCTACATACTTTTTGTGCGAAATTGAAAGTGCATTGTATGTTTTCAAAAAATTGGAAGCGTATCTGTAAGTTTACCTAAAAGGTGTCTTACACCTTGATGACAATTTCAAACAAGTCCCGACCAATAAAAAGCACACGGTCAAAGTTTGCGATGTTGATACTTAACTATTTTCCGTGGCCGCACGTCATGTTTTGAACAACCTAACTTATAACGTTATAACCTGATGAAATCAATAATAGAAAAAGTTCGACTTGGATTTCTCATTTGATTTTTCTGTAGTTCGACTAAAATTTTATTTCTCCATATTTATTTTTGCTGTCTATAAAATTTGAAGTTACATGTGTAATATTATTTTTATTCGTTTTACATCTGTTTACTCATTATGTAATGAACAAAGGTTTCCTCTTTACGTTGACATATATACATAATGGGAGTGTGCTTGCCATCCCATTAAGCATGTCAGTCTATAACTTTTTAATTTAAAATTTTTTTAATCTTTATTATAATCATTTCTTTGTATCTTCTTAAGTAACTACTATATTTTTCAATCATAAATCACAATTACTCATACAGTTATTTTATCTATTTTAATTTTAATTTTTTTATTCTTTACTATTACTTCTATCATCTTATATCACTCTTCTTATCATAAAATTTTTTATACTAAAATTTTTTTTCAAAGGTGTGTTTGGATAAAATAAAAAATTTTCAAATTAAAATATTTCAATAAAAATTTTTTTACTTTCTATAACTACTTTATTTTTCAATTGTTTATTCATATATTCTTATAAAATTATTTTACTTTTCAATCATTTTTGTGAAAATATCCATATAACTAACAAGTCTATTTTAATTTTATTTTTTTACTCCTTGTCATTAATATCATATCATTTTACACCATTTCAAAATGTGTTTACATGAAAAAATTTATCACTTCAAATGCACCTTAGAAGTTTTGCAAATTTTATCAATATGAAGTGGACTTTTATTTTCTTTTACTTCTTGTTGTTTCTTTTCTAATTTTAAATCACTTCCTATATTTGAAAGATTTTGTGCTAAATTTTTTTTAAAAAAAAAAGTTTTATTGAATGCCAAACACATGCTATGTAAGTAATTAATTAATAATTCGTGGGTAGCATTGGAATTTGGAAGGGCAGGCTCTGCGCTCCAACTTCACAATCAGAGGACCGCAGGAGGTGGTGGATCGGTGGGTCACCAAACTCTCGAAACAAAAGCGGCACGAAAAGGTTAAAAATATCAACGCACCGGCTAAAATATCAACGCGTGAAGGAGACAAGACGGACATTAGTGGCCCACTGATTTTGTCGGGAGAGACTGTAAATTTGTCATGAGCTTGCCGCGTCCTTAGTTGGTGGTCCGTGGGAGCATAAAAAATACCAGAGTTAAAATTAATCACATCAAAGCCATAGTATAGTTTGCAAAGTAGATGTTGGGGTGGTTGAGCGAATCCAATTTTGGAACCGCGACCGATGAACTGATGCGGTGATGGCATGGCCACAAAATTCCGTGCCATCAAATGGCCCGCAAAGGACGAAGAATATGATTTTCCCTGCACTTTGTCCAAGTTGTTAGGTGGTCCAATCTCGACAAGGACACGAATTTTTCGCGAACTAAAGTAATCATCCACGAATAAGGGTGCAGCGGCTGGGTAATTCGACGGAACGTTTTGTTTGGGGGTGCGGGGGCGATGCACCACTGTAAATGGTGGTCCTCGGTCTCCGCCGCTCATTGATTTTCACCGGTGCGCCAATAAATGGCTTGGGAAATGCAAGTACTGGCCTTGTTACTTAATCTGGTCACTAATGAATGCCCATCATCAATTTTGCAAGGGATGACATTATTATTCTTATCATCGTCATGGGACATGGGACGATGATCCTGTACGCCTGCATGTTGTTTAGTTAAGTAATAACCTCATGTTTGAATAATATAAAAAAAAAGGAGAGTAACAGCCTCATGTATTGTATATATTTTTGTTAACCACTTAATTATCTTAAATTTTTAATTTTTATGGAGGCTGTTGTGCTGGTATATACCAAAGTTTACCAATTTGAATTTATATATTTTTTATAAAATTTCAAAAATCAAAATTTCACCCATATTACAGTTTACACTCAAAAAATCATAAAATTTTTGCAAAAAATATATACAAAAATGAAAATTTTGACATATTTAAATTAAATAATAAACACATGTGTGCCCATATAAAAATAGAATGATTAAAACACATGAAATTGTTACCTAGTTTAATAAGGACTTGGAGTGCAGGATCATTAACTATTATTATTATTGTTTTTGCTGTTGTTATTATTATTATTATATCGGTGTTTGTGTGTTACGGAGATCGAAAATATTAAAAGTTGAATATTCAGGAGTTGGAAGAAGGCTGGCACAAGCAGGATATGGAGTGTTCGGGATCGATTATGAAGGGCATGGACGGTCCAGAGGCGCTCGATGCTACATCAAGAAGTTCGAGAATGTTGTCAATGACTGTGACGACTTCTTCAAGTCTGTTTGCGGTAAGCATTGCATAATAGCCTTGCAATTTGCATGATCTATCTCTTTACGTAAACCTAACACATGCAGAAACCTAAAAATTACTATGCTAAATTTACCACACGCTGGTAAAAATTGTAAAAACCATGCGTCTGTATAGATCATTTTGAAAGTAATGGGTGTCTGATATTAAACTTGTAGAGATCTTATAAAGAGAAGGGGAAAAAGGCTTTGATGTTGGGGGACTCAATCTTTTTTGTTGTTTTGAATTTTGATGAGAGGCTGGGTTGTGTTTGTTGTTGGTGTGTATAGAGCAAGAGGAATATAGAGAGAAGGGCAGATTCTTATATGGGGAATCCATGGGAGGAGCTGTGGCACTTCTACTCCATAAAAAGGATCCGGCATTTTGGCATGGTGCAGTGCTTGTGGCACCCATGTGCAAGGTAAAATCAGCCTAAGTTGAACTTTTTTATAATATCATAAAAACAGCCAACAACTGCAATAGTCCAAAGCCTGAAATGGAAGTAGGCAATATTCAAATGGTACATGTAGGATCAGATGGCGGATTTGTTTTTATTTTTTGGTCTGGTTAGGTGATTTCCACTCTCCTGTTGAGGATTCAATCCGATGGCTTTGGGCCTTTGCCTCTGTGCCCAGTTTTTAATTTGACTAAACAACCAATGCCTTCAGCTGCAAGCACCTCTCTGATAAGAAAACAAAGAAACAAAGGGGACGTTTGGTAATCTCATCCTTGGTTTTCTATAATTTTTCTCTTTCATTCACATTATCTCATAAATAATTTAACTACCAGTAACTTTTTTTTTTCAACTTTATCCTTATATGCTAATCATCTTTCTTACAATATTCTATTTATCCAAACTTTACTCATACTATTTCATATTATTCACACAATTTTCAAAATCTTTTCTTTCCCATTTCCCACTCCATCTGAAAATCTCATTAAAATTCACATTTCTCAAAAAAGGGAATAGCGCCAGGCAGGCCTTCTAAAGGTCACTAGTTCTCTAATAAAAACAGATTCCATCACATTACATGTTTGCAACTTTTCCCATTTTCTGATTGTGGTTCATGTGTGGTACTTGTAATAAAGAATTTGCACCTACCGCTGCCACTGTAAACCTGTAAGGTGCTGTAATTGCCCTTTCATTTTAAAGAACAGGGTCCCACCCTTTAGTGATACTTTTCTCTCCTGAAAGAAATAAATGGGTCCTCATGCACGAGCTTCCTAACCTTTCATGACCGGTGTAGAATGATGGCTAGGCCTGAACCAAATCCAAGGCTAAATAGATCTAACCCACGTGTTGGAAGTATGTTGACTCCAGACACTGACATTTGGAAAGTTTACACACACACACACACACAAGAGCTCACAAGATCTTGTCAGGCGATATCCAATGGGCATAAGCCATCTTCCAGGAATCAGGTAGGTACTATCATTCCCAAGGAGACATGTCCATAGCATAAATGCAAGATCAAGGGAATCCATAGAACAGGGCCAAAGCAGATCAACCCCATTCATCCACAAGAGGGCGATGACTTGATGAGATCTTCACATCTCAACCCCACATTATTCCTCCCCTATACTTCTCTCTTCTTAGTTCTCGTTAGGATTCGTGAGAGTTTTGTGCTCTCGTTCGCTGAAAAATTGGGCATTTATGTTTGGTCTCTTTGCATTTATTCCTGTATTCAATGCTTATTACAATGTGAAAAGGAGACAGGTTTTGTACTTATGGGACCATCTCTGCCTCGCCCAACATGCTCTTTTTGCTGGTAGAAAATTCTAGGCCCATGTATCCAGACACCATTGACATGCCTGCCTGGATAATTTGCTCACTAAGTAGAGCAGACCATTACAATGGTCTAAACTGCATCTTACCCTGTGAGCCTCAGATCTTCCTAAATTCAAGTGCGCTAATCATAAGATTGTTGACCTTTCCCATCATTTTTACAGCATCTTGGGGGAAAAGAAAAGATCAGCAACGGAAAATGATTGTCTTGGTCTTGTGTCTACCCGTTTTGTAAAGGCAGTGGGGATATTGACGTTGTGCTGTCTCAATGCTTGATGCATTCAACTTACCTGGTATTCTACCCATCTTGGCTGGACCTCCTCCAGTCTTGCCTAACATAATGCAGCTTGGACAGCTGCCTTGGCACTACTATTCTGCCAACTATTTAATTTTCTTCATATTCCCAATACCAATCAAGCATTTTGAACTGTGTCCGGAGTTTACGAAGGGATCGAATGCGATGTGAATAGAATAAGGAAACTAGATAAAGAGGGGTTCTTGTGTATCACAAGTCGAGAAATTATATTGGAAATAGAAAAATAGTACTAAAAATGTAAAATTATGCATTGGAAAATGAGAGATTGTGTTGAAATTTTAAAAAAAATTTGGTATTAGGAAATCCCATCCCTTATATACTCACAAACATTAAGGTTCCCAAGATCACCATTTTTTTTATCAGTATTTATATATTACATCATATCAACTGATATTACATTCAAATTTTTGAGACGTTCTTTCAATTCTATTAATAACATTTTACACATTCTTACAAGTTTTTTTAACTAACAATATTCTATAAATACTCTTCCAATAATCCTATTTTTCCTTTCTACCCAACTGGTGGACACTCCAACAGAAAATAAGAAGGATAACGCCATCACAACCAATACCAATGCTGCTTCAGAAAATGACCATAAAAAATGCTGCCTGCGTGATTTAAAACCGAAACCTCGCCCATTCGGGAAATGTTCTTGTACCAATTGGGATGAAATCAGTTGGCCAAGATCACCATTTTGAGTTGACAAGGAACACTCCCATTGTATTGGTTCCGTATGGATTATTCAATCCTTCACCAAACCCCTTGTAACTGCAGATCTCAGAAAAGGTGAAGCCGCATCCAGTGGTGGTGAATATACTGACCAGAGTCGAAGAGATCATACCCAAATGGAAGATTGTCCCCACCAAAGATGTCATCGATGCAGCCTTTAAAGATCCTGTCAAGCGAGAAGAGGTTCTGTATTCGCATCTTCGCATCTCATACAAATTATTCCTTTTATCCAACGCTGTGCCCCACAGTCGCTGAATCACTAAAACCAGTTAGGCCAATAACCAAGAATTATTATTATTATTATTATTTTCGATATGCAGATCCGAAGCAATAAGTTGATTTACCAAGACAAGCCAAGGCTGAAAACGGCGCTGGAAATGCTCAGGACTAGCATCAACCTCGAAGAGAGCTTGAGCGAGGTATATGCATAAATCAATCTAATTCTGAAAATTAAAAAAATATTATTATTATTATTTTTAAATATACTCACAATTTTTTATAATCTCAAATATACTCATTACATGTGCATTTAATCATGAAAATGCCTATTACGTAGAAAATCATTAGTTAAGTTTTTATAAATACCAAAATTACTCATATTGTAAAATAATAAATGATGAAATGAAATAGAAAGAAAATAAAATTAAGGTTCCCTAAATTTAAATTCATGTGCAATTAGGATATCGGTGAATTATGATATTTAAATTTTCCAATTTTATCCTAAATTCAAAAGGCATATTAATAATTTGAAACATTTGCTTATGACTTTAACTCATGAAATGCGCATTTTTTGAAATTAAATGCAAATGTGGTTGGAATATTTAAAATTTTGGAAATGTTGTAGGTATATTTAGGATTAGGATAAAAAATAGCTGGGATATTTGGAAAAAAAAAATCCTTTATTTATTTAAGATGTTAAAGAGAGAAAATATTTCAATATTTGACGTGCATGTTATGTAATCTGGGGGGTGGGCAGGTGACGCTGCCGTTCTTCGTGCTGCACGGCCAAGCGGACACGGTAACGGACCCAGACGTGAGCCGAGCTCTGTACGAGCAAGCGGGAAGCACGGACAAGACCATGAAGCTGTACGCAGGTATGTGGCATGGGCTGACGAGCGGCGAGCCCGACCACAACGTTGAGGCGGTCTTCTCGGACATCATCGCATGGCTGGACAAGCGAAGCTCAGTAAGCTCCTTGGCATTGATGAAGAAGATCCAGCAGCCAGCTTCAGCTTCAGCTCCAGCTCCAGCTCCACGACGCCACCCCGTCGCACCTGTCCACCAGCCAGCTGTGGCCACGTTGCCTAGAGGCAGGCCCAGGCGGCAGCCGGCAACCAGCTACCTGTGCGGGTGGAAGGGCAGAATGCTGCATCAACACTCAGCGATGTAAGCTGGCTGCCAATTGAGGTTCTGATCAGTGTCTAATGTCTATAGCTGTAGCATTTTATTTTTTTTTTAGAAAAAAAAAAAAAACAACAATGGCAAAAACTTTTTTTGTGAATAATTTTAGAAAGAAACATATACACAATAGTAGTATACTACTACGTTCAATACGAATACGAAATAACATCGAGATTCACTCTAGTCAGTGGTCCAATTTGATTGCTTGAAAGTTTCATGCCTATCTGTAGTTAATAGCTGAAATTTTCGACACTGCGTCTCTGACGCTAACGCTGTTGGCTCAAGTGGTTGAGCGCAGGCGTTCGATTGCTCAGCACTCGAGAAGTTTTTTACAGTTTAGTCCCTTAAGATAGGGGTTTTATAATTTCCCTCATAATGTAGGGATTTTTACACTTTTCCCCCTTGGTGGAGGTTTATAAAAATTTTCCTTCTATAGTGTGGGGCGTGAATGTACTTTATTGTAATATTAAGATATCACACTGTATAAATATATCGAAAAAATAGCTGAAATTTTAACTCATTGGTTATAATTCACAGGTTGTAAATGGATAATGTAGTTATAAGTTAGCGCTCATGTTATAAACATTTGCACCATACGTTCTCTGCATCATCTAGTACTGCAAAACAGGACCCGTCAACTAATAATACAAAATGAGATCTGCTCATTTCAGACGTACCGGTCCAAAACTATTGAATCTAAGTATACTTAATTTATAAATTAAATTTTACGATTTTAATATATTTGTATGTTTATTTTGAATTTTCAAAATGACTAAAATACCTCAGTACTCAAAATCCAGGTTTTTTCCGGTATACTCACTACGGTTAACCTTGATCTTAAATATCCTCATAATGCTTTTAAGATCCAAAATATACACATTACATTTATGTGTAATCCTAAAAACGCCCATCCTGAGAATTAATGTCATTAGTTAATATGTGAAATTACTAATATACCTTTTACATTTAAGATAAGAATGGAAAATTTGAATGTGATGATTTACTGTGCCGAAATTTCACATGAACTTTAAATTTGGATAGCACTAATTTTATTATCTTTTTATTTCTTTTCACCATTTATTTTTTATAATAAGGGCATTTTGAGCATTTATAGAAATTTAACTAATAGTTTTTTACGAGATTAAATGAAACATAATGAATATATTTAGAATTTTAAAAATATTATGGGTATATTTGGAATTAGAGCAAAATGTAGTGAGTATATTGAGAAAAAAATCTTAAAAATAAATATACACATAATTACAAAAATTGTTTATACATTAAACGTAATTAAGAACTTACCAGCAAAGCCTAGTTGGGTGAAACCTATCCATTTGAGCCTACTTTAATAATGGAGGGGATATCACATTTAGCTTTTATTTGTTGGCCAATAAAATCTATAAATTTGTCTAATATCATTTAAACTAATAATCCCAATATGGATCAACGATTGGAGTTTAAATGCACGAATAAAAACTTACCTAGACTAATTCATAAAAATATTCCATCGATTATAACTTGATTAATTTTCAAAAAAAAGAGTCCACTTTTATAAAGCCTATTTCCGTGAAGTCTCATTCATTCTAGTTCGCCATAATGATTAATGTGAAATTCACATTGAATTTATTTACTTTGTTTAGCCTATGTAATCTCATTATTTGTTTAGTATCATTGTGCGTGATTGCATCTGCAGTTGTACAAAATAAATATTAATAAAATAATTTAATGATAAATATCAATTTTAAAAGTATATTTTCAACATTTGAATCATTTAAAATATTGTTCATATGTGGACAAATAATATTATAAAATATTTTTGCATTCCAATATATATTTAAATAGATCTAAACATCTTTTCATAACTTATATATGAATTTACATATTAAGCAAATGTTCTCATGCACATTTTTTATCTGCATCAACCTGATTTTCCAAGTAAACAAATAAGTTAAATACCATATATAAAGTGGATTTATATTAATAATCAAGATGGACCAAAAGAATGGGTTTCATGAAAAATTTGGACCCCATAAATTACATTTTAAATTATAGCTTCGAATTTTACTGTTTTACTATAGGGTTATTTGGTCGCGCTTTCTATAAGCTGAAAGAGATAAAAGTATTTCACTTTTTAAAGAGTTTGGTCGCGCTTTCTATAAGCTAAAAGAGTTAAAAGTATTTCACTTTTTAAAGAGTTTGAAATTAGAATTATTTCTTAACTAATATTGTGCAATAATTTTACCATGAGTATTAGTGCATGTGGCGTGGATTCAACTCGCAACTTATTGAACCTAACTCATTTAAACTGGGTTATGAGTGGGTTAGGTTATAAGATGGGGTTGGAAAAACTGAGTGGGTTCAACCCATTCTTAAATTAGGTTGAATTTCGGTTAGGATTAACTCATCCAAAAAATTTTAAGCTTACCATTATAAAACACCACTAAAAGTTAACTTGGAACTGGGAAATTCTTTCGTGTTTCAAGCATCTTGCTTGCACACCTTAGGTCTTGTTGGGGATTTTTAAGATTAAAATACATAATATATTATATCAATTACCTACACAAACCAAAATAATAACAAGATGGTAACACCCTAACTCACTAAAAATTTATCTTGGGATCAATTCCACTCATATGTCCTGATCCAGATATAGCTAGCCTCTGTCCTAATATGATATACATCATTGTTCTAGCTCTTAAATTGTCTCTACTCTCATATATCTTGATCCAGACAAAACTAGCCTTTGTCCTCATGTGATATTACTTGTCTTGATCAAACACCTCTATTCTAGCTCTTAAATTACAAGTTTGACACAATGATCTTAAAATTGCACATCATTCAAAACTTATTTCTATCTTCAAGTGTTTGGCGTTTAGCAAGGAGGTAATTTTCTGTTCTAGATTGGATTGTTTCTTTTATTATGAGGGTAAGTTGCTATAAACCTAAAATAATTATGACGGGGTGTAAATATTACATTAAGGGTGTGTCTGAATAGAGAAAAAATTTTCATTAAAAAGCTTTTTGTGTAAAAGTTTTTAAATGAAAGAAAATGATGTTATATGATAGAGATAATGATGAGAAATAAAGATAAAAAATTAAAATAGATAGATCAGTCGCATGGATAATTATAGAAATGATTAAAAAGTATGATAGCTTATATGAGAAGACGTGAAAAATAATTAAAAAATAAAGTAGTTATAGAGAGTGAAAAGTTTTAGATTAAAAAATTTTAGGCGAAAAGTTTTATCTTTTAACCAATACATCTTAAGAAAATGACTTTGTAACACAACTAAAGGAGTAACTTATTTTCTTATTTACATTTTTTACCACTTTCTTTAATGTTTTCCTTGTATTTCAAGTACATGTCCTACCAGTTCTAGGGAGGCGATTTCCCTTTGACGATACCAACGAGCATTTTAGCACTTTTTTTTACTCTCCTCCTCCTTACTTTCTTCTCTCTCTTTTTTTTTCCTTTTCTAAATTAAGCTTTTGGGATTCGGGCCTTGGAGAAGAACAAAGCTTTTGGTTGTTTGTAGGGACAGAAAGAAGAAGATTTGAAGGGAGGGAGGAAGGAAGATGGGCTTGTATATCGATGCAACCAGGCTACCTATGATCCCTATTTCTGCATGGTCCAATGCTATCTCTTGCATCGAGCCTCATAGACAATGTTCCTGTAGCTACAGTGCCAGGAGCGTCGTTCCTTTGCTTGAGTAATCCATGGCGATAGTGTCAACGCCAAATTCACAATACAATGCGGAGGAGGGCATGAGCATCCTCTTTCTCACATCCATTTGACGAATTACTAGCATTCATTTCCCTATTTCAAGTCCTTTCAAGCCCATTCCTCGGTCATCGATCCATCATGTATGTACAGAACACAAATCTCAACCCCGTAAGCAGTGTTTGCTTTCTTTAACATGTAGAAAACAAGCCATTTTCTTCGCTAACATCCTCGAAAATCTATTTTGAAGATAATCTATTCGATATATAGAAACTAATAGGGTGATTAGAACTGTTCTGAAAAATTATCTTCCGGTGGTGAACAGTTCGTCCAATTTTAGCCTTATTTATGGTTGATAATTCTCCAGTTGTACATTTTAGGATCGAGTAATTACATTATCTAGATTGGCCCATCCTTTCTATTAAATTGCTTTCTTTGCACGAATTAAAATTATATAAAGAGAAAAGTGAGAATAAAAAAGGGAATGAAGATCAGAATCACATTATGGCGACGAAGGAAGCACAATGCAAAAACAAGGGACAATACAATATCATGCATGCTCTCCCCCACTTTGCTAATGAGTCTCCTACCCACCAAGGAAAGCTTGTGGAGATGGCTTTGATGAGAAATATGTTGGCGTGGGTTAATTCCACAAAATTGTTGATTCGAATAATCTAAGCTTTTGTTTCCAACCAGGCCCTCTACTAGGGACATAAATGAAGATACAAAGGTTGAATCTGTCATCGATTAGAGGAGTGGAACCTGAAAACAAGAGCTGAGTCTTTTAGTGGTGGGAAAGGTAGGTTGGATGATGGTAAGTCCCTGATCGGCAGGCACTTACCTTTCTTGATTTTCTACGAGAAGGAAAGGAATTAAAATAAATGAAAACTAAAGAATGAGATGAATTGGTATTTTCTTGCTTGTTCATTACACAGTATTGCTCCCTCTCTTATACCCTTGTTTGGTTCCATCCTAACTGCCTTTGGCCATGTTACATTTACAAGTGCCTATCATTCCACCCCCCATGGAATCAACCTTTTCCTCGAGGTTGAAATATGCAAAATGTGAGAAACAAATTTGAAAATGAAATACCATGGTCATGTCTTGATTCTGGTTAAGACGGCCGTGGTATGCCGAGCCACATGCGGTGATTACGAAATTTGAAAATAAAATCCCAATCTATGAATTTCCGCGGTCTGAAGACTGAGCCACCACCTGTACACCTCCGCAAGTTGTGGGGTGATGTGAGGCCACATGCGACACGGCAATGCTTGTTGGCGCCTCCATCATGTACCCATTGGCCCGCCCACATGCCTGAACTCATTTGCACCCTCCCACCCAATGTTTTAAAAACCGAACCGGTTACTGAACCGTTTTTATGTCCGGTTCAGGTCCAACCGGTTCAACCGTGGTTCAAACCGTTTTGAACCGTGACGTCAGC
>JAXCLR010000050.1:62877540-62923437 GCA_035584095.1 Annona squamosa | reverse complement strand
TAGGGTTGAGATATATTAAATGGGTTAGGATTAGGATTAGGCTCTAACCCGTTCAACCCGATCCGTTAACACCCCTAAAAGCAACTACATCTCACCCCCGACCAGGCAGAAATGTGAGCTACAACAGCTCTTTTTCAGTCAAGCGAAAACATGGCAAATACACGTTTTATCCAGCCATACAAAGGATCGGCAGCAGCGTGCCATTGTCCCGAATGTGTGGAGAAACTCCCACGTTTCAGCAGCAGCAGCAACATTCCTCCATAAACAGAGGACCATTCCAGCAGAGGTGAGGGCAGAAGACATCTTAGGAGGAGAGAGAGATAATGCAGAAATCTCAGCTCCTACATCTCCAGTCTCCTAGCCCTCCTCTTTCAGCCTTCTTCCAGTTCTACAACCCTGCAAACAGATACTTCTTTTTAAAAATTTTATTTCCATTTCCATTTTCTTACGTCTTTGTAACCACTCTGGACTAAGCAAAGACTATTGCTGTAACTATTTGAGCTAGAGATGAGAATCTAATCTCTGTAAGATTAGTGTCTTTTATTCAATGAAATAAGATCTGATCTTCCCTTAAAGATCAGCGGCGACTCCATCAAGTTGTGCAAATTCCTTAGCTATTGTGGTCGAGTATACATGTCATGATTTGTTTGATCCATTACTAACACCTTTACTGTTCTGAAGTTACAGCTAGTTTGGTCCATGCAACTCAGCTATTTCCAGTTAAGCATACAACTATCATGGTAAAGAATCTATAAAAAAAAATACTTGCATTTTGATATTATTTAAAGAACATTTCTACTAACAGATTCTGTTGTATGAGAATGCAGGAATTAGAGCACATACTACTGGTCCATATATTTGAGATCCCCAAATCAGAACTAATGTCCACTTTCTGCAAACATTTTATTTTCTGTGGAATATACTAACAACTTTTTCTGTTTAATGAGAGCTATAGGTCTAAGCCCAGATTTCACAAGGCTAAAGAAACTTCCGAGCCCATGGTAGTGCTCATGTGAGGCGCTACAATTAGGTAATACCATGGCAAATACCATTTTGAATTTTTGCTCATCACTAAGGAATGCACTAGTGTATGGAGAGAGGACTTTCCTCCTTATTTTTAAGAAGATGTAAATAAAGACGTGTATTTAATTGTAGATGGGGCACCTCTTTCCTAAGCTCAGTTTGGTAGGGCGAGAGGGAAGTTATTTAAGGTAGAAATTAAGGCGGACTGTACTAACTCTACTTTTTAAAAATTCTATTTAATCCTATTTTTATATCAAGTTGGGATAAAATCAGTTTGACTCAATTTTTTTAAATGGGTTGTGGGACACACTAAATTGGTTTCAGAGCAGTAGATCAAATAAGATAATTTTAAGAATTTATATAATTATAAAACATAAAATACATCTAAATTTAAATGTTGTATGCTTAGATTTTTACTAGTTACTAAAAAAACACATCATTGCTAAAATAAATCATAAGTAAATATAGTATAACTTTATTAAAATATGCTAATAAAATGTATCAAATTTAAGATAGATTTTGACATTTTTAAAATTTTCAAAAATAATAATATATTTTGCAAGTGTTTTCCAAATAATGAAAAAGTATAATTATTCATAAAAGTTATATTGATTCTTCTATTATTATTTTTTAGATGAATTGATTAATATATTGTTGATGTAGTTAATTATAAAAAAGTAAGAATTTTGAAAGAAAATAATAATAAAATTTAAACATATGCTTATACTTTTTAACAAATGAATATATGAGAGGTAGGTTAGGATTTTTTGTGTTGGGACATGGTTGATCCACCTTAATACTATTTTTAATTTAGGTCAAAAATTTTTATTCATTCTTATGCCAAGTCAAAAAATGTTGATTTTACTTAGTAAAAAATGAATAGGTCATGGATGGACCCACCCAGTTCCCACTCCTAGTGGCATCCCCCCTGTCATTCAAATTTTATTTTATTTTATTTTTTCAACAATAAAAGTTGCCGTGGAGGGTGCCCGTAGATTTTTTGCTTTTTTTTTTTTTTTTTTTCCAATGAATGCCTGCGGTCTGTCTCTGAACTTTTTTTTACAACACTTCATAGGAGGAAATTTTCGGTGATCATATTCGGTTGGGCTGTTTCCATTGCCTCTCTATCCTTTTCGGTTTCCATCCCATAACCATCGATTTTGCAACATGAGATATAATTTTAAAATTTGTTTGCAAAAATTCCCAGGATCTTTTGATACAAAATTTCAATATCATTGAATCATTTATAATTTGTAACTACCTTTCCTCCGTGAAGGATCGTCATATTCATCGTTACTTGTACCAAACAATTTTGGGTAGTTAATTCTGGTTGGAAATATTTCATGATTTGTTGCTACTGCCATCATCTCCTATTCCAAAGGGCAAAAAATTACGATAATGTTATTGTATTTAAAAAATAAAAAAACTTAAAAATCTCAAAACAGTAAAACTTAATTTATACATTAAATATACATGACTTAACATGTTATAAAAAGAAAATATTAAGAATACGAAATACAAATTTATTATTTATCTAAGTAATAACCGTATGTATGGGACTATTTATGCCATCATTATCCTCTTGGGATCATGATACCATAAATGCCCCACTTTATGTATTTTATATTTTATTATTACTTTTTATTTTCTTTTAATTTTATGTAGGCCCTGGTATATTTACTTTATATACTAAAAATTTATCGAATTTGAATTCTTGTACGTATATTTATAGATTTTCAAAAATAATTAATACAAAATAATTTCAAATTTTCAACTAAATAGATTACCTTAATAGAATAATAATAAGAAATTTTTAAATTTTTATAGCTTTGATTTGTAAAATTGAAAATTAGATTTTATTTAAAGGGAGTTGAACTTTTTACGACTTTGACTAACAGAAGATAATTAATAAATAACAATTTTAAAATAATTTTCCTGAGAAAAAAAAAAAACATGACGACGATGGAAGAGCTGGTGCGGTCCAGAGATAACAACGGTGTGGCCCGTAAGCTCCAAAAAACACGATAAAAATGCAAATAATAAGGATATAAATAATATTTTGTGGGAAAATGGTTAGCTGCGACCTCGAAATTGATATAAATAATAATTTTGATGGTTAAATGATCGGCAATAAAAATGCCCGATGAAAATTTGATGATGGTATTTATTTTAAATAAATTGTCGGTTGATATAAAAAAATAAATTGCTGGCAGCATCATTATCTGTTTTCTCAGAAAAAATTTGGCCTTTATTTATAAAATATAATATAAATAAAGGCCAAAATATTTTATTTTAATTGATCACGTACTCCCGTTTAATTGCGCACAGCCTAGGCGAGGCGGGAATAGCCTCAATACAGTTCTGCGCGTACACTCGTTTTTTTAATTTTTTTAAATTTTTTTTATAAAATTATTAATCTAAGTTTATTTAACGTGTATATTAATTTTTATTATTTTTGAAAAATTTTAATTTTTTTTTTAAATTTTTCAAAAATCAGTGACATTTTTAGTAATTTTAAATTACTACAATTCTCTAAAAATAGAGAAAATCCATACACGCTTTAAGAACGCTTTATTAACAACCGTGTAAAAAGAATTTCATAAAGAAAAAGGTGAAGTAGCACCAGGTTGCATAGGATTATGTCCCGAAGATCCACGCCATGCAAGATGTGGAGCGTGACACGTGCGAACCGTCGAACGAATCATGTCTTGGAAAAAAGTGGTTAACTCACATGCTAGTCCCAGCATACCATAAACCCCAGTTCCAAATTCCAAACCCTAGTGAGCGAAATCCGCGCCCTTTCTCCGCTCGTTATCCTCTGCGAGACTTGTCCTCAGGGCCTGAAGCAGCGTTTTCTGATTTCTCCAACCATGAGGTATGCACAACGTTCCATCTAAATTTTCTTTTCCGTTTTTTCTCCTTTTCTTTCTGCGGATTTGTAATATACTCCGGAGACGAACCCATCAAGCCCCTGTCAAAACTGCCCTGTTTCCCTTTGCGGCACTGGCGGATGTTGGCGGAAAATTCACCAAATCTTCAAAACGCTGCAATTTCCGGAGATTCCCCTTTTCTTTCTGAAGTAATTGGAGCTGGATTCGCCTAGTCTATATATATATATATGTTTTAATATTTTAGTTATTTGTTCCAATCGCTGGGGGACATTTTTCTCTGACTTTTGGTACGTTTGCTGATCAAGCGTCCGCTTCATGTTCAATACAATTCTAGGCCTCTTTCTGTGCAAATACTTCCTGACAGAATGAATTAGTTAGAAAATTGGAAATTTTAGATTAAACTATGTTCCGATTGAAAAAACCTGCTGTTGCTGATGGAATTTGACTTTTTTTTTTTTTTCCAAAAATTATGTCTGCCTCAAACCCGCTCCTGATCGCTCCTGCAGCTGGCACATCCTTTTTGAAAAAATTTTGCTTCTGCCTTGCTTCAAGCGATTTGATTTTACTTATTGAATGCACTGTCTGTTCGACTATACACGTGTCTAATTTTTTACCTATTTGGCACAACACAAAAGTGATTCCACTATCAAAAAAAGAAAAGGAAAAAAAAGAAGAAAAATTGATTCGTCTATTTGTTTGCTCATAGTTATATGTATGCAGATATTTGACTTTTTGAATGTTAATCCTATTTTTTTACTCAATAATTTTAGGTGCTACTATTTTTAATCAATTTTATATAAGGTTTGCTTTGCCTTAATGAGGCCTGTGCCTCGAAATGCAACTTGCGCGTAGGGCCCCAGGATCCCCTGTGCCTTAGTGCGCCTTGAGCCTCTGAAAACTATGGCTTAAATAGTCCAACCAGTTTTAACCAAACCTGACAGTTGTCTAGTTCCGATAATGCTGCCGTCAATTAAGAATTAGGATTTAGGAAACATGTTACCTTTTATTTTTGTGAGTCCTGGGGTTCAAAAATTCGTTTTTAGACTTACTGGGTTTCAAATTTGGTTTTGAGACACATTTCGAGGTAGTGAAGGCATGTTTCTGCCTATAATTGTTTAGTTATTTCCATGTATACTTGATAGAAATAATTCATCAATCTTGTCACTGTGACAATTTCATGTTGGTTATTAGTAACATATAGGTGTCGTAACACAAAATTGACAGTATTATTGACATTCATTGCAAAAACTTGATAAAAAGTTTTGAAATAGGGAAGGCGATCAATTCTAGGAATTAATAGGATCTGTGTCCAGGATTTTGCTCATTTGAGAAATAGAGCAAACATTCTGATCACATTTTTTATTCAACGAGTGCAGAAAGAAGATTGTCTGCACGTTTGCAAAGTATACTAAATCCTAAATCCATATGAGTTATGAAGACATACAAGGCTTCAAAGAAGTGAAAGTCGACTTTTGGACTTTATTTCAAAAATTGGGGAGAAGTATTATTTCGTTCTTTTATTTTTTCCTAAATGATTTTGGGAGAAGAATGATTGAATTGTAGGCTTTTATGCATGTTAAACGAGGAGTGATCTTCTGCCCAACTGTCTTTGTTGGCTTGGGAAAAATGTTTTAGGGCCCATAGGGCAATCTTCTGATGGGCCTTTTATTCAGTTAGTTGCTTTTATTGTTTTCTTCATGTATTTGATTTTTCCTTCTCTTCTGTTCAACTGTTTACACGTTTTTTTTTTGCTTTTCCGTCCTCCAAGGACATGTATGTCCTCTTGTAACTTTAGTTATTTAAGTGAATTATTAATGATGGAGTTCAAGTGTTGTTTCTTCTTTCCAACTGTTTCACTGATGGAAATGCATTTTCTCTATTTTGCAGTCGGCCAATGGAGGAAGATACCAATGTACGTATTTACATGGTTCAAGTTGCATGAACAAGTTTCTCTATAATTGATTTGTTTCCTGATTGGATGATTAAGATTCTGTTTTCTTTTTCCGTTTTTGTCTTGAAATTTGATGGTGTGTAGCTTTAAGACAGCTCCTGACATATTTATAAGGAAATTATGTTCGATTCTAGATTAAAAAGTTCATTGTGTCTAGATTACATACTGTAGTATTCCCTGATGAACTTCAAAACTCTCTCTCTCTCTCTCTCTGTAAAGGTTTTATGTGGGTTAATCTTAATTTTTTAGTGTTACCAACCGTATACTCGGATTTATTTAGTATTATTATTTTTCTGTTCTATGAAGATTTCTAGACATGCAATGATTGTCCATTGCCTTCTAGATTGTCAATATTCTCTAGATTTTCCGATATCAGCTTGTCATTAGGGTTAGCATGTGGCACCATTGCTTGTTAGCTTTTTTCCTTCTATATTAGCGTCTTTATTAGTTATCTATGAAAATAATTACCAGCATATTACTAGGATCAGTTTAGAAGGCCTTATCTCAAGCAAAATTGGTTTGGCTACATGACTCTTTCTGTATCATTTGGCTCGATCATCGATGACTTCTCTATTCAAATTATCATCCTTAATCCTTATCCACTAAAGAGCAGAACACCTTTTTTTTTTTTTTTGATATTTTAGGAAATATGCATTAATGAATCTACTGCCCGAAGACAACAGTAGCATGCAAACTGATTTTTCAACTGTCTTATTTGATTGGAGAAGAGTTATCGATGATTCATTTATGATTCATCCAAATATGAGAGACTTCAGTTCAACATGTTATGGATTCTGGGGTTCTTTTTTGGATCCTATCCAGGTTTGGGCTTGGTCTACCCAAACTGGGGAAACTGCTGATTCGGTCCAATCAGCAGTATCAGCTTCATCTCTACCTGCATGTTAATTTCAGATGAGGAGTAAGAAATGATGATCTTGAAAAGTCTTATATGAAACTTCATTCTAATAGTGAGGGCAGATTGTGGCGATAAATTGATATTGATGATAAATGCTGTGATGAAGATGATGACATGCTATTGATGAATGGTATAAGCTTTCAGCCTCTTATTTTGTGCATTTTGTTTGTATATTCAATCTGTAAATCAAAAAACAAATGTTGCTGCAATGCTTGCACTGGACAATAGCTATTAATTTTGTATAATAATCTTACTTCTTGGAGTGCCACTGTTGGGTATTCCAGATTAAATACTAGATGTGGATGTTATTATTATTTATGTTGTAAAAAAAGTTTCTAGCGATGTTGTTGTTGTTGTTGTTTTCATTGATGTCTAGCATGTTTTCACTGAATCCTGGATTAAATACCTTGATTTGGATGTTATTAATCTTTGCTTGAAAAAATTTGTTATGATTTTGTTTTCTTCTCCATTGGCCTTTTCTGCCTTTTTCTGTTTTTTCACTCACTTTGTTAATATTTCCATGATAGGGTGGCAAGAATGAAGAAGAAGAATTTAACACTGGTCCACTCTCTGTCCTGATGATGAGTGTTAAAAATAACACCCAGGTAAGAATTCTCTGATGTTATCTAATTTCTTACTTAGTATTTGTTCGAGCATCATCTGATATATGTAACAATGACAATTCAAATTGAAGTTTTCATTGAAATCTTGGAATAGGTTGAGGTACTAGGAAAATAAGAGGAAAGAAAAAATGATTTTGCTATGAAGGTTTTATGGTAAGGCAATATCAACGTTATTAGATGTAATTGAGTGCTCGCTGAATAAAGTTGCACTAGGAATGTGGGGCGATGGGGGTGATGGGCTCTGACTGTGATAAGAAGAGTGTGGACGTTGGAAGAAAGAAGTAGACACGCTCAAAGAAGGAAAATGGAAGAAATTGGTGATCATGATTAAAAAATTTGAATAATATGAGCAGAGAGAATAAGAGTGGAGGATCTTGACAAGGGAAAACCTATCTTGTTTTGTGTAATTTTGTTGCTAAAACTGATGATTCATGAATCAATGTCTAACATTTTCTAAGTTGGTGAATATGGTTTCATGTTGAGTAGAATGTTGGATTGATAGAACTCAGTTGCTTGAGAAAAACTGTTTTTTTATTGAAAGTGATCTGCCTGCAGGTGCTTATCAATTGCCGGAACAACAAGAAGCTTCTTGGTCGTGTGAGAGCATTTGATCGTCACTGCAATATGGTGCTTGAAAATGTTAGGGAAATGTGGACTGAGGTATGTTCTGGAAGCAGTTTATCACTATATGTGAGGAATATCAATGTCAAATGCTGGCCTGACTTTAAGCATGTATGCATGATTTAACTGTTCATCAGTTGTTGGCTGGTGGATTTTGCCTGCTCTATCATGGTAACCACAGCTAGTGGTCCAGACACCCAGGCTTTACACGAGTTGTTCTAGCATCCCATCAGCTATATGCATAAGCTTATGGTTTTAACTTTAAGCATTGATGGACAATTTTCTGGCCAAGTATTTGTGGGTGTGGTCTCAGGTTTGAAAGCCTTGTACTGTTGGAATTAAGGTAAAAAAACAAAAAAGTCATGAAGAAGTTATCTAAATTATGAACTTGAACCTGAGTTGAATTGTTAAGTATTAACTTGGATGCTTTCTCAAATAGGATATCTATTAGAGATTTTGCAAAGAGGGCTATGGTTTGGCCAGCCCTAAATTTGTTATAGGTGTTGCAAACTTCAGCTGGTGGTTGGATATACTGAATTTTTTGAACTCTGTTTATTTTCTCTGAAAATGATGGTTTAACCCTTGGTGATGCATCTTTTCATCTTACTCCATGTGAGGCGTTTTACTATGATCCAGTTCATAGTTGCCCTTATTGTCATCCTATATGGCTTGTACTATGCTGTTTACTGGCCTGTTTATATTTCACTTTTGTAAATCTTTTGCAAGGCGCACACAAATTAGTTGTAGATTGTGATTGGCATTTTCTAAGATGTTCACGGTTTTGAACTGCAACTGGGGGGTAATGCAATGTGGTGCCTCATGCCTTTTGGGTATGTTGTGTGTTCTGACTTAGCATTTGGTGATGGGATTCTTGAACGCTGGATTTCTACTAAACATTGCATGCTCCTGTAAGCAAGCTGTAGACAAATTACCTAATTCGTACACCTCCACTAAAATGAATAGAAATGGTCAAATGGCGTCTTCCACAAGCTATTTTTGATATTTGCCCATCTAATATTTATATATCAGTCAAAATGTTAGTCTTATTCATCCATAACATTGTGCTTGAAATGGTTTGACAGGTACCAAAGACTGGAAAAGGCAAGAAGAAAGCTCTCCCAGTAAACAAGGATAGATTCATCAGCAAGATGTTCCTCCGAGGAGATTCCGTTATCATTGTTCTGAGGAATCCAAAGTGATGTAATTGTATTTATCCGACTACCAGTTTCATCAGTTGGGTATTGGAAGGCTAGCGGGTTGCAACTGCTGCTGAGGACTAATAGATTGTACACTTGGGTCACTTTGCTAATCGAGTCGAATTAGTTCGGAAATGTGGATTTGGACGGTTGTTTTTTGAGTATTTTTTTTTTTTTTTTAGCCCCTTAGATATTTCCTCAATACATTTTGTATGGAGTGCTTTGGCAGTAGTTGTTGAGGAGTTGGTGGATGCCGTTGACTGGTACCTTTCTTCATTGAATTGTTCCATGGTTCACGCGGGTGTGGTGTAAAGCGAAGATTTTCGTATATGCTTGTGGTTCTCTGAATCATGGGCGTCTATTGGATGATATCGCGTTGGGCATGTTTCCTTTGGCTGTGGTGCTAGGGAAAATTAGAACGGTGCTGTCAGGTAGTGGGGTATGCAGTACTCGGATGTCGAATCAATTATTTTGTTTGGGATAATTATAGTTTTATTAAATTTAATTCAACTTTGACAACTCATACTAGTAAAGGACAAGTTGTGGGTATGTCTTAACCCAAACCTAAATATTAATATATATTTGAAAAGATTATGCATGACCTATGTATTTTTAATATATGATTTCGTAATCTTTTTATTATATCATTCATGATAATTATTTTGAAGAGGAAATATATTACATCTGCTATGTTATAAATAATTATTTAGTGCGTATGTAGTTTGGAATTAATAGTATAATTTTTATATTTATAAAATTTAGATGTAAATTAATGAGATTAACCGAATTTCAACCTAAAATATTCTGAAGGATCACCCGAACGACCGCCGGAATTCAACTTATTGAGGTAGGGTTAAGAGCTGAGATTCGCAAGGACGAGTGGGGTTAGTGTTCATAACTTGAGTTTGGGTTTAGTTTAGTTCGGCCAGAAACTAAATCCAAATGACTCGAATTGCACCCTTTATCATTGTTAGCCGTTACCGTTGGAAGGAGCCCAGATTCGTGGAGGGCTTTGGGGCCTATTACGAGCGTGTAAACGGAATGTTAGGTTTATGAACGCTGCTGACGTTTGTTTTGTTGAGGGACGAATATTCTTATTTCTGGGTCAGTAGTCAATGTTCCAGTCAATTTCGGTTTTGAAGAGCTGCTTTTGACCTGCCAACCCCATTTGGGTTTTGGAGAGCTGCTTTTGACCTGCCAACCCAAGTCACCCACATCTCGACGTAGTCATTGGGAGTCATTATTCACAAGCAATTTCGATTCTAGAGAGCCACTTTTGACCTGCCAAACCAAGTCACATCTCGACATACAGTCTTTCCACCGTCATCTCCCTCCCTGTTTGTTTTATCCGGATTTCCGCGAGTTCAAAAATTAAAACGATATACATCTTGAAAATTCTTGGGAATTCCATTATCTCCCTCAAATCTTGAAAAATCTTAGAATTCTCCTACTCTGCCAGTGTTAGGATACGGTTGGGAATTAGGAAATTGGGCAAAGTGGGACAAAAAAGTGGGAATGGGCGGTTTTGTAAACGGTAGACAGTGAGCTATGAATCGTGCCAGAGACCGCAAGGCAGAGGCGTCTGGTGTTCCTTCATTCTTTGATTCATTCGGAAATTGTAATTACAGTGGAGGTGCTCCTTCCGATTAAGAGGAGCCTTGCTGTTTCTGCCCCAAGAGTAGCAAGAATGCATGACTCCATTGGTGAATTCAAGAGTTGCAAGAATGCATTGTCCCATCCCACACTCTTTATTATACAAGTGCTATTCCTTCAAGAAATTGAAAAGAACGGTTTAGTCGTCGCAAGAATGATACATTTTTAGGTTCATCTGTTAAAACTTGCTTTCCTTTTTCTTTCTGTTTCACCTCTTCCTTCTGTATCTGGGTTTCTGCATTTCTTCCCTGTTTATCTCCCCATTCGGCATGCATAAAGTCGAAAGGTTAGAAATGAATGAAGATTTTAGCTACTACTCAACGGTAGATAGGAGATTCCAACTTTTCCAAGTTGAAAACCCGACTCTTTCAGGAATGATAGACACCCATTTACTCTTGTAGAATAATAATTTCAGACCGATCCAAAAACATATTTTCATTTTTTGAAAACAAAACTGTAATCTAATTATATTTAATCTATAAGCCAAAATTTACCAATTTTGGATTTTTCAAAATTAGGTGTATTTTAGTCATATTTCAATAATTTAAAATAACTAAAACGCATTGAAATATGACTAAAATACTCCTATATTTAAAAAATCCAAAATAAATATATACATGTCTCCGGTAGAATTTGATTTATAGATTAAATATAAAAATGCATTTTGGAGTCGTCTGAAATGGCATCATTTCAGACCTCACTCGTACTCGAATTAATCCGGAATAAAATTATGTGAAGTGAAGGCAAACCAGCGATCCTCCCGATGCACTCCCCTTACACAATTACACGTCAAATGGGCCCAACTCAACAACTACGGACCCGTAAAGCTTAGAAGCAAATGATATGGAAATGAATGATAAAAATGATATGCTTGTATTGGGTGCTTGCTATCTAGCAGCGTCTACTCTCTCTCTCTCTCTCTCTCTGGGGTAAGTACCATCACTATCAGCACCAAAGCAGCAAAATAAAAAAAGGAGAAATTACAAAAAGGGTAGAGGATGAAATAAATACGCCCCAAATTGAAATGGATTTCCCCCCGTGAAGGATATGGCAAGCGAAATGCTCCTGTCGTTGTAGGATGGGGTGTATGATAACAGTAGAAAGCTTCTTGTTACTTAGGATGAGACAGCACCGTCCTTCTGATCACCAAAGATTCGGGTCCTGAAATCAGACACCATAAGGGGTAGACCCTTTCTTAAGGGCACCAGGGGCTCCCATCCAAGATATGCCTTCGCCTTTGAGATGTCGGGCTTCCTCTTGTGTGGATCGTCCTCTGTGTTGGGACGAAACTCTATCCGAGCATTTGGGTCTATTGTCTCCTGGACCACCTGCTCAATCGAGAAATACCGTCAGTCATTAGCAGAATGCAGCAACATTTCATATGCAAAATCTAATTTCTCCCGTCTCAACATGGATATCTGATCAGCCGGTACTTGGGAGAAATGAAACCGAGAAAGTGAAAATTTTCTCAGCCGATGGATACCAGATCAGGCACGACCAAGATCTATGTAACTGGTATGTATGTGATAAGAACTGGCTTAGGAAATGAGACCACTGGTACAGCTAAAAATTTGTTGGTGTGGAAAAGAATGACAAACATGGGAAAGAGCAGGGCCATGAACAGCATCACGAAAGAATAGACACACACACACACACATATTTTCATACCTGAGCAAGTTCGAGCATGGTAAATTCCCCAGGGTTTCCAAGATTGAAGGGTCCCACATGCTCACCTTCCATCAACCGCATCAGACCCTCCACCTGTAAGAAATTCAGAAAGAAACCCCTCAAGGACAATCAAAGTGGCTTCCATAAAAATAGCTAGGCATGTGCACATTTTCCTAGAATGAATCAAGAAAATTCAAAATTCAGTAGAAATTATAGTTTTCTAAAGTGCTACAGAAAGGGAAACACTCACCAGGTCAGAGACATACTGGAAGCTTCGGGTTTGTTTCCCATCACCATAAACTGTCAAAGGCTCCTTCCGTAATGCCTGAAATGTTTTTCCCCAAATATTGGATCAGCTATTGAAATGAAAAGTTCACATGTGCATACTGAGTGCTCGTGATTTCAGAGGCATTCAACAATGCACAATGCTATCTGGGCCAACAAAGCACTAGTTGAACTGGCTTTTGTTCAGATTTGTAGTCCCGGGCTGAGTCCAATTGTCAACACAATGAGGTCTGTGTGTTGTACCAGATAAGTTTTTAATGTTAACTGAAAACTGTCAACAGCAACAGCATAAAAAATAAATAAATAAAAAAGAGGAATAAACACAGCAAAAGGAAATATTAGAAATGGGTTCCACCTGAGCAACAAAGTTGCTAACAACGCGACCATCATCAATGCACATCCTTGGCCCGTAAGTGTTAAAAATTCGAGCAATCCTCACCTGCATTGTGAACCACAATCATATTGAATTTCTGTCAAGATTTATATAACAGGTAACTGGAAGTGAAACTTGATTTCAACACATGAAGAAATGGAAATAGATTGGCCAAACTTGGGCTGGTGTTTCTTGCAGCAGTGACTGTTTTTCAGTGATTGGGATTCAGTTCACTGAAACCATGAGGATCTACAAATTGACAGTCATATCCATAATCTAATAGGCATGAAAATGAATAGAATGATTCAGAACCAACAGGAGAAGTTTCAAGGTAGATCACCAACATATCTCACTGAAGGATTCACTCAGCCCCTTTCAATCCATCACGGGCCCTAAAGATGGGAAGTGGAAAGAGCATGCCATGAATGCCAAACCCAAATGAAAATGCCTGTTCTTTTCTGTCAAAAGGATTGCTCAACAGGACAGAATCAAATAATGTAGGGTAAGTCACAAACAATGTTGTGTAGGCCTAATCCTGCAATCCCAAATTCCAACAATCATTACCTATCTTAAAAGAGATATCTTTAACCTTTCATCCTTAACATAAGTGTCACAGATATTATGCAAAGAGGACTCTGATATCAATGCTAGTGATGATCAGTAAGGGGATAATCCAAAATTCTGGCACTGGGATCTAAAAGAAAAACCTCAACACTGGCGCCCCGGTGGTAGTCCATTGTCAAAGTCTCTGCCGTGCGCTTCCCTTCATCATAGCAGCTGCGAACCCCTGCCCGACATGACCAAGTGCAACAGATGTCAGATGACCAGCCAATAAAACTGTATATGAGTAACAGAGACTGATGAATGTCAATCATTCAATGGTTGTCATCTATTAGAAGTAGGTATATGGTGCATATGCAGTGGGGGTCCTACATTCTGCAGTGTTTTGATTCTGTAGGTCCTTTATTTTTTGAGAGATTTAGCATGATGATACAATGGATGAATCACAACTGCTTCTATAATGACAATTTTGAATTCTGCCAAGTGCAATGGAGAGTTGTAGTCCCACTCAGTCACCCAACTCACAACCTGCATGTGAAGCCTGTGGAATGTGGATGGTAAGGGCAACTTGGGCCAGAAGGCTCTCACACCTGATATGTGAGATGGCTACAATTTTACGCGCCCGCAGGCTGAGGTACTAGACTTGTCATTCAAGTTAAAGTTCCACACGTGTCAGGTTCTCATTTCGGCCAAGATTAATTTAGCATTAACGAATGATTACTGTCTCCCAAGACTAGCAGACCAACTATAGTAATAACTAATTATCCAGACCAAAATATCTTCAATTGGGAAAATCAACCGGCCATGCTCCTACTCGTTGCATTCAGAACACCTATTCAATTTTATTTATTTATTTTTTGACATTGAAAAAAAAATTTTGAATAGGTGTCCTGATTGCAACGAGTAGGAGCACCTATTCAAATTGAACCTTGACCATAGTAACAAAATAGACAAGCGAATCCAGTAGATAGCAGATAGAAAAGAATTGGACAATACGACAGATTTAATTCCTGTCAATTAACATGCTTATCAAAGCCAGGATGATGAAGCAGGTAACCACCATCTTTATAATTTCAGTACTCATAATAACGACCTAGTGGGCCTGACTTAATATATGATGGGGAATATAAATATTTGATAGAACATTTTTTTCAAGGCTAAGTTTTCGAAATATCAGTCAAAGTCTTAAATTTAACATCAAAGAAAACACTACACCCCAAATTCCAATTTTAGAATAGTAAAGAGCTGTTTGGGTAAAAGCGTAAATTGTCTAAAATAGAAAACCTAAGAGATGATTGCTTGAGAATTTGAACGTAAGCCATCTCAAGGATGAAGGGGTTATCTGCGTAGTATGGGAGTTATCGATGACGCCCGTCTATAGATGCGTAATGGCATGTTAAAATGGACGGGTACAACAGTGTTTCACAGCTGCAGCTGCCATTTCGCTGCCTCGACATTCACCCTAGATGCTATCGTGTGAGCATACAAACCGCACACTGTTGCCTTGGGACAGTGAATGGACTGTCCCGATCTCCTTCTTTAAAAAACTGAGTCTCCACGTCGATTGATGATTGGCTAATTCAACTAATATCAAATGAACGGACAGATAACTACCAAATCAACGATCTGGATAGCCAAGTTCCGGCCCTCATTAAGGCAACGATGCCCAATTATCATGTCACCACGTTTGCCATGTGGATCCTGTTGATTGAACTTTTAAAAAGAAGATTTTTGAGGGTGGGGGGTGAGATGACTTTTGAAAAAAAGATTTCAGAGAGAGAGAGAGAGGGAGCGCTGCATGCTCCCGGAGCATACAACCGTCCGAGAGAGAGGGACACCAAATTCCAGATGCTTGACGAAGTCAAAAGCAAACTGGCGCCGGCTGAGGTGTTGCACTTGCACTACCAGCCCCGCATGTTAGGTTGCCAACATCGGCAGCCGCCTGGGACCACGCAGAGCAAATCTTGCCCCTTTGCCTACTCGACCACCCGGGTCAGAAAATGGCCGTGCTAAGACGCGGGTTCGCGTGGAACTTCGAGAATAGGAGGAAAAGAACGAACCAATGGGATTGACGTTGCCCCAGTACGTCTCGGCCTGCGGGTGCTCCAGCGGGTCGCCGTAAACCTCGCTGGTGCTCGTCAGCAAGAACCTTGCCCCAACTCTCTTCGCCAGGCCCAGCATATTGAGCGTACCCACCACGTTCGTCTTGTGCTCCCGCGAACTACTGAATCAAGGATTCCCACCGTGGAAAAAAACCAAATAATAATAATAATAATAAGACGAGATTACTTAAGCGGCTGCGTCGGAATTCATGATATACCCATCATTCTCCCGGCCTACGTGTTATGTATCAACAACATTCAAACCGAATATAAGTGGGCCACACAGATGATTACCGGTCCACTGCATCGTAAGACTAATAATTGGACCGATCAGATTTCATGGTTTTTCCTGGTATGGAATTGGCGGGAAATTTGGCTATCTCATAATCTACCACGCAGTGCCAATATCTGATCCAAGCGGACAAAAAAGTCGCTAATCGGAGATCCTTGCCGTCCATGTAGAGAAGAATCTCAAGATGAACGGTCCCAAGACCGCGACGATAACCCTAAAAATTCTTGAAGACCCAAATTCAGCAGGAGAAATGGAAGACAGAGAGAAAAGGATATGATAGTCTTGACTGGGTTGAACTTGTAGTGCACCGGCGATGCGGGACACGCCAAATGGTAGATCTGATCGACCTCGAGAAGCAGCGGCTCGACAACATCGTGCCGGATGAGCTCAAACCGGGAATTCCCGAAGTGATGCATCACATTCTCCTTTCTCCCCGTGAAGAAGTTGTCAACGACGATGACGCTGTCGCCGCGAGCGATGAGACGGTCCACCAGGTGGCTGCCGACGAAGCCGGCGCCACCTGTCACTACGATCCGGAGAGCCTTCCTCTTCAGGCCCAGCGGCACCTTCCCTCCCGTATTCACCAAGTTAGGCACCGCCGCGGCCAATGCGGAGCTCTGGTACGGGGAGCGGAGCGACTGCCGGCCGTCGATTCCCAGATCCAGGTCCTCGAAGGTAGTGCGCCGTGCGGCGTAATTGCTACCGGCGTCCACGAGGGAGGAAGGGACCAAGGCGAAGACGAGGGAGGCAATGGCCATGCCGAGAAGGACGAAGAGAATGCGCTGCTCGCGTAGCATGTAGCGGATCGGACTGGAGACGGAAAGCCAGCGCTTGGGGAGTTTCGGAGAGTAGGCGTCGGCAACCGGCTGCGACTCGTGGCCTCTGAAAATCAGCTCCGATCCCATCCCGCTTCTCGATTCCCCTTCGAGATCCCTTTGGCAGATTAAGTCTCCCACGTGGGAGAATTGGCGGAGAATCTCCGAGCTTGCTGTGGTGTTTCAGATCGGGAAGAGATGAGATTCCGAGGCAGAGAAAAACGAATCCAGTGGTGCGTGCAAGCCACAGAGAGAGATTCTCTGCCTACGGAGAGAAAAAGTGCAAAAGAAAAAAGCCGGAGCGCAGGAGGATTTCGCGCCGGAAAAGCGGTCGTCGGCCGCGTGGAGGGAGGCGCTCTGTTCTTCTCCCTCCTCTTTTATAGGCTTATTATAGCTTCTGAGTCCGAGCAG
Source organism: Annona squamosa (assembly GCA_035584095.1). Classification (NCBI taxonomy): domain Eukaryota; kingdom Viridiplantae; phylum Streptophyta; class Magnoliopsida; order Magnoliales; family Annonaceae; genus Annona; species Annona squamosa. The sequence goes on along the minus strand of JAXCLR010000050.1, from coordinate 62,906,056 downwards.
GCAAGGCAGCAACGAAGGAAGGCCTCAACGCACGCCTGTTCCGCGTTTCGCTGGCTGGGTTTTACCTCCGTTGGTTGGGGTGGGGGAGGCGCGTTTGGGTTGGGTTTGGGCAGTCTGGCCTTTAGCGACGGACGGGCTTTATGGTCGCTGCCCCATGCCGGACCGACCTGCTGCTTCCCTCTCCCATTCTCGGATCTGACCATCTCAGCCGTCGCTTCTCATGTCCTATAAGCCGGTCAATCTACCCCGTTTCAATTTCTCAAACGGCGAATTTCGTCTTCCTTTGCCCGATTGGGGAATTTGGACGGTTTAGATTGTCTGATGGAACGTGTCGCCACAGGTCTTCGTTTTGTAAGTCGGGATGCTGAAGCGGCTGAATCTCGCGGTCGAGGTTAGGTGGGTTGGGATGGCCGGTGCAGCTCGCTGTCACTGCCCCACTTTTTTGACGAAGCCAAATCGATATTTTTTCGGGCAAGTTCGCACCGTAATATGGAAAGAGAAAACTTTTCCATGCAACTTTTCTGAGCACCTCTTACGGACATTTTTTGTATTTTTTCGTACAAAATTTTTTAAATTTTATTAACTTTAATCCTAATTATTAACCTTATCATACCACACCATTATCTTATTTATTTCAAAAAAAAATTTCATGTAAATTTGTTCTTATTTTTTTTTCCAGGATAGCGAAAGCTATTTTCGAGTGGTAAAAGTAGGTTTGTGGGTTGTGTATTGAATCTTAATTTTATCTTGTATGCCAAGTACAAGGCTTGATTCATAACTAACTAACCGGGACTTCACGAAAATCTATCGCAACCCTTGTAAAAATGTAAAAAATGATGTTCATCCCAGCATTAAGCGAATTGATTGAGTTATTTTTAAATTCTGCATATTATTTCGTATCAAAAAAATTCCTGTCATATAAGATTCCAATTTCAATAATTTTGATTATTGAATGAATAATGCCAATTATAATCAATGGATTAAATTTCAAGTAATATCTAATGAAAAGCATTCTGTGGAAGTTTGGAACTATTATCTTGCAGTAATAAAAATAATATTTAGATATGATACCCAGTGAGCTACAATGAATTAGAAGGGAGAAAAATAGATATTTTAAATTCCATTTACATAAAAATTTAATATTTTATTTTATTATTCACGAACCACAGCTTGCATTTAGAATGGCTTTCCACTTTTGCAAAACCTTAATTATATGTTGGAATCCGATTATATACAATGTGATGTATTTTAGGTCAAAATATGTTATTTGATTTTTTATAATTAGTTGTATTTTTTTTATTTTTTCTTCATGAACATATTTTTCTAAATATATTTAATTCATATACTAAGCTTTGTCATTTCATAATATTTTTATATATTTGTTTTAAAATGAGCTTTTTAGAGGGTAAAAAATACTTCAATGTCCCTAAAATTGATGTTTTGAAATAAAAAATAAATATATAAAAAGTGTCATAAAATTTGATATATAGATTAAATATACGTAGGAAAACATATTTATGAACAAAAATCAAACCAATAATAATAATATATTTCATCTTAAAATACATCATGATTTATATAATCAAGCTTTTTTATGTTGTCCCATCCATTTTCTAACATTCATAACTCATAGAAAATTTACCCAATATATTATACTTCAATCAAATGGAAGAAACAAAAAAACTCCCATGCCACTTAATTCAGTGAAGGGAGAGTTAAACTCGTGATTAGCCAACAGTAGACTAACATAAGTTATCATCACTAGTTTACAACCATGGTGGCCAAAAATTACATTCCATTCTCCAACTTCCATCTCCTCTGTACAAACATACCCTTAGCATCATTAATACATTCTTGAAAATCTCATTATTTATCTAGTATATTATGCACAACTCGCATTACTGCATAAATAAATGATCTTATAGAGTTTCATAATGTATCTAAGATTTTTAATAATTTACATATGAAAATATTTTAAAGCAAACATCAGTTGTGTAAATTTTTGAATTTGATAAAACTTAGGATGCATTTGAAAAGTGACAAAATTTTTTGATGAAATTTTTTTTGTAAAATTTTTTGAATTGAGAGAAAATGATATGATATGTTTGGGGGATAATGACGAAGAATAAAGAAAAATGTTAAAATAGATAGATTGGTTGTATGGGTAGTAACGTAGAAATAATCAAAAATTAAGATAATTATACACGAAAATGTGAAAATGATAAAAAAAAATAGAAAGTTAGGGAAAGTAAAAAATTTTATATTTGAGGGCATGTTTAGAAACGATAAAAACATTTCAAACAAAAAAATTTTAAATCTAAAACTTTTCGCTCTCATAATTATTATATTTTTAATTATTTTTATATATTACCCCTACTTTATAATATTTCTACATAACTACTTGTATAACTAAGTTTTCAATTTTAACTTTTTTTTTTTTTTTACTCTTCATCACTGTCATTATCATATTACGTCATTTTCTTCTAATTTAAAACTTAGATAAAAAAAATTATTTAAAAGCTTTATCACTTCCCAAACGGTGATTTTAATCAAGTGCAGATGTAGTCCTTTGCAAATGAGCTTCATTTGATCATGAAATAACATTTATTACATAAAATGTATTTAAAATTATTTATTTTAATATCATACTAATTTTCATTCAAATCAAACATATGTATAAGCTTCATTTTAGAATAGTATAAAATCAATATAATAAAATAGTTTAACGTAAATATCAATTTTAAAGTTGTATTTTCAATATTTAAACCATTAAAAATATATTTTTATATAAATAAATAATTATATAAAATATTATTTCATTTTAATATATATGAGACTCTTTTTACAGTGAATTACTACAGGACAGTTTGTCTACACAGGATCTTCCCTTAGTTTATTAGCTAAAACAAATGATGCTAACAGATTTCTAATCAACAATTAAGGTAGGAGAAAAATAATAGAGTTGAATAAGACTCTTGCATGACTAGGGAAATGTACGCGGCGTCTTAGCATTTAAAACGCAGATTATGCAAACGGACGTACCTGCTCTGGTTGTATTCGGGGAATCGAATCCCTGCGACGGCGTTACGCTGACTGGGGCCATCTGTCGTGGCTCATCAGGCTGTGACGCTGCCTATACGTCACCCTTAAACGAATAGCTACATTTTTTTTTTTTTTTGGGACGTGTACAAAACCCATTTTTTAAATTTTTTAAAGATTTTTTATACTATTGTTAATGTAGGTGTATTTGACATATCTAATAATTTTTTACCATTTTCAAAGATTTTTATATATTTGTTTTTAATTTTTAAAAATCATTGGCATTTTCGTAATTTATATATTACGAAAATGCCACTGATTTTTAAAAATAAAAAACAAATATCTAAAAATCTCCAAAAAAGCAAAAATTTATACATATGTTAAATACATTTAGATTAATAATTACATAAAAAAATTTTAAAAATGAAAATAGATGATTAAAATGCACCCCAGTTCATTTGGTCACCCCCTTTTCTAAGAGGGAATGAAGAGTTACACTTGAGCGAAATCCACTTTAATGAACCCAATAGAATTGTTTTTTAGTGATTACTGTATTTAACATCATTTATTCAGTAAAAGTATTATCGATGATAACTCTATTTATGAATACGTAAAATTAATATAATAAATGACTAGATGTTGAATATTAATTTTGAAATTATATTTTTAATATCTAAATCATTTAAAATATTATTAGCATTTAGATAAATAATTTTATAAAATATTATTAAATTCAAATATATAATGGATCTAATTATTTTTTACAATTTACATATGAACATATAAATAAATGAAGAAAATCACAGTGACTTTTTGGTCACCTTTGGAATTTTGCACTTTTTCTTCCATGGAAGGTAATGTCCATCTGCAGAGAATTTACACAAGAGGGAATGTGCAACTTCCCTCCCATCAGTTGTGTTATTAACTAATCCCCTACTATTTAAAAAATGAAACTATTAATCCTATTGGTAGGTTTGTAGATTACATAGGGTAGGTTTGTTTACTACAAAAAATTTTCAAATTAAAACTTTCCAATCTAAAGTTTTTTACTTTCCTTAATTATCTTATTTTTAAATTATTTTTTCACATATTCCTCTGCAATGATTCTGATTTTTAATCATTTCTATTCAACTACCCATATAAAACTTTATTCTCTTTGCAACTCATCATTTTCCATATCATATTACATCAATTTTTTTTTATCAATTTAACATTTTTTATACCAAAAACTTTTCCTCCAAAAATCACCTTCCAAACACACACGAGCAGAAACTGTATAAAAGACAACTATTTTGTCATAAATGTGGGGCCGGAAGCAAGTTTGATGCTAGCGCAAGTTGGATACTAGTTTTAATTTTAATTAAAAAGGTAGGTAAGGTAAAAAATTTTAAATAAAAACACTGATTCGAGGTAAGGGTGGATTTAGCTGCGTTTGTCAAAATTTCAAGTTACCTCTTACCCAAACTCAGGATTTTTATTTCTTCCATTGGAATTCCGACCGAAATCAAAACCATTTTTTGACCTGGTTAGATGGGTTTTGGTTGAATCTGGCTTAGCGTACCTCCAAGTTGATACACCGGAAAATATGAATTTTAATTTAAAGAGAGTTTGAGACTTGGGGATTGATGGGGAATTGGGAATGAAATGGAAGGGTCTTACCGTTAGAAATACATTTTTTATTGTTACACTATGTAGTTGATGATTTTAATGATGACAGAAGACTTTATTAATCTTCATTAAATTGATGTTACCTTGTTTGACCGGTTAGTTATATTGTTGAGATTTTATATTATGATTTGTTGTAGTGTGCTCACGAGATTGAGTGATTAATTGTACTCTTGAAGTGATAAGGTAGAGAGTTTGTGGAAACTTGATATTGTGTTTGCTTCCAACTTAAGCTTAGTAGCTTGAGTTTGATTTGGAGTTGAATAAGAATGACATAGGTAAGCTTTGAAAGTTTCGGAGTAAAATTCTTTCTCTTGGATATCTGCCAAAGAAAAGGTTGACTAATAATTCAGCCCAACCCTACTGACTAATTAAAATTCTTGTTTAGGAACAAAGTGTCCAGTGTTTTCTGTCAATATGTAAAACGTATGGAAACCATGTGGAGAAGTGTGGCTAACCTCTTTCCATTAAATACGTAGAAAAGACTAAGGAGGATCTAAATATTGAAATGGTAATCCGGAAGAAGTTGTTGCATAAGATCTAAGAGTTCAATCTTGAAGATCTCATGCAAGTGTTATTATTCATGTAGATGTACTGAATTAGTTTGTTTTTTTCATTTAAATTTGTTTTGTATTTCTGGGTGTTAATTGTGTTTAAACTAAGAAGTGAATTAGAGTGTTAATTGCTTTACTAGCTCACCCGGAGCTAAGTTTTAATTCAGAAGACAGTTTAACTTATGTGATTGAAGTGGACTAGAGGAACTTCAAATTTTATGGGCTTAGAGAGTGAAATAAGTCTGGGTGTAACTGAACAACTATAATTACTTTATATTTATAGTTGGATTTCATAATGTGGTTGTGTTTATGATAATCGTGATCTTTCTATTAAGCTCTTTAAATAACCATTAGATGAGACTAACATTTATAAAATTGTTACCCTAAGTATATATTATTTATAAACCAAGTTTTATCGTTTTTGTAAATATGCAAATATGTATTGATTAGAATTTCAAATATAAAAGTATTTTAGTTATTTTCATCCTTTAAAAATGAGTAAAATATTCTTATGTTTGAAATTTAAAAAAATTATATACGACTTCAAAAATAATAAAACTTAGTTTATGAGTCACATCTGCTTACGATCATAATTTTATAAAAATAAAAATTCCATTTCAGACTAGTTAGAAATGTCACCATGCAGAATTAAATATATATTTTACATTTTTTCTCACCTTCTGCTATGTAATTTAGATATCTTAATTATCTAACTATTGTATTTTTTTATTTTCATTCTTATATGTCAAATACTATTGATATATTTTTTACTATTATCTTATCTATTTTCACTTTATCTCTATTATATCATAATATTGTCCACTTTTGAAAAGCCATTCTATTCCATTCCTACCAACTATTGCTAATGGTAGAAATGGATTTTTTTTGCATGGTGGGCTCCCATTTCTAAATACATTTCCTGGGCTGTTAACTAAATCAAGTCACATTGCAGCTATATAATCATCCAAAAGTATAATTTTTCCAATTTGACGCAATGAATTTTTCATCAAAGATTAGTTGCTAGAAACCCTACTCCTGAAATGAGAACCCAGCAGATCTTGTTTTTAATGTCCTCGTATTCGCCTTTCCAGTTGTTTATGGCCAAGTGAGGCAACGTGCAGTTGAATCTCTTCATTTTAAAATTTGGGGCCTAATATCTGCTTCTTGTATAATTATAATTAAACCGTTCCTCAAATTATCATTAAGACGCCACCACCATTTGACCACTCGCACTTGCTATCGCTCGGCTGTTGTTAATTATAAATTATAAACAAATTATTAAATTGCATCCTGACTCGTATATAATAAGGGGCATGGCACACATACGGGTGAGACAAGTCATCAAAGATCACTAACCCATTTTAAGGGATAAAATCATAAAATAATTCTGCTTGCTTCATCTATTATCAATTCACCTGAACATTTATCAGACCTTTATTTTTTGCCACTTGTCCTGTGCCTAATGGACAATCTTAGCTGCTCATCCTACAAGGTTTCCCATACATCGATTTTGGGTCTGTTTGTTGCATTAAAACGAAAGTTTATTTTTTTCGTCTGTGTATACACACATGGTACCATTTCTATGAAATTTCCTTTCTACGTAATTCCTTATATTTTTAAAATCTTGATGGTTGATGGAAAATTCACTTCATCCATTATATTTAACATCATTTCTAGTATCCCAGAAACCCTTTGATTTTTTTAATTTCATTGTATATGTGTCCCAACTATAAAAGTGTAAAATCAATATAATAAAATGGTTCGATGTTAAAATATCAACTTTAAAGTAATTTTTCAACATCTAAACCATCTAAAATATCAATAATATATGAATAAATGATCCTATAAAGTATTTTTGAGCAAACATGACTCATGCACATACTTTATTTATATAAAACTAGGTCTCCTAGTAAAACAAATTATGTTAAATACAATGAATAGATTAGATTTTCCATTAAGGATTAATATCTTGAAATCTGAGGGGTTAAATAGGACTGCTTATATATAATCGGGTTATATGTAAGGAAAAATACCTAAAAGCTACGAAATTGAGAATCCAAATATCTTCATTCATCATTAAGAAACGTATTTAAAAGGATATATGCGAGTTCTTGAAAAATAAAAGATATATTGAGTTCAAACTTAGCAATTCAATCCGTATAATAATTTTGCTCACCATAGAGATGTTGTAGCTCTGCCTGCCAATCCAACTGATTATTTGAAATAAACTTGTTAACCAATGTTTCAGACCTGTGAGGATTTTTGCAGAATTAACTTTCTAATTTTAAAAATCTGCCTATTTGACCCAATATTTTAAATATTTACAAAAACCCTCCAAGTGAATTAAGAATTAAAAAATACAGCCCACCGTAAAACAACAACTATTTATAATTTTCTTTTAGATAACATTAATATCATTTTTATTTGAAATTTTTACAAAATTAGCCTTGTAACTTTCGATTTTTGTATAAATTACAAAAGTAGTCCTCTATGTTTAAGTGTTCTAAAAGTGATGTCAAATTTTATTTTAGTAATTACAAAATTATTTCTTTAAGGACTTTTCAAAATGGGTGGGGGTAATTTTGCTCCATAAAAATTATAAAATGTCCTTTTTTCTAAAGCCTAATTTACAAGACCTATAGAGGGATAATTTTGAAATTTTTTGAAAAATGAATTTACAGGATTAATTTCGCAAAAAACTAAATAAAAAGGTAAAAGATTTCTGTCCAAAAGAAAATTATAAATTGGCATCTTTTTACATGACATTAGACTTGCAAAATTCTTGAACTAAAACGTGTAATTTTACAAAGTTAGCAGGTTACTTCTGTAAAAATCTCAGTTCATTCCATATTTAAATACAAATGTTACTTTTTTTTTATAATTTTATAAGTGCCGGCACATGAAAAGGGGCATTGTATTTTAAAAATAAAAATAAAATATTAAAAATAAAAATAAAAATTTCATGCATGAAAACTACATGCTTAGCCCATACCATTCCAAAACTAACCATAAAAATAAATGGCCATAGCAAGTTTTTGCATTGAAAAATAAGCTTATAAGAACAAGCAGACAACCGTCCCAAATCGCAAAAGTAATGTTGAAATCTATAAAATAAACTTATATGAGCATGTTTGGCTATATATAAAATCTTTTGAACCAAGACTTTATAATCTAAAACTTTTCACTATTCACAATTATTTTATTTTTTAATTATTTCTTCTTATCTTTGTATATAATTATCTTACTTTTCAATTATTTTTACACAACTACTTATATTAGCCTATATATTTTAAATTTATTCTATTTATTGTTCATTACCAATATAGTATCTCATTTAAAAAACTTTTATATCAAAACTTTCATTTAAAATTTTATCATTTTTCAAATATACCCAGAATTTTATTTTGCTCCGGTATGTATCTTAAAGATCTTATTTTGCAAAAATGTATTTCAAAACTATATCAAGTCATAAGGTTATTTTCCAAATACGCATAAGAAAAATGCTTTCTATTTTCATATGTTTCTAGAAACTTGAAATGGGTCAACTACAAATAAAATAGGGACGATGAGTTTCTTTCCTATGCAACACATTCAAAGGAATTGAGGTATCTTGTTGATTTGGTCATCACACAATCATTCCCTTTTTCTTCATAGGCTTAACGAGATTGTATCTTAGATTTGAAGTTGGATCCAAGAACAAAAGATTACTTTGAAAATAATCAAAGTTCATTTTCATTAAAAAAATCATTACCCAGCTGCTGTCCAGCAAATTTTCCGTCGTTGAGATGGAATTCAAGCTGATAAGTTGGGCCCTTGAGATGAGGATTTTTTTTAAAAAATATGTGTGATGAATGGTGGTGGAAGGTGAGAAGACTTGCATGATTGTGATCTACCATACACTTGAGAAGTATGGTGCACTCTTTCTTGGACGTGATTGGCAACCGGAAACGGGTGCGTGTGTCGGTCGCCGGCTCTTCGTCTCGGTCAGCTTGCACTCGCATGGCATGTGCAACGAAATTTTTTTTTTTTTTTCTTTTTAAACAAAGTTTTAAAAAAGGAGCACCGATCCAATGCTCTCCCTCTCCCGGGAGCAATTATTTTTATTTTTAAAATTATTTTACATTTATATATGGGCTCAAGCATGAACTTTCTGTGGGTACAAATTTTTTGTTTTTTAGCTTTTTACAATTTATTTTTGAAATTTGAAAATAAAAAAGAGCTTTTTCATAGGCTCACATATGAACTAAAAAGTTATAAAAAAAAATTTAAAACTATTGGCTCTAGGACTAGGAGCATTAAATCGGTAAACAAAAAACTGAGTTTGAATTAGGCGTGCTGGCAAAAAAGGTCCTCTCCTGCCTGCGGGTTTGTTCCGGTTCAGTCGCAATGAGAAGTTACGTCTCTCATTTTAGGAACAATATTTCCGGTATATATACAATGTCAGATTTTATACCCCTAGAATAAGAATTGAAAAAATATGTACTTGCAATAAGATGTATTATGATGAAATAAAAAAATTGAGGTGTATCACACGATGAGGGAAGATCAGAATATCCGAACCGTTGGGACTAAAGATGGTGCCATGTGTCTTGTGCAAGACACCTTAATTTTACACCTGGGGCATGCTCGGGGGGAAGATACGATTGGATTGGATGATATATGAATGCGATGAGAGAATCGAATGAAAGATTGTTGTATATTGAAAAACAAATTATATTAAAAATTAGAAAAAATATTATTGGAGACGGAACAAGTGGTGTTGTTATTTATTTAAAAATATTATTCCATTAGCAACTGATTTAATCGAATCATATACTGATGCAATGAGAAAAGCGTGATAATATCACAAGGGTAGCACGAGACTAAGTCTTAAAAATTGATAAAAAAATTTCGATACTAAAATTCAACATGAAATTTAAGAAAAATATTTGAAATATTATTCAATGTCTATTAATCTCTTAAAATAAAAAGAATATAACACATTTATAGAAGTTCTCTAACAAACACTCTCGCTAAGAAAATCCTATACAACCAGGGACAGTGCCCTGATAGTACTACTATTTGTTTCCTTGTTAGCAACGCGAGATGTATTTCTTGCTAAATGCAGGTGAAATGAGTTTACAGGTTTTCCTTGGCTATTTGGGTATTTATAAGATGTTTTCCGGGAGTGGAGATATTTTATTGACATCCTTCTTGAGAATGGGGTTATTTACAGAAGATCTTTTCATGGAGAAGGTTATAAAGGGACTTGACTGTAACATCAGATGTCACGCTGTACATAATACCAATAAAAAAATCTTATATAAATAGAATTATGAAAGAAAATTGTGAAAAAACCTAATAAACATGATTTACTATTTTTAGTAGATCAAAATTTATTAAAAATAGTAAAATTAAAATTTACTAAAATAATAAAAATGGAAAAGTATAATGGCAACCATGTGTGGAATTGTAAAAGAACTTTTTGTTAATATTTTTTTGCTCTTGTAACTCCATTTAGATAAAAAAGTTATGATTATTTGAAAGTAGAGTATCTTTATCTTTTATTCTATAAAATATTTCCACAATATAACCTCACAATCCCAGGGCACCCAGGTGCATTGAACCTCAATGCACCCAAGTATACTACATTTTTTTTTAATTTTTGTGAATTTTTTTTCATGAAGTTATTATTCTAGGTATATTTAATATATGTATCAATTTTTACGTTTTTTGGATTTTTTTTTAGATTTTTAAAAATTAGTGGCATTTTTAATAATTTAAAATTACTAAAATTCTGTTGATTTTTAAATATCTAAAAATGTCTAAAATTGATAAAAATTGATATATATGTTAAATATATTTAGATTAACTATTGTGTAAAAAAAATTTTGAAAAAAATAAAGAAAAATAGTTATATGCACTCGCGTGCATTGAGTGCATGCATCTGCAACCCCACGATCTCACTTGCTTATCCAGGTGACATACTAGGAATGCAATCATATGCTCTACATGCTCCCGGGCGCATAGACATATTTTTTTATTTTTTTTGAAAAATTTTTCATAAAATTGTTAGCCCAAGTGTATTTAACGTATGTATCAATTTTTACCATTTTCGGAGTATTTTAGATATTTATTTTTTATTTTTGAAAATCAATGGCATTTTAGGTAATTTAAAATATCTAAAATATTCCTAAAATGATAAAAATTTACACACAAATTAACTACAATTGGGCTAACAATTTTATCAAAATTTTTTGAAAAAAAGTAAAAAAGATTTGTTTATGCGCTGCATACTCTCATGAGCATAGGATTGCATTCCGACATACTACGTCAGATTCTCCCTCGGAGGCTGGAGATGAAATTGAAAACCTCCATTTATAGGGTGTGTTTGTTTGGGTTATAAACATGTCAACCAAAACTTTTCACTCTCCATAACTACTCTATTTTTTAATTATTTTTTCACATTTTTCTATACAAACAACTCTACTTTTTAATCATTTCTACACAACATCTATACAACTAACCTATCTATTTTAACTTTATTCTATTTATTTCTCATCATTATTCCTATTATATCACATCATTTTCTATCAATGTGACAACTTCTACCTCAAAAACTTTTCATCAAAAGTTTTACCCCCAACCAAACAGGTGTACCGGGAAGTCTCTCTCTCTCTCTCTCTCTCTCTCTCTCTCTCGTTAATGAAGGATGTGTACCCAGAAATTTTAACTAAACACGCAGTTGTATCAACATGTGAAAATATCCTCTTTTTTTTATGAAAATGTGTGAAAATATCCCTTTTTGAGAATAGGAGGATTTACAAAATCGCTGACATAGTTTAACGAATATTTCAACTAATCCATTGGTTTATAAAAATTGTAAATATGCCGATTTTTGAAAAAATGAAATTTAAAAATATAAATATTCCCACGCTAGTGAAAGTTTTTATCAAATGGATCCGAGTGCTTGTGTTTAGCTTATTTTTTATTTTTTATTCAAAATTTTCATACAATTATTAAGCTAATTAGTGTATTTAATATATGTATCAAGTTTTACTAATTTTGAAAATTTTTAAATATTTTTTGAATTTTTTTAAATCAGTGACATTTTCTGATTTTAAAAACTCTAAATTATATCTAAAAATCTTCAAATTCTATAAAATTTAATACATATGTTAAATGTATTTAGATTAATAATTTTACAAAAAAGTTTTTAAAAAATAAATTTTTGCACCGGAGTACAACGAGACTAAGTGCATCCGAGTGAAATGTATGGAGCTCCCAGGCTACATGATTGATGATTTGCTGCATAGTAATTACAACAATGTGAAATTGCGGAGATAAGTACTAGTTATAGCCGATTTCTTGCCTATAGTTACTGCAATATAGACGTGATTGGTGCAAGTATTGTTATGATTTTATAAATTCTAATAGTGTTGATGTATTCATAATTTAAATTTTCAATCTTTTTAAAAAATGGGATGGAACCCTAATGATGAGAATATATTTGAGAAACTTTGTTAAACTATATGAGCATATTTAATTCTTAGAAATCGTAGTTATGATTACAATATTGATCAAAACTAGTACCGTATTTGGAACTGTCGAATGTCGATCTCATTTTCGTAGTTTTTTTAAAATAAAAATCCTCCTGCTACCACGCGTAAGTTAATTTATATATTTTTATTTTTATTTTTTTTCATAAAAATATTTTTTCCAAGTGTATTTCGCTCATTTATCAAATTTTGTAAATTTTGAATATGTATATATATTTTTTGCATTTTTAAAAATTTATGTTTTGGGGTATTGAAGTCATTTTCACCTCCCAAAAATATTTTTTTGATTGTTTTTTATATTATCTCATTTTTCCATCTAATTTTACAAATCAACCTCATGAAACCTTCCATATTTCCTTACAAATCAATTCTATAAATTCCCATAAATTTTCTAATAATATAAAAAGAAGACCAAAGCTCCTGAAACGGGAGACAAATGGTCCAACCCGAGACAAGACATATGAGTCAAACGCCCGACCAGGGCATGAAATGGCGACTCCCTCGGTTGGTACCACCCAAAAATAATGATTCGTATGCCCAGCGCCTTGGTGGTACATGCAAGCGGCTTCTAAGGGGCCAATGCGGCTTCTAGTCCCACATGGTGCGGGATGTTTATTTACAATTTCATCACTGTAGTGGAGTTTTTACAGAGTCTCCCCTGAAGTGGGGATATTTACCGAAAACTTCTTCCATTGGGTTAGAGTTATGAAATTGCTTAATTGTAATATTCGCTGTCACAGTTTATAAATGTTAATAATAAAAAAAATCCATTCCTAGAAATTACGGACTAAATACGATAGACAACTTCTTTCAGAAAAAAAGTACGATAGACAACCTCAATGGATGATTTTGTAAAGAAGTGCAAAAGATAAATTTTAATATTAAACATTAATTAGGAGGTATATGCAAAAGATTGAGGTTGTTTATATAAAAGTATTATTTCATCTTTCCATATCGGGATAGGTTGAGGTTGTTTATTAATTTGTAAATTAACAACCTTGATGTTCTGAATTTGCATCTTTATTTTATTTGAAAATTCTCTTACTTTATTCGTCTTTCCTGATTAATTCGTAACCCGTGGCGACTATCTTAATTAGACATCCACGTGCTTCATTAAGCGGACAATTATTATCAATGGTTTCGGCTTCTATGAAACCTCTTCTTTATAAAATCTTTTTTATTTTTAATATCTTGATAGATAATGAAAACTTTGATCCATCTATTACATTTAGCATAGTTTACATTAATATGATAATTCTTTCATTTTTTTATTATTACTATATATAGGGAAAAATATCTAAAAATCTTCAAAAAATGATAAAAATTGACAGACATGTTAAATACGCTTAGATTAATATTTGTATAAAAATATTAAAAAATATTAAAAAATGGGTATAATGCACCCCATAGCATTGAGCCTCAATAATCCTAGGAGCATACAACGGAATCCTTACTATATGGGGTCTCATCTATAAATGTAGAAAATCAACGTAATAAAATAATTTAATACTAAATATTAATTTAAAGTAATGTTTTCAATATTTAAAAAATCTCAAATATCATTAATATGTGGATAAATAATTCTATAAAGTATTAATACATTCCGATACATAGATAATGAATCTAAATATTTTCTTGTAATTTACACGTGAATATATTTATATTGTAGAAAATATGGCCAATGCACATATTTGATTTAGATGAAATTTAGTCTTTTAGCTAAATAAATAATATCCAATATAATAAATGGATTAGATTTTGTATCCATCATCAACATTTTTAAAACCAAAAGATTTACAAAATAAAATTGTTTCATGACGTTGGCACTACATTATTAATTGCTTCATGAGATTGGCCCATTATTGGGACGAATATTTGGTTGGCGTGTAGGTCAAGTTGTCCTCATGGACATTAATTAAATTCCGTGCTACATATATAGAAAATAAATATCTGCATTGCTGGCTGCACGTGGTGGATAGCTTGAACGTCCTTTTCCCAATCAAATGTCCACTTATGTTTCTTAGGTGGGTTCCGAGTTCGACCTAACAAACATGGTACTCAATCATTTTACAATAACGAGATGAAATATTAAAATTCTGTTGTGTTTATTAAATGCCCTTCCTTTTTCATAGTATATATCATGTATGTCTCCCATGCATGCACGCTTTCGCCACATCCTACAAATACGATTCTCCAAGGAGAACGTGTAATATTTTTTTTATAAAACAATTTGTCCCTTTATGGGAATTTAGGAATTGAAATTTCTAAATTATTTTTTCTTACAAGCAATTTCAATCTATAATATTGATTTTGGACGAAAACGTCTTTTAGGCATTGGTGGTCTAGATGGTTTTTTTTTTTTAAAGAAAAGATAAAAGAATATTACGAATGAAATGAAATGTATTATGGTGTGGAGTTGAAAAAACTTAAATAGGTGATCGTAGAGTGAATAAAAAATAAAGATTGCAGGAAGAAAAATGCATCAGAAGAAAGTGGATTATTCTTAAGAAAGCTTAGCCACGAAAAAAATATTGGTTGCTAATATTTTAGTTTTACAAATTATGACAAGCTTAACAACTTGGAGGCGGGTTATATGCTCCTAGGTGCATACACCCTCTTTTTATTTTTTTTGAAATTTTTTTTACATAACTGTTAATCTAAGTATATTTAACATGTGTATCAATTTTTTATATTTTTGAACATTTTTAGATATTTTTTCAGATGTTAAATTACTAAAATGTCACTGATTTTTAAAAATTCAAAAAATATATCTAAAAATCTCCAAATTTTGTAAAAATTGATACATATGTTAAATATACTGAGATTAACTGTTTCATAAAAAAAATTTAATTTGGTATATGCGCCTAAGAGCATCAATGCTCAATACTCCCGGGAGCATAGAATTAGGTTCTCAACTAGGGGTGCAACTTGGGCCGAGCTCAACCCAAACTGGGTCAGCCGAACTGGAATTGAGACAGTGTCAAACTGCCCACTGTAGCATCCGAGCTTGATTTTCTAGGTTGAATTTGAACCCGAATTATATATAACACATATATTTTATATTTATTTTATACTTCATATAAATATAGTTACATTCCTCACATATATATTATATTTATTTTATACCATATATAAATATTATTCCTCCTTAAATTCAATTATATAATATATTATTTTTATATTTTCTTTTAGGAAAAAAAAGTTTTGTTTAGTGGAAGTTTCTAAACAAAAAAAATGAAAACTATTTTTGGAACTTGAGATGCTTTATTTTGTGTTTTAACTTAACTACTTATGCCGGATGTTATTACTTGATTGTTTTAATATGATATTAGTACTTAGATATTTATTTTACTTGAAATAAATTTATTCTAATTTATTTGACTTAATACAATGATTCTTGAATTTTTTTATTATGATTAACATTATAAGATTTTTCTTATAATTAGATATTAATAATTATGCATATGGTTATGATATTAATATTAAATTGCATAATAAGAAAATAATATACCTGTTCATTTTCTAAAACAGGCTCCTAGTCTACTTTTTTTTTTCGAGAAATGACTATTAGTCTACTTAATATAAAAAAATGTTTAAATAAGGTTTTTATTCTTTACATTCTTAAACACTCTTGAATTTTTGCTTGAAAATAGAAAAATATTATTTTTAATTTTTTAATGTAGATTTAAAGTTGAATAAGTATAAAACAAATAACAAATGTATAGAATAATTTC
This sequence comes from Annona squamosa, assembly GCA_035584095.1. Lineage (NCBI taxonomy): Eukaryota > Viridiplantae > Streptophyta > Magnoliopsida > Magnoliales > Annonaceae > Annona > Annona squamosa. The sequence goes on along the minus strand of JAXCLR010000050.1, from coordinate 62,889,526 downwards.
AACCTGAATTTTAGCCCAAAATTCAACCCGAGCCTGAATTTCAAAAATAGAATTAGAGTTTAGTTTTATAAATAAGGTTAGGATTAGGATTAGGGTTGAGATTTTAAAAATATATTTAGGATTAGGGTTGAGGCGAACCCGAGTTTCATGAGCCCAAATTTCACCCCTAGTCCCAACAACACAGGGCTAGTGTCAATAAATAAAATATTTTAGCAGCGAAAAATCATTCGCTACTAAAGTTCACTGCCATAGAAACTAAAAATAATAATATTTTATCATTAAAATAATATAATTTAAAAGCATATGTTTTACAAAGAAATTATTTGTTACTAAGCATGTTGTTCTTTAATGAACAATCGTTTCTTGCTAAACCATCTAAATCAACATATTAATAACGACTTTTGCTCGTTGCTATTTAATTAAACCTTGCTTATTGATAACGAAGGATGTTCATAGCGAAATAATTTTCTAGGGGTCTCAAAATTAAGGTTATTTAAGAGTGAATATTAAATCATTAAAATTATTTTACTTGTTAGATGCACCTATATACTTCTCATGAAAATAAACACATTTTAAGATATTTATTTCATATAAAATATAGAATTTTATAATATTTCAATGCTTAAAGTAAGTTGATTTTGTATATGTGTAGTAAGATGTAAAAAAAAATTCTTACATTTTACGTAACTTTTGATATAATTTAATATCTTAATTACTTAACTATCATACTTTTCTATTATTGCCTCTATATTTAGATGCAACACAAGTCTAAGAGGATATATTGAAGAAATTTTTGATATCTTGAATAATCAACTAGATCATTTTTTGCTCTAGCTTTACGTATTAATTGTATCATAACCTAACTATATACGTAGATGTCATAAATTCGACTCTCGAAATGAGCACATTAAAGTTGTGAGGTTGACTTAGAGGTTGATAAAAATTATTGATAGATGACTAAAGCTGTTTCAATGAAAAAAAGGAATATTATTAGGCCAATATCGTTAACATGAGGCACCAAGGAAAAAATCTACTACTGAGCTTGTGTCACTGAATAGTATATTACAAATCAATTGAGGTTATAAATTCAACTCTCGTAAGTAGTAACTTAGAGATCAAATCAAAATTATTGGTAGATAAGCGTAAGAATACGTGTATTGATATGATCTTTTGCTAAGAAGATATGTAAAAGGGATATCTTGTTTTTATATAATCAATTTGTATTTTTTATATTAATATTGATATGGTCTAAAATTAAGAAGATAAATTAAAGGAATTTCTAGGGTTCGATAAGATCAACTCAAGTTTTTTCATCAATGATGCCCGCGCTTGATAATAAACCTAGAGTTTATGAAATTGACTCTAGTAAGGGATGACTAGAGGTTAAATTAAAATTACTAAGAGGCCATTATAGGTAAAGGAGCCTTTTACATAGAGGAAAATTAGATTTATTGGTAGACAAGTGTATCCACCTATGGATGGGCTAAGCTAAGGACCGAAATAAAATTAATGGTAAATGAATGAAGCCAGCCTAAGCCAACAAAATTTAGATTGAAATGATTTTAAGTATCTTGATTAAATAAAAAAGGTTTTTGCATACATAGGATGAGTGAAATTGTAAGCATATCAATATTTTTGAAGAAATTGCATCCATACCGGTATAATTTCAATAATAAACATTAAAAGTTTTCATAAAAAGCCGAAAACACCCAAATTTTCTCAAGAAACCATCGACGGCAACAATTCTTCAGAAAAAATTTAAATTCAAATTCCATGTAATTTCGACCACAAGTCACACACAAAAAATTCACAATGAAATTCTGATAGAAATCCATACTGGCATATTTCTTCTTCAAATTCGGTGACTCAAATGACGTAATGGTCGTTAATCTCATACATTCAATGGCCCAGATCACTTAAATTGACCCGCATGTGTACGAAGACGTTGGATCACCATAACACACTTCATCTAATCATCTTCCCAAACAAATCTTTGGCTATGACGCTCATTAAAAAAAAAAATGAAATGCTTTGGCTATGACTAAGGTACAATCTCAATAACGACTAGTCCAAGCCAAAAAAATAACTAGTGACAAGCACACTGCTATTCTCATCAATGTCAACAATTTCATAACAGCCACCAACTAAAATCCAGTTATCTCCTTCATTTTATTTATTTTTGGTTAAAAGTCGACAACCTCTTCTATTCTCCACGATCCCAATGACAATTTCCTTTTTAGAGTGTGTGAGAAGAGAAAACTTTTGAATAAAAAGTTTTTGGCATAAAAATTTTTAAAATGAAAAAAATAATATAATACAATAAGGTAACGGTGAGGAATTTTTTTTTCATATACCCGAATGATAATTTCTTGATGCTGAAGTAACCCGTCCATATCCAACATATGGAATTAATTAAGCATTGCTTAAGGGACTAGCAGATTTTTCAAAATCTCACATAATGACTCCAAATACCCCACCCAGTATATGCAATTGCCTAGAGGTGCACCTTGTTACCAAGTTGGTCCAAACCCACTCAACCTGACCCCATTTCAAAACTAAGTTTGAATTTTACTTTTGAAATTTTTTTTATAAAATAGATCCGGGAAACTGAAACCAATATTGGATTTATTCAACCCGGTCCAAACCCGATATACTTCCTAACTTTTTAAAAGAATTGTATTAGTTTATGCATTAAATATTTTAACTATAATTATAATAAAAGTTCTTCCTTATAATCATAATATAATTAAACTATAAAACGTTTATTCTAAATATCATCTACATTTGTTTATAAAAATTGAATCTATTATATCTACATCAACTTAATTTGTAAATAATTTAAAATATAGCAACTCCTTAAAATTATTGCATACATATTAATTAACTATGAGATATCTAAGTCTTACTTTTATTATACTTGTTTGAATAGTGATTTCATGTAATCCCATTTATTTTTCTTATCTTGATTATTAATGTAAATTCTTTGTATTTATTGTACTTAGCGTTATATTTTAATTAGAAGACCAACTTTCATCAAAATCAACGATATTATAGGTCGAATAAATATATCCATGTATAAATTATGAATAAATAAATCATTATAATTAATTGTATATTTTAGAATTAGTTAGTGTAAATGTAATTATGTTCAAAAAAATTTCTATTGGTAAATTTCAACTTTTTTATTTAAAATAACACGAATTTGAACCTAAAACCAATGCCAAGCTGGCCAAACTTGAATTGTAATATTAATATTAGGATTCGGATTTACCTAAACTTGGTACAACCTAACCTTAATTTCACCCCTATTATTGCCCTGCACTAATAGCCAGTAAATTGAAGTCAAATGGAAAGCCATGGCAATCAAGAAAAAGAAATAGAGGAGCATTTTCGTTATTTTGAAAAAAAAATTAACCATAGTTGGTGTTTTGTGATATGCTCTCAATTTTTTGTAAACTATACGGGTAGAAATGTAAATTTTCAAAAGTCATGATAAATTTTCAATTTCGCCTAAACTATGTAGGTACGGATGAAAAACCCCTTAAATGAATGATATTATGTTAAATATGACAGTTGGATTCGGGTTTCATATAATTATCAAAATAGGCTCAAAATAAATAAACACCACTCAAGTATTCGATGATTTGGACAAAATAAAAGCTCTTCCCTGTGTGCGTCTATATATATATATTGAATAATTAATTAAATAACCTTCGTTTGAGAGAACAAGTGCTAAATAATAAGAGCTTAGAAAGTTGCGATCAAGATCTCGTGGGGTTTGGTGGTCATCGCAGGTTGCTGTTTAATTTTTGTTGATGGGTGCATGCATGAACGAGCTCTTCTACCAAAAGCATTGACTTTAATGCCGATTGGATCTGATTTGAAGCAATGTTTTCCAATTTGATATAAATGAAGTAGATGAGATCTCTCCACTAGTAGGGCTTTAAACCATTAATCTCAACTTGGGTGGGGGTCTAAAACAAACTAACACCCTAAAATTAAATTCGATTAGCTGAACAAATTGCGTGACTTCATTAATTCAAGTTCTGAATTAGTTGAGTTCATTACTGTCAGCAACATTGATTTATGTGGTGACACTTTTTTTAGTTTTTGTTGTTGATTGTATGTGCTGTGATACACTTCTTTAAAAATAGATATGTCTTTATGAATTATCCATCATTAGCACCCAAAGTGCGCCTTACATCAAAGGGTAAGCCATCCACCAATTAAATCGAAGCAGTTGCTTGTCAACTTATATACATAATTTTTATATCAATTGCTTGTCTTTATTTTATCAAATTTTAGAAGGATCGCTTTCCTTCTTACTCTTCTTCTTCTTCTTCTTCTTTTTTTCTTTTTTTTTTTAATTGGTGATTGCATGTATACCTTTTTGAAGGCCATGAAAAAGAAAAAAATCCCGAGTCATTTGCATCTTGATGTAGTCATCACTTCAAGCTAGTTTATGATGGATAAAAACGTCACAGCTTCTAGGCCTTAAAGGTAAGATTAAGTGTGTGTTTGGAAAATAATAAAACTTTTGAAAAAAAAAATGTTAGTGTAAAAGTTTCTGAAATGGGTGAAAATAATAAGATATAGATAATGATGAAAAGTAATGAAAATAAAATTAAAATAGATAGGTTAGATGTATAGATAATTGTGTAGAAATGATTGAAAAGTAGGAGAGTTATATAATAATTAAATGAAAAACTAATTAAAAAATAAAATAATTGTGAATATTGAAATGTTTTTGTGAAAAATAAACACCTCCTTAACAGAGAAAATAGATAAAGAGAAGACACTTTCTTGTAGTTGTAATCTTGGATTTCGACAATTCTATTGCAAACAGTTGTTGTGATTCAATAAGCTTTGCGTTCTTCTGCAGTTGTTTAACATTAACACGCACTCATATATGGACAATCTTAGTCATTTATTCAATGCTTTAAAGATTATATATTAAAGTAATTATAATATTAATGCATGTAATAATATAGCATATATATACAATAAAAAAAGCATATATATGAGAAGTGATGGAATCATCAATGCTAAATGGAACCACTTGATAAAAAAAAAGTTCAAGCTGTTTAAAGAATTCATATATATTGCTGGCGGCAGAAAAAGATAGATAAGTGTGTACTTTGCAAATCTATCACATATAGTTTGATCATAATTACAGTCATGACTACTTCGCTTCAGAAATTGCAAATAATCTTAGATAATTTAACTATAATTCCAAACTTGTGTATGTTATCATGACTCCTATGTTGTTATAGCGCACGTATATTTGCAAATATATTAAATCATAGCATAAATATATTTGCAATTATAACTAAATTATATGAAGTTATTTGCAATTTCAATAAATATATACACAATCATGGTCAAACTATATGACTATATGACAGACTACCCAAAAAAAGTACAAGTAATTTTGTACTAATCTTATTTGCTTTTATCTCCTAATTCACAACATGCTATATTAAAATTTTGTTCATATTTTTATTCTTTAATTGACGAACCTATAAATTATACTAACTATTAAATTCTCCCATCCTAAAATCAAAATTTTCTTCTTATATGTTCTTATAATTCAAAGTCAGTAAACTTTTAACAGAGTTTTTTGTTCTTTCTTATTATTGGTTTGACAAAATTAAATAATCTATTCATTAACTGTTCATGGGCTACAAATAAATGTTTACTCACATTTTCCTAATTTTTAATTGAAAATTTTTCACATCAAAAATATTCAAATTTCCATTATTAAGATTGGAAAATATTAAATTATTTATTTTATATTTAATTTCTCCATTATGCAATTTAATGAATCTTTTAATTCATGTATCATTTTGCTGACGATAAATTGATTACGAAGTTCTTTAAAAAAAATGCTCAATAATACAATTATAAATAATTATGCATTTACATTGAAATAATTATGAAATAAAAGAATTTTAAATCATTTCATCATATGTGGATTGATTGATATTTCACCTAGCTAAAAGATGTTGTTAGCTACTTTTCCATACAATTATTTTACATTCTGATCTTTTTTTTCACATATTTCTTTGCAGCTACGTACCTTATTTATTTTAAGTTTATTTCTTTTAATCCTAATAGTTAACCTATGACCTATTTTAAAAAAAAAAATTCACCAATCACTATACAATTTATAAATTTCTTAGAAGGTCAGATGCATGTTATCTTTATGACCAAAATAAATTTAAATTTCGCACGAATTTAAGTCTTACAAAATTCCCGAGTTAATTCGTTGTGCCGATCGTATGCACCCGGGTGCACTGAGCCTCAATGCACTCAGTTGTATTACACCTATTTTTTTAATTTTTTTAAAAAATTTTCATGAAGCTGTTAATCTAGGTGTATTTAACATATGTATCAATTTTTACCAGTTTCGGAGATTTTTAGTTTTTTTTAAATTTTTAAAAACCAGTGGCTTTTTTAGTAATTTAAAAATCTAAAAAATAAGTGGCATTGAAAATTACTAAAAATGTCATTGATTTTTAAAAATCTAAAAAAATATCTAAAAGTCTCTAAAAATGGTAAAAATTGATACATATGTTAAATACACTTCGATTAACCGTTGTGTAAAAAAAATTTCGAAAAAAATATAAAAAAATGGTTGTGTGCACCCAGGTGGATATGATCGCAACTCTAATTTGTTAGGCTGTAAATAAAAGAATCCCTTCTCTTCTTTCTCGTCATATGCAACTACCTGTATTCTTTGCATCATAAACCTTCTAACTTCGTATATTAGCATTTTGGATCCAAAAGTTTATATATTAGCATATTAAACCGTGCGACATTTTGATTTTTGTATTTTAAACAATCACTCTTAACAATATTAAAAACCACCGTTAAACTCATTTGTAATGCTGAAAATACATTTGCATCAGTATGAAAAGCAAACATGCATGAACAAATACCAACACCATCCGCATAATGGAGCCTCACAATCTAAGGAGGTGATAACATTCAAGAAAATGATATTGGTTTTTGATCATGATTGTCTTGCTTTTTGCATATATGTAAAGGTATTTTCGACATTATACATAGGTCTAACGGTTTTTTTAACACCATTAAGGGTGAAGGTTTAAAATACAAAGACGAAACTTCACATGGTCTAATACATAAAGTTAAAGAATTTATGGTGCAAATTCCCCACTTTAAAATTTTATCAATTTTTAGATCACAAATGATAGATGAGACCAGAAGATTTTTTTAGTCTACCCCATCCTTTTTATCTCATCCCTCATGCGTATAATAACATTATAAAAATTTGAAGAAGGTGTTTCATGTTATTATATATTTACTATTATTTAATTTTTAAACCTATATATTTTAATTGAAAGAATTTGTGCGCGTAGTTACTGTAAAAAGAAGTTATATTCAGAAAAATCAAAAAAAATTTAAACATATTTTTTACAATTACTTAAGATTTAGATTATTATTTTATCTATGTGAAAATAATAAACATTTACATTTTTATAGAATTTATTAAAAATTCTATTCATTGTTTAAGTAGCTAGCAATTTATTTACTTTAAAATATGTATAAATATCTTTTATTAGTGCAATAATTTTAATTTAGAAATAATTATTTTATCATTTTTTGTCATTTTACATGTCTAAAAGAACTTATTTTTTTTAAGCCAAAAACTAAAGTATTGCTAAATGCACTTTTCGAAGTATAAAGCCAAACACTCAACTTTGTATCATCTCACTTTTTATAAAAGTTACATTAATAATTGAGAAATGTAAAAGCCAGGCCAAACAAAGCCAGAGGCTAGCCTTGAGCTTTCAATGAGATTAATATTTATATTTAGGGCATGTTTAGTTACACTAGAAGTTTTTCAATTGAAATTTTTTTCTCTCCAAAACTATTTTATTTTTCACATCTTCTTATAAAATTATTTTACTTTTTAATTATTTTTACATAATTATCCATACAACTAACCTTTTATTTGAATCATTATTTCTTTTGAAGGTTAATCCTATGCTCCCGGATGCATACACTTATTTTGTAAAAAAATTTTGAAATTTTTTTACACAAATGTTAATATAAATGTATTTAACATGTATGTTGATTTTTACCATTTTCGGAGGTTTTTAGATACTACTGATTTTTAAAATTTTTAAATAGTATTTTTAAATTACTAAAATGGCACTGATTTTTAAAAATCCAAAAAAATATTTAAAAATCACCAAAAATGGTAAAAATTAATACACATGTTAAATACACTTAGATTAATAATTTCTTGAAAAGATTTTCACAAAAATTTTAAAAATGGATCTATGCACCAAAGAGCTTCCCAAGAGCATTGGATGAAATTCCTATTTCATTACTCGTGATTATTACTCTTATCATATCACATTATTTTCTTCTATTTAAAAAACTTTTGAGTCGAAAACTTTTTTCTAAAAGTTTTACCACTTCCTAAATACACCTTTACTTTTAAAAATATTTTCTTACATGAGTTAGGGTAATTTAAATTTCTATGCTAAATTGCTAATGCGGGTGCGAATGAATTTAACTATTTAAGTAAATCGCATATTTTATGATTTCCAACAATACAATATATAAATTTGTGATGGAAATAATCTTTGGTATCATAATGGGTTGCTTCCAAGGATGACTGCATCTTATACCCGGATTTACAAATGGTGTAGCCATAAATTTCATTTCTAATTCTAAATATGATAATGTCCTTAGATTTTTTTAGATAATATGGTAAAAAATTTTAAAATGATAAACTATCTTTGTCATTTCTTTTTAAAATGGCAATACGTGCACGTAGAAGTGGTTAAATTCGCTTTTATGTTGTGTTTCTTGCATCATTTCATTGACGCTTTACGACTGAACAAGAAGTGTAAATCACTTTTACTATTATCAGTAGCAATTTTATCCCCTTACATTACTTCTAACCAAAGTCTCAACAACATTATCTATCATATTTAGAATTGTAAGTAAAATGTATGATCGCCTATATCATTTTTATAAATTTGTAGTCATATATATATATCTACGAGTATAAGATGTAGCCATAATAAAAATTAACCTTAATTCATAAAAAATTGATATAAAATTCTTTGCACTCATTTGTGGTTAAAAATCTCTTTTTGGGGAAATTTTCAAATATACCCATGATTTTTTACCTTAATTCTTCTTATATTTATGAATTTCTAAAAACTTTTCAATGTACCAGGTGCAAATACTCATTTTTTATTTTTTTTGAAATTCTTTATATACTTACTAAAAATTTCACTAATTTTAAAAATCTAAAATAATATTTACAAATTTCTCAAAAAAGTAAAAAATTGATACACTTGTTAAATACACTTAAATTAACATTTGTATAGAAAAATTTTCAAAAAAATAAAAAATAATGACTTAAATGCAGTGCACCTGAGTTACTAAAAATGTCACTGATTTTTAAAAAATCTAAAAAATATATTTATAAATTTCTCAAAAAAGTAAAAAATTAATACACATGTTAAATACACTTAAATTAACATTTGTATAAAAAAATTTTAAAAATAAAAAATAATGACTTAAATGCAGTGCAACTGAGTGCATTTAAACATTGGGGTTTTAAAAATTCATGAATATTAAAAAAAATTGAGATCAAAATTCAGGAATAACCCCCTTTTATCGGTAACCGGCGTCCTGACATCAGCCATCACAATAATGCGGTGGAATTCAGAAGGCTATTTTAGTAATTAAAGAAAATAGTGGGGTATTCGCGTAAGATGAAAGAGACGCTGAACTTGGAACGGAATTCGTGGCGGGATCTGCTTCCCTTCTTCTGTTCCAGTTCTCACCCGCCGTGAAACGTACGTCCGAGGAAACAAACAAAGACGACGTCGACGGTCCACCGCACACGTGGCAATTAGTTCCCCACGTGATCACTTTATGGTTTGGCCCGCTCTGGTTGGGGCTTTTTCATCCGGAATTGGGGTAGGTAAACGTTAGCCCGAATCTTGACTTTAATTTTTCTTTGTTCAGATTTTTCTTGGCCTTATTTGTACGCTGAGTCTGAGTCTAGACAAGGTTGATTTTGACCCTCAATTTTATTTAATAAGTCATGGAATAAATTTTGGATTTCTATTAGACCGATTATAGAGACTGCAGGTCGAGTAAAAAATATATGTCAAATAAGATATTTTTAAAATTTTATATTTTTATTAAACATACAGACACATATAGATACATCTATACTAGATTTAAATATTACATGCTTTAATATTTTATTAATTAATAAAAAATACATTATTACTAAAACAAAATATGAATAAATTTGTTACTATAAAATATAGTGTAACTTTATTAAAATAAATTAATATATAATTATGCATAAGAGTTATTTATAAAAAAAAATTATGCATAAAAGTTATATATATGCGTGTTCGTCTTATTGATTCTTATATTGTTGATCTAATTGATTATAAAAAATGTGAAATTTTTGAAAAATAATAATAATAATATTTAAACATACGTTTATAATTTTTAACAAACAAGCTCATGCAGGGTGGGTCGGGAGTCTTTGAAACCAAACTTATTTTTTAAATACGGGTCAAAATTTCTAACATATCCCTATATCTGTCAAAAAATTGTTAATTTTATCTTGCCAAAAAATGAGTCAGATAAAGGGCAGGTCACGTGTCAACCCATCTAAATCTCCACCTTTAACTAGAACTACATATTTGGAAAATTACAATCGTATTACCAAGTTTCATAAAATTGCAAAAATCCTTCCATATTTGCATGAAATTACAAACATATTACAAGAAAAATTGTCATTAATAACCACTACTTTAGTTGTAGTTGTCATAAAAACCATTGCAAATAATAAATACATTATAAAAATGATAACATCTAAAAATAAATATTTTAATAATAAAATAGTAATATTAATAATCAGTTTATTATTAATAGGTACATTTTCGTCGTTTATCAAAAAATTTAACCATCATCAAATAAAACCAAAGGGATGTTATTGCAATTTTATATTTATAAAAGAGTGTCATTGAAAAGTGATAAAACTTTTATATGAAATTTTTTTGTATAAAAGTTTTTAAAATAGTAGAAAATAATGTGATGTGATATGATATGGACAATGATAAGAAGTAAAAAAAATAAAGTTAAAATAGATGGATTAACAGTATAGATAGTTGTGCAAAAATAATTGAAAATAAGGTTGTGTGTAAAAATGTGAAAAATGATTGTAATCATGGAAAAAATGAAATATTTTAGACTGAAAAATTTTTGTTTAAAAAGTAATAGGACAAAATCCAATAATACTCTAAAAAAATTTTAATTTTTAAAAATTAAAAAATTTAATCTAATACTATGAAGAGAAGAATACAAATGGCCTATTTTGAAAGTCAAAATGTTCTCATCCTTCTTCCCATGCTATTGCATACGCCACCATCAACAAATGCTCAAAGACACATGCATCAAGCATGCATCCAGTTTACACAAATGTAACGGATCAAGTTAGACAGGTTAAAGCATAATCCTAATCCTAACTTATTATAAAAATCTCAACCCTAACTCATTTATCAATTCATTTAAAAAATCTCAATTCTAACCCGTTTACAACCTATTAATTCTAACCCGTTTACAACCTATTTAATAAAGGAGTTAATAGGTTGTTCACAAGTTGTATATAAATGTTATAAACAAGTTAATATCAAGCTAATTTAAGGTTGAATGTGTTGTTTATAATCACCATGATGAATTAATCTGCACCAGCAAGATATATAGTAATGATCAAAGACGGAGAAAGGAAAATGGAGCGACGGAAAGGAGAGAAAAAATAAAAACAAAGAGAGAGGAGAGAGTGAGATGGAGAGCGCAGACAGCAGTAGGGACGCAATGGCAATGCCCCACACGACAACTAGGAAGAAGCTATGAGTCATAAACAGATGGAGGGAAATAGAAAACCGAAATAGGATAAATAGATTTATAG
>JAXCLR010000050.1:62855373-62877440 GCA_035584095.1 Annona squamosa | reverse complement strand
TTGATTTTGCACCATTTTAAGATGGGGACTGCACACATGTTGGATTTGGATGAAAATCGGTATGCTATTAAAGTGAACAATTCTAAATACAATTGGTGGAGTGGATTTTCGATTTATGATCAAGTGGGGCCCACAGTGCATGGACTGCACAGTGCAGTCGCATGCACTGGAATAAATCCCTATATATATACACACACATATACATATACACCGTTCCCAATGGGGTTGTAAACGAGTTAAAAGATTAAATATACCAGAAGGATTACTAAAATGGCTGACGAATTGTAAAATCTCAGCCTTGACCCATTTATTTATTTGAATAGTTAAATGAACTAATAAATTATAAACTATTTATTCTAAAATTACAACCCAAATCCATTGTTAAATAGGTTCAACGGGCAAGTTGACAAGTTGCTCAACCCATTACAAATATATGACCATTGCTCTCCCCATCCTTGTTCTATTTATTATTCAGATTTTTTATGGCGTGTGAACTTTTTCAACCGTCCAATCAAAATGAATGGCTTTCGCTTGTGCATGTGGAGTGAGTCGTATGGATCGTTACAATTAATGCTAATTAAAAAGAAAGAAAATGGGCCTCACGTCATCATCACAGGTTAGGTTCGATGGCCACACTCGGCTAGACGTACTTTTCAGCTCACAAAAATTTCCACTAGATTCCACAATCCGCCCAGCTTATTCGCATGGACAGGGATGCCATTGATGAACCATTTCTGGACATTGATTGAGAAGTGTGTTGTTCTATGCACCCGAACCACTTTTCATTCTGTCCAATTTAATAAAGAAAAAATCCCGAGTCTATGAAAATGGAGGGGCAAAAGAACAGAATGAGACGATGTAAAAAGACGGAGCGCTGTCGTATGTGCCCAAGAGCATGGAGTGCTATGTGCCCAAGAGCATGCAGCACTCCATGCTCTTAGGCTCATACACTTAATTTTTTTTTTTTCCTTATAAAACTGTTAATATAAGTGTATTTAATATACTTATAAATTTTTACTATTTTTTAAATATTTTAGATATTTATTTTTATTTTTGAAAATCAGTGGCATTTCACTATTTTCAAAAATCAAAAATAAATATCTAAAATACTTACCATTTTACACACATATTAAATACGAATAAATTAACAGTATTGTGAAAAAAAAATTCATAGGCGGATGCGCAGCGCTCCTAAAAAGACATAGTCAACTTCACTGTAGATAGCAGATTTCAAAAGTGTAGCCTCACTTTAGGCCAACTTTGAGAAAATCAAAATCCAATCCCATCATTTTGGTTATCATCATTAGTTTTATCGTGACATTAAAAATTTTTCCAATCAAAGTCTTAAGTACTTAGCATTTGCTTTAAAATATCTCCAATGACATTAAAATAGGAAATTATTCGATGTAACGAGTTGCATGGAGCAAACGGATGCTTTTTCTACCTTACTGTTTTTATTTCTAAAATCTAAATCATTTATGCTATTCATTCACATTAGTTATTATTGAGAAAATTACATCAAAATTTTTATATATTATACATTTATTTTTGAATTTTAACCATCACATATTTTTAAGCTCTAATAATATTAAATGTTTATAAGGTGTCAATCCTGTGAAACTTGCTCCATGAATTCATGAGACTCACCATTCGCGCGGGGCCGGTTGGGGGGGGTGGGGGGGCCGTGTTTGGAGGCGCGGCTACCTTGACGATTTATGAAATACAATCCACCTATTAAATTTATAATTATTTGTTTAATTAGAGACGTAGGTTTCATCCAAATCAAATATTTGAATAAGACTCATCTTATAAAAGTGCAAATTTTAATTTCATAATCAAGATAGACCTCCAAATGGAGAAATTCTATGAATTTCAATTCTTAGAACTTTCAAGGTAGACCACCAAATGGAGAAATTCTATGAAGTACAATTCTTAGAACTTTCCATTGAACTAAGACTCGTATTTATAATATGCAAGTTTTCAATCAAGGTGATTTTTAGCTCCTAAAAAACTTTTTACCTATTAATTGGCATTCTAAATGGTTCAGATTTTCAAAATAATATTTTTAAAATGTGAAAAGAACCAGTTGCATGCCCAAGTAAATATAAAAATCCCTTAGATCCCTTCTAAAATCATTTCTCTATGTAAGAATTATATAGGAAGAATCATTTAGATAACAAGAATGATGAATTAACAATTCTTAAATAGATATATAAATCAAACATTTTTATTATGTGTAATTTCACACAGCACATTTATCAGATAGTATCCTGAAAATATTTTTGATTTAAATGAAACTTAGTTTTCTAGTTAAACAAATAATTTTAAAAGCAACAGGCCTATTGAATTTTGATTTAATCATCAATATGGGATCAAAACAGAGGGACACCATGGAAGATAAACCATAAAAAACCCCTCCGAGATAACAACTAATGATCGGGAAAAAAAAAATTTAAATAGTACAGAAAAGGCATATATGGGTTTGTAATAGAACGATAGCGATAGGGGATGATGGTCAAAAATATAAATAATTATGAGAAAACATGTACTTGTTGAGATAGAGCCACAAGGACATCTCTCTGAGCATCAGGACATGTCACTGGACACTAGGAATCCAGTCAACAGATCGAAACCCGGCTGGAGAGAAGCTCACATGGGTTACAACTCTACATCTCAGCTCCACTTTCCGTAGAATAATGCAGTTTCCAATGTAAACAATACTAAGCGCCTCAGTTACATTCTATTACAATTTATTTAATTAAAAAATAAAAATAATAAAAAACACTGTCATGAAACATGGACCAATCGATATTAAGTACTCCATGCCGAAGCTAAATCAAACTAAGGTAACATTCGAATGGCTGCAAATACATATATCATGATGAAAGGAGGTTTAGTTAGTACCTTGATGCCATGCATCAAGCTCAATGCTCATTGCTGCTTTCGTTAGTTATATAAATCTGTCTCCTCGCAACTATCTGCTTTGCGGTTGGTTCTCGATCTAAAATAAAACAATGCTACAGCAAAGAATCCAAGTACAGGAATATAAGAGTTGCGACAATTGTTAGTAAAACCTGAAGATGAATGGCATGAGCAAAATATTCCACCCCCAAGTAAATATGATGACCAAGTGCCTGCTGAGTTAAGGTCACCCAGGAACCCTACTTAACCTTTGGGAGACTCTCTTCGGAAAGAATCTCAAGGGTTCCACCTGAATGCTCCTCACTGGGCTTGATTTCTGCAATGGTTACATGTTAATAGTTATGGGAAATGAATACAGCAAAGCAGCACTAGACTAGAATGAAGGAAAATGTGATGGAAATAACTAAAGAGTTGATGACTACTAGTTAGAATTCCATAGTCGCAAAAGGATGCAACCTCCCATGCTCGAGATATTTTGATCTCATTGGCCCCACCGTGAATGGATGATTCTCCAGAACTCTCTCAGATTGCTAGATCCTTGGTATTTGATTAATGGCCAGCAATCAACAATCAGAAACAGCCCCAGTTCATTGGCACACCATTAACCAGAAAATCCTCCACCATGCTGATGGTTCTTTGAGCCATCCAACAACGGGCCCTCTACATCACCATCCTTTTGCTTCTTCCACAGGCAAGTAATCAAAATGGAAAATCTTTCAAGCTGGGGTTCCCTGAGGCAACTTTAAACAAACCAGAAACTTATTGGGAAAAAAGAATTCCTCCTTCACCAGGAATCTTCCAAGAAAGAAATGGCAACTATGTATGCTAGCAAAGTGGCTATTTCTGCTATTACAGGAAAAAAAAAAAACCACTAACAATGTGAATGATAAGGACTTATTTCCCTTTGCTTTTCAAAAAGAGCTTCTAAGGATAAAATTACCAAAAAGAACGCTAAAGAAAGCTACTTCCTTAAGTGGTCTTTTTACAAGGCTTATTTGATAGCATGTCTTTGAATAGGAACCAGTTCTTATTTAAACAACGAAAATAACCAATATTTTTCTTTTTTCTTTTTTTTTCAAAGGCCATTTATAAAGTAAAGAAAGTCAAGAATGTTGTCATCCAAAAAGAATTCTAGAATACCAAATCTCTTATTCGCTCCAACAGACCAGCTTCTCCAAAAGCTGTATATTTAAGACATTTTAGGAAGCAACTTCTCTAGGCACATAATTTCACAGGAAGCTATATTCTGAATTTACCAAACATGTCTAAATATTTGGAGCCAGCTTCCTCGTGCAAGAATCAGCTAAAAGCAATGGGAAATGAGCCCTTCACATAAACTTTGCTTAGCTTCTTCTTGAAAGAAACTTTCTGAGTGTGGACATTGTGATTCTCTAAACTTTGCATATGTTGTAATGCATTTACTGGCTTCGTGTAAAACCACATTGCCAAACACTGCTTAATAAAAAGATTTATCCATAAACCTTTTTATGGAGCAGCATCTCTTGTAGATACATTATTTCGGGAGAAGTTCTCTTGTCGATGCATTGTTAGGTTTACATCCCGTTGAGCAAGAATTAGAAAAAAAAAAAAAAAGTAATTGGGATTATTTGAGTTGTAAGATAAAGAAATTTTATAAAAAAAAACTGCCGAACGAAACTGCATAATAAACCACATTGACATGAGTATTTTGGATTTTCAAATCTTTTAACAAAATAAGCAGGTCTCTCCTTTACAGAATAGTCACTCAAAACAAAACACAAATTTCCTTTCATTTCTCGTAAGAGGCTGCAACTCATCAAACCATTATTACCAAACTTCATTATAGAAAAACTTATGCAATGGACGTTGCTTATTATAAAATCATTCACAGAAAGCAACTTTAAAAGAGAAAAAAAAATTTAGGCAAATTCTTTTCTTAGCTTTTCTTGACAAGGTTATATTTTATATATCCAAACAATAGATTTCTTTTTTAATTTTTTCCTCAAATTCCATCCATGATAGCTAGACAACCTGCAAATAAGTGAGCAACTCTACTAGCTGACCAAACAAATTCTAGAACATCATGATATTTTTCAAGAGTCTTCCTAGCGATTCGCTCGAGCTTACAAGTTCGTGATACAAATTTTCAATGAAAATACACTAAAATCTTCCTGGCACACCCATATTACATTGACATACCATTTGAATTCAAGGAATCAACAAATTTCTCCATCTGATTTCATCACATGCCCAGAGACTATTGATTGTCCTTAATTCTCCAAATGCATGTAAAAAGTCTGCCCATTTTTTAGGTTGAGGTTCCTCCTATTTTTGGAATCTTATAGCAGTCATTGTTTAAAAAACCCTGAAAATTGCTTATTCACTAAAAGATTGATCTCATGTCCTGGCTCTTACCACTACTTTAATGCATCAAAGCTGACCTAGATCCAGCAAGTTAAAAAACTTTCTCCACAGGTCATTAACTTGAATGCATTCACACACAAAGGAATCATGTTGCATCACATCCACCAAAGCTCAAATTGATAGGAGAGCCTAGAAGCGCCATTAGGTCCAAGGGCAGATGGCTCCTGGAAAGAAGCAATAGCCGCATTGGGGCCAAGTATGAACAGATAGCACATGGTATAAGTAAGGCTGTTGAGTGACTTGAGTCCACTGCTTATCCAGCAACAACTGTCTGAAACAAGAGATTTTCAGCAAGTGGGAGGACAATGAGGATTGTTTGTCAGAACTTATCTTAGTTGTAAGAGGGAGTAGCCCTATTCTCTCTCTGTAACTGGCCAGGATCCAGACCTTGAATGATCCTTGGAGAGACAGGATGCTTTCTGTAATTAATCATTTTCATTGAATAAGAAATCCTTCAGGTAAAGGAACATATCAGCCATATCATAGCATTCAACGATTTGTCAACATGCCAACAACTCATTCTCATGAGGATCGTTTGGCTCAACTTGAGCAGGACGTGAGATTGTTCTTGCAGCAGGTGAATCATCAAGGCCAAGATGAGAGGCTGAGCAGGATGCACAGAGAGGTGACAAAGAGATCAGTTGCATGGGAGCAAAGGTTTGATGGGCTTGGACACCAGCCACTAGATTTGTGCAAGACTCTGCAATATGCGATCGGTCAATTAAATGAGATGCCGGTAAAAACAGCAGCAACAAGCCCCCCGCCCAGGCTTTGAACCAATGAATCCCGATGGTCTAAGGTTCTCTACAATCAGTGCAAGAGTACAGGAGAAAAAGCGAGCAAAATCACGGAAATGACCATGGCAAGATCGATTTTCCAATCTGCTACTTAGGAGATTTGATTTCTTGGTAGGTCCATGGGAACATTACTCCAAGATCTACGAAACTCCAAAATGGAAAAAGGTGAACCTGGCATTTGAGCATCTTGACCATGACACAATCAAGTGGAACTTGTGGCTTAAGCAGAATCAGTCAGAAATCAACTGGGAGGGTTTTGCAACGGCCATGTGACAAAAGTTCAGCCAGGTTGATGAAGTGGACGTTGACCAACTCCTCACCAAGATCCAGTAAATAGGAAGTTACAGGAGTTCAAGAGTTCAAGAGTTCAAGAGACTCTATAACACGCCGGGCGGTCAGAAAAGTTATTGAGAGGAATCTTCATTAGCGGTCTCAAGGGTGACATTTGAGTAAAAGTTGAGGCATCTTGATATAACCCATGCTTAAAAGGATTTCTAGTTTCTTTTACGATCAGCTCAAACTTTTCATAACAATGGTATCAAAGTTTGGAAATAGACCTAGAGGTCATGGATTTGACTCCTGGAAAGGACGACCTTAATGCCGAATTAAAAATTACTAGCAGGTAAGTGGAGCCATCCTGTTAAAGCCTAAAGGTGGAGAAGCCAACTTGAAAGCCAAATTAAAGTTACCAGTAAATTAGTTGAGTCGTCTTAAAGGGGAAAAATGGCTATCATTGGACCAATGTCGCTAGAGTGGGGCCCCACTACAGAAAAGGACTATGATTGGCCAATGTCACTAAAGTAGCTCGTCATGGATGCCAGCCTTCAAAAGGAGGAGTATTGATATGACCCATGACTAAAAGGATAACATTCAAAGGGTTTCCAGTGTCCGTTATGGTCAACTCGAGCTTTTTGTAACACATCACGACCTTAGCCAACTATGATTTGGGAGGCAATCGATTGAACTCACACAATCAACCATAAACGACAATAAATCCGCACATGATATTGGATGTAGCCATCAAAACAAACATAGGTTGGGATGGAGGATTGAGGAGATAGCGAAGGAGTTCTGATCAAAAAGATGATCTGGGAGTATATCAAGAACAAAAAGAAAAGGGCTTTGCTTGTCATGCAATGAGAAATATTTGCTGGCCACATCTGCAAGAATAAATAGTTGCGTTTGCTATGGAAGGAGGAAGAGGAAGAGAAAGATGTCATTAAGGAGGAGAGCCCCACTGCAAAGCTAGGGAATACACCCGAACTACTAGACATCTCAAGACATTAGCTAGTTCACCAGCAATGCATTTCGTGAAGGTAAAATGGAAAATTTAGGGTCAGGAATTGGTTGTGCTTATTGACAATGGCAGCTCCCATATTTTCATCAACAATAAGGTGGTTAATAAGCTGAGGTTAGTAGTTCATCGCGTTGCCGCATTCTTAATGGCCACGGAAGATGAAAATAAGATGTGACACAAAAGTATCAGCAGAGGGGTAACATTAGAAATGCATGGAAACAAGACCTGTTTTGATTTATACTCCTTGTCGTTAGGAGGCATGGATGTGGTACTAGGAATTCAATGATGGAAGGGACTGGCAATGTATTACACAGTTGGGAGGCATTGTTCACATGTTTCACTGTTAGGGGACAGACATTAATGTTACAATACCTAAAAACTGGGGAAATCATTTCCACTTCATGCAATCAGATGTGGAAGGAGAGGTCATGAGGGTCAGTCATTACTTCTTCAAGATGAAGATGATGGCCTTCAATTGGATAAACCAACAATGCTTCTAGAAGGAAGAGCTGCAGCAGTACTTAACCAAATATAAAATAGTGTTTGAGCTAGCAAGTGAGCTACCACAGGCATGGGGACTCGAGCATTGAATTGAAATGATACTGGGCTCAGCCCCTGCCTCTGTTAGGTCATACAGGTAACTCAATTTCCATAAAACTGAAATTGAGCATCAAGTTAAGGATCTATTAGATAGTGCCTGGTCCAGCCTATTTCAGCCCCTATTCACACCTGTCTTGTTGGTCAAGAAGAAAGATAACACTTGGGGAATGTGTGTCAATTATAGAGCTCTCAATCAGATCACTGTTAAGGATAAAATTCTCATACCAGTCATTGATGAACTCTTACATGAACTAGCAGGTGCACAAGTATTTTTCAAGTTAGATCTTAAGTCCAACCACCACCAAATACTCATGAACGCAGGGAACTCACCTAAGACAGTTTTTAGAACACGTCAAGGCCAATCTGAATTCCTTGTCATGCCCTCTGGTTCGTCCAATGCACCTGCAACCTTTCAAGAACTCATGAACCACCACAGTGTCACTCTCTACCTGAGTCGTTTTGTCCTAGTTCTCTTTTTAGTGACATCTAGTTTACAGCAAAAGTTGGTCAGTCCACATGAATCACTTTGAGTTAGTCCTAAAACTACTGCAAACACATCACCTGTATGCCAACAAAACCAAATGCTACCGTGGCAAAACTACCATTCAATATCTAGGGGACAGTTGCACAGGCAGGGGTGGCAGCTGACAGGCTATTCCAGCGTGGCCTTCTCCCTGCAACATAAAACAGCTCAGAGCTTTCTTGAGTCTCACAGGGTATTACCACAAGTTTATCAAACACTTTGGCATCCTAGCACCACCACAACAGCCCTCCTTAAGAAAAATGCTTTCTCCTAGGCTGACCATGCAGAACAGACTTTTCCGGGCTCAAGACAGCTATGACTCAGCCACCAGTTCTCAATCTGCTTGACTTTAGTAAAAAGATCACAGAAGAATGCAATGCGTTGGTGTTGCTACAGGAAGTTCATCCCATTGCGCTCTTCAGTACAGCTCTCCCCAGCACCATGGTAAGTCGACATACCAACAGCAGCTTGTGACAGTGGTATTGGCAATCCGAAATGGTGGCCCTACCTCACCGGTCAGCAATTTATTATGAGAACAGATCATAACAGCCTAAGATACTTCATCAGTGAGTTCTCACTCTAATGCAGCAGAAGGGCTTATTCTGAAAACAACCTTAACATGGTATCTGCTGCTATTGCTAGATGCACAATTTGGATGCAGAATTGTGAGTCTATATGCACAATTTAGATGCAGAATTGCGAGTATTCAATCTGATTTCCTAGCGTCACTGTTTTTCTAAGCATTTTTTTCACGACCCACCTCTTCGTGCACGCTACGATGGCTCCCATAATCGTTTTTTTTTAGTAGCAGAACTTTCAGATAAAGAATCAGATTGATAATAATATCTATCAATGCTGACAAATCCAGCAGCAAGCTTTAAAAGGAATAACCGAAAAAATCTTCTTTTTTAAGATAAGAAAAACCCGTGACCGAGAACTTGAGGGGCCGTAAGAAGCCACATTCCACGTGTTTGTGAAAGGGCCAATACAATTAGACCCGGGAAAGGAAGGGCGTCAAAGGGCCGATACAATTAGACCCGGGGAAGGGGGGGTATATATTACCATATCCGCCACGTTCGTTGAGCTTGGCCTGAACAATCATGGTGGAGATGAAATCAGAAGCTTCTCGGGCTTCGCCAAGGAGCTTGTCGATCTCCGACTCGGACGATACGTTCCGGTTCTCCTCGAATTTCTTCCGAATCTCCAAAGCCGACTGAGTCAGCATGAGGGAGTCACCGGCAAAAGATTTCCGAGTCGCTCTCAGCAAAGATCGATATGCGCTCAGTGCCGCTGCAGCTTGGGTTCCCATGCTTTTCCCTGCTCTGTCGACTACGACGGTGGAACTGTTTCTACTTTCTTCATTCGTATGCTGTTTTCGGGTTACTGTGTTGGTTCACCACCAGTTTGGGTACAAGGCGGTATGCATTTTGTAGATCCTGGCCTAAAAAATGCTTAATCGTACATGTAAATCGCGGAAGTTTCAAGTACTCGTAAAAGCTGCTGGTCAAGTTGTAAAACCAAACCTCTGCGTTACTTGGTTTATGGGAACCGGAACCCAAATTTTAATATTAAAATTTGGATTAAGATCGATTTCGGACCGGATTGGCATTAATTTCTAATTAAAATTTAGATTATTCTCAAACTAATAAAAATTGAAATTACAGATAAAGATACTAAATTTTTAAATATTATTGCTTTAGCACATGAATAATTTATATGTGAATATTTCACGTGACTTTAGATATCTTTGGTTTAGATGAAAGTTAGTCTTTAATTAAAAAATAATTTTAAATACAATGAATGTAATAAATTTATACATAAAAATCAAGGTAAAAAAAAAACAAAATAAAATTATATGAAATCACTATCTAAAGTTTAATAAAAGTAAAACTTATATACATCTTAGTTAATAGTATATATGTAATAAATTTAAAGAGTTGGTATAGGTATAATTATTTGCGAATAAAGTTAATGTAAATATAATATGTTCAACTTGGACAAATGTATATAATACTTAGGTTTTAAAATAAACGTTTTACAGTTTAATTAGGTTATGATTATATAGAATAACTTTTATCACAATTATAGTTGAAATACTTAATGCATAAATAAATATAATTATTTTAATAAATTAAGAAGAGTGCCGAGTTCGGATCGAGTCAAGTTTTGGTACGAGGCTAATAGAAATCTAGTATTGGTTTTGGGTTTTCTTGCGTCAAGTTGAAATCGGGTCTAATTTGGAAAAAAAAAATTCAAACATAAAACTCAAACTTAGTTTTGAAACCGGATCAGGTCAAGCGAGTTCAGACTGATCTGGTACCAAGTTGCATCCTTAGTCACATTAGTAACTTTCAAAGCCCCTCTTGTGGGTTGTCCATGTTTCAAATATCATTGGATGCAGTTTCAATAAAAATTTGATTCTACAAATTAGTTCCTCCGCAATGAGGGTGTTAAAATTCTCTCCCATTGTAGAGGTTTATAATTTCCACCTTGTGGTGTAAGTTTATGAAAAATTTCCCTCCATGGTGTGAGGGTGTGTGAGTGTGTGAATGTATTTCATTGTAATATCAAGATGTCATGATATATATACAAAAAAAGTGATCTTGTTAGCTCAGGCTAAGCAAATGCCCCATTAGCCAGCCTCAAAAAAAAATTATTTTTCTTTATACATTTGTTTATCTAAGTGTATTTAATATATAAACTAAATTTTATCATTTTCGGATATGCATATATTTTTTAGATTTTTAATAAATATGTATATAAATATAAATGTTTAAAAATCTAATAAAAAATATATACAAATATCCAGAAATGGTAAAACTTAGTTTATATGTTTAATACATTTAGATAAACAAGTGTACACCAATTTGCAATAAAATTTTGTGTATTTTTTTGTACACTTATTTATCTAAGTGTATTTAATATATAAATCAAGTTTTACTATTTTTGAATATGCGTATATACTTTTTGAGATTTTTTAAACATCTAGTCTATATATGTATTTAAAATATTTCTATCTTTAAAATCTAAAAAATATATATACATATCCAAAAATGGAAAAACTTAGTTTGTATATTAAATACACTTAGATAAACAAGTTTATGAAAAAAGCAAAAAAATTATTGTAATTGAGTTTTTTTAAGTGGGTTTAAGTAGGTTAAGCAGGGCATTTGCTTAGCCCAGGCTAACAGGATCACCTCTCATCAAAAATGTATACATTTGTAAAATAAACTGGCGCGATTCTACTTTTCAACTAAAGAAAACTAAAAATTTATTCTTGTAAGGGATTTTGAAAATATGCCCAAAAGATATGACGAATATTGTATTTGTGTTCCTAAATTTGTTAAAGTTGCAAATATACCTACAAAATTTACATATAATTACAAATATATCCTATCTTATAGAATATCATTAGAATCTTTGTAAAATAATAAAAAATATCTCTTAAACCAAGTGATATACCTGCAATGTTTCGAAATATTACTGGCATATTTGTTATTTAATTATTTTATATATTTTGACATATATTATTATTTTAAATTTTTTGCAAATTTGCTAACAACTTGCAAAAAATTGCAAGTTCACTTATCTTAAAAGGCATTATCATTGTTTTATAGGAAATTCTAAAGCTCTCTAACAGAAAGAAAATGCTTGCAATTTTATCCAAATCTTATAGGTATATTTATAATTTTGATAAATTTAAGGACACAAACGTAATATTGATCAAACTTTTAGGCATATTTGCAAAAATTCCTTCTTGTAAGTTGTATGGGGAATTATATTAGAATCCAAAAAACTACATTTAATATTAGGAATATTAATGGTCGTAGTTAACCTGTCAACTTATTCATCTAACACGTTCATCAATGGATTTAGGTTGAAATTTTTGAATGAAAGTTTATGATCTGTCAACTCATTTAATCATTTAAATAAATAAACAGATTATAATTAAAATTTTACAACCTATCAACCCTGTTTAGTAACTTGTTTAACCCATTAATTTATACAAACTCATTAAGAATAGGTATACACATTTCATATACCTTAAATTTACTTTTTTATTTTGATCTCCTATTTTTCTCCTTCCATTTACGACTTTATAGTGTCTTCAATGTTTTCATGCTACGACATTACTATTGTCATCCCAGTTGCCACATATAAGTGTCGCCAATAAGATACTTCTTCCTTCTTTACCACTTTCTCTTCCCTAGCGTTTTCACCAATCATTGTTTCCACCTTTCTCTTTCCTCTCTTTCCTCTTCCTTTTCATCCCTTCTTCTCCATCTTTGATTGTTCCCTTCTTTATCCCTATTAGTGTCTAGGGAGTCACTTTCCTTTTTACCCCATGAAGATATGATCATGTCACATATCTCGTCAACATAAATCAATTTACTGCGATAATTATAACTGACACGTATTCAACTTTAAATTAGCTTAGTTTTAAATTATTTATAATATATATATATAATTCGTTAACAACCTACTATTCCGTTTATTAAATAAGTTGTAAATGGATAAAAATCTAGGTTTTTTAAATGAGTAAATAAACGAATTATGATTGAATTTTATAATCAATTAAAATTATAACTCCAATCTGTACAACCTGATCCATTAATGAATTAACGCCCATATTTAGTACGTAATAAAGAATAAAAAACCGTAGTAGGAACGGGAAACGTAATGTAATCCTCGTCCCATTTAATCTAATGTAGGACGTTTATCAATAGGCCCTAGAAGGAATAAACAGGTAGCATTGAATTAGGGAAAATCCAATTATAGTCCAAGGGACTAGGATTGTGTAAAATTTCAAGGAATGCCTTAATTTAATGGCTTAAACAGATTTTTTTTGTAATATCCGAACCCCTTATTATGTTTGAAAATGCAGTTGCGAAATTGGAAACAATTTAAACGGCCTACAAAATTAACGGGTCTGTTGCATGCTCCCTAGTACATACAACCATCTTTTTTTGAAAATTTTTTACATAAATATTAATCTAAATGTATTTAACACGTGTATTAATTTTTAGAAATTTTTAAATGTTTTTTCGAATTTTTAAAAAAAGTGACATTTTAAATTATTAAAATGTCACTGTCTTTTAGAAAATCTGAAAAAAATATCTAAAATCTTCGAAAATTGTAAAAATTGATGCATATGTTAAATATACTTAAAAAATAAGTATATACTCCATGGAGCATAGGACTGGGCCTCCAAAACTAAATCCCTTCACGAAATTGTAATATAAGGCCCTTAGTCGCTCAGCTGCCGTTTCGATGCTGGTGGGATTCACCGATATTAAAAATAAAAGATCAAAAAACTCACATTCCCGTATGTTTGTAGGAAAAATCTCAGATGTTCACAGCGGCAAACAAACCAAGGGTATGGTGATTATCAAAATTAGGCACTTCTGCCATTACACAGGAAACAGAAGGAGCGTATTTTGAACAAAAGCACGACAAATGATATTATGAAAAATTCGCACCTCAACCATTACATAGCAAATACATGTGTAATTGCACAACAGCAGGACGATCAAGAAATTATAAGGCAAACCTTCTTTTTCCATCCCTTCTTTTTATATTTTTTGTACAATGAAAATTGATTTGGCATTTTGGGACATGGTGGTGGGACCTTCTCAACAGACAGTCATCATTGGGTCAGAGATAGCTTGGGCTTGGGAAATGCAACACTGAAGTGGCTAAATCTTCTCCAACACCTATCCTCATTCACGCAAGAAATGACAGCTGCGACTTGGGAAATTCCCCTCCCAATCATGCAAAGAACCAAAATCCAGCACCGCATAATCTGCAGCCCCTAATGACAGATGGACTACCCCAAGCTACCTCAGAGGAGAAGCTATTCTCCAATCATTCTTCTTACGCCTGCCTCTATGGTGTGATTTCGTCTCAGTAAACGTGCTGTCGCTGACTATGTCCATGCCATCCGTATCTGAAAGAAGAAAAAACTGTATTTGTCAGAGAGGCAACGAAAGATTAAAGAAGGGTTATTTGGGCTTATACCTCTGACATCTACTCAAATTGCATTTATACCAGAGATTTGAAACTTGTTGTGAATATGCCTATGAATGTTTAAAACATTTAAAGTTATGCCCATCATAAACATCAATCTTTTGGCTTTGATAAACGTTGTTGACTTTTTGATAAATACAAACCATCCATTATGCTTATTAACGTGAATTTAGTTCATATTCTAAAGATCGCCTTGGTTGGATATCTTGATAGGCTATAATCACTTCTAAAATAATTTCACAAATTTATATTTATTAGCACTCGCCAAGGAATCCAATCATGGTGGATTTTAGCATATTAACTAAATTCACATTAATAAACATAATAAGTAGTTTTGATCTATCAAAAAAATTAATAATGTTTATAAAAATGGAGTTGAAATTTGTCACATAGAATTGCAAATATTTTAAATATTCATAAGCATATTTATAATAATTTTTAAATCATAAGCAAAAACACAATTTATATAAAAATCCATGGGTATGAAAGCAAATACCTCTTAAAAGAAATAACGGATAATACTGCAACAATGGAATGTTCTGTGAATTCAAAGAAGAATCCCAAGGAAACTGGAATAATATTTAGAAAGGAATAACAAGGATGCCCCACAGGTCAACTTCTAGCTCAAACCCTGACACAATTCAATATTAAGCTATAGCTTCAGCCTTCTATGAAGCTTCACTACTAAGTCTAACCCACTACTTGGTATCATACCATGAGTTGACGCTTCAACATTGACGTGTCTACAATCACCTCCGCTCAAAGATAGGACCAAAAGTTTTGTTGGTTTTATAAACAGCTCAATTGATGAAAGATGTGATTTATAAAACTCCAGGTCCGTGGAAGGTTACAGTAGACATCCCTAGCCTAGTATTGAAGTCCATGGGGCTAAGCGAGAAGTTTAGTCGTGAATAATATCACAACGAGGCCACTTGCAGAAGCTCACACATCCTTAAGGGTGTCATAACATGCAAAACATACATATCCATCAAAGCAGACAAGCAGATTAATCAATGGTTTTGCCAGAAGAACAGGAAACAAGCAAAACTTACCAGTAACAGCAGGCTTCTATATGTTTTGTGCAGATATCAATGCGATATACAATGTTCAAATTTTAAGAAGGGAACTAAAAACATAATGATCCATGCAAGTTTTAAAACATTAAAACCCTAGAGAGAACCTATTGAAATTAAACAGTGCAACACAGTTACAAGAAGCCATGACCAGCATACCGTTATTATAAGTAAACAGAAAATGGCATGCACTGCAAAAGATAAGAAACTTTTAAAGTCATAAAAGCAACACTCTTCAGTTTAATTGCTTGTGGATGACAGAACTCTCTACTCCTTATGCTCTGTTTTCAGCCTCTATTATCCCTAAACTGAATTGGTTGCATGCACTGTTTTTTGAAACCAGTCATTCACAGCAAACTCGAATGCCATAAGATTTTTACGTAGGTAAGCTAGTTTAGGATTTTTATGGTCCTAATGAATGCCACAGACATATGGCCCAAGGATGTCATTTGACACTGGACTGGAAAGCACAAGCCAATGATTTTGTTGTTTCAATATTTATCACGCACACAGATCCAAGGCATATCAGTAAGTGCAACGGTGCAAGTATGCTATATGGAGGTACAACTGAACTAGTAGACTAAAGACAAGTTCGTTAATCTTTCCTGAGGAGAAAGGGAGCTTTAGCTCCTGAGGAGACCATTCATATTCCCACCTAACAAGATAGACTAGTAATGAACAGACATTGGTTATAGAACATATAGCTACTGTACTACTGGCACTAATGATAAAGACCTCTCCTAAAGGCCCATGCAAAAATGTGTGCAAATCCTTGCCTTTGCTGACAGCACTCTACGCATGTGAATCATACCATTACTAGATCATTGGAATGTGTGGTGAATGTTTACTATCGCTACATCATTGGAATACTCTGTTGTTACTATTATTAGGTTGTGCTGTTACTGAAGACAAAAAATAGATCAAGGGGCTCAACCCAATTTTCCAATCTTTCAAACCAAATATAAAAAACAGGCCTAAAAAGGATCCACACGGCAATGCCAGGTTTGCTTTTGCATCATCAATAGTTCATCAACAAAGAAAAGTTTATATCAAATAAAACTTTAGAAGAATGAGACAATTGAAGGTGAAAAAAACTTAGCATCTCACTAGGTTCAAACTTGTAAAGGTAGACAGTTCTAAAGCAAAAATGTGAAGCAATCAACCAAGATGCTCAATTTTAAAGACTGAATTAGAGAATTCGGCTGTTACTCACCACTCTCATTGTAATTCCTCGGACAAAGAAATTTAGCATTCTACAGACTTACATTCAGGTAAAATTTTTTAACTCTCTACTCTTATTTCTTTTATTTCTTTTGAAACCACCAAAGTATATAAACCTAGTTAAGGCTTAGTAATCATTCCCTGAGCAATTAAAGGTAAGCAATGCTTGCACTTTGTCATTTTGATAGGTTCGAGCCCAGATGAGGAAAACACCCACCTAGTTTCCAGCTGGGTGCACCTAGAGGCATGGGACGGTTCATTATGTTGTTTTATTTCTGTCAGTGGTGACACAAATCTGATGATCTCTTAAGTGGGGTTAAACCCATAATTTAATTACAATTTCCGAGAATCTTCTAAACTACTTAACCTATCAAAACAAGAATCAAAAGTCGATCAGATCCATGAGAGAGAGGTCTTCAGTGAAAGTTTCTCTAGCATCAAACCCCGACCAAAGAAGAAATGGTGGTTCTCCATTCGAATATCGAAATAGCTGTTGAAATTCAGATCCCGGTTCAATGCACCCGAGTGTACTTCATCTTTTTTTTTTTTGAAAAATTTTTTTACACAGTTACCAATCTAAATATATTTAATATGTGCATCAATTTTTACCATTTTTGGAAATTTTTAAATTTTTTTTAAAGACCAATGGCATTTTTAGTAATTTAAAACTACTAAAAACGTCACTGGTTTTTAAAAATTCAAAAAAAAATATCTACAAATCTCCAAAAATGGTAAAAATCGATGCACGTGTTAAATACACTTAGATTAACAATATCATGAAAAAATTTTCAAAAAAATTAAAAAATAGGTGCAGTACATTCGGGTGAATTGAACCAGGTTCCTTGAAATTCAATTCTTCCGATAAGTTTTGACATTCAAGACAAGATCCAAGATGGCTAATTAGATATCCCACTAGCATTGGAACCAAATAATTTCTGATCTAGTAACTTCCTAGGTGCAAGCTAACTATTTTAGTGATTCCGTAGACTGCATTGAACATGCACCTGTCATCCTTAACAAAGCTAAACTTCTCATTACAAAGAATACTCCTAACCATCAAAAACAAAACAACGGCTATGCATAGGTCCAAACTGATATTGAAACTTATTTACATACTAATGTTTGCACAGACTTTCCATTCTAAAACTCCCCAGACAATTTAACCAAGAAAACTAATCAATGCATGTTGCATAACATTCCACTGTCCCCCATATGAACTTTCATATCATCCTGCTCTCCAGGAAGAGATGGGGCTTCTAACCACACTATGCAGTAGCATAAATTCTATGGAAGAAACGAATCAATGCATGTTGCAGAACCTTTCATCGTCCCCCATATGAAATTTCATATCATCCTAGTCTCTTCCATAGAATTGGGGCTTCTAATCACACTAGGCAGCATCTGTCAGCAGCATAAATCCTATGGAAGAAGGTGAACAATTTCTTCTGCTTCCAGTTTCCTTACTTGGACTTAAATTATTGATGTAGCTTGGCAGATTTTACAGCTAGATAAGGGCTCAAAAGCACTTCTTATTCTGCCAGAATACCAATCCTTAACCCGTCCCGCTGGTAGTCACAAAAGAAGATTCATAACCTGATTGTCCACAAAGCATTGGCTAGAACAACATAATTCACATAGACGCTGTCCATATATACAAACTGTACATTCGATTCAAGCGAGCAGAGAACCAAAACAAGGTCCCAGGACCATACCTCCCAACCTGTCCCCCCAAAACAACAGACGCCCGTCATCCTCTTCTTCATCGTACTCATCTCCATACCCAAATTCAGCATCCCCACGATACCCTGGCTCACTCCCATACCCAGACTCGTTGCCAGGGGCTTCCGAACCCCATCCCTGGGATGATGCTCCGCCACCAGAGCCCTCTCTGTCCGTGGTCCCTCCAGAATCCTTTCCGCCCTCCCGCCTCAAATTCCTCGCCTCGCTGAAATCCGACGCCCAGCTCGCATCTGCGCCACCGTTGACGAACAGCTCCCCGCTGGAATCAGTCCCCGCCAGAACCGGGAAGTCCGAGCACGTAGCGTAGGCGGCCGAAGCCCCGCCCGCGCCGCCGCAGCCTCCGGCTGCTCCAACGGAGCAGCAACGGCGAGTCCCACTCCGGTCGCTGCTCCTGCCGGACACCGATCTGGACCCGCGGCGGCGGCGTTTCCGATCCAGCCAACGGAGGGTCCCTCGCCTGGGCTGGCGGGGGACGAAGGGGCGATCATCGTCGGCGAGCGTGAGCTTGGAGAGGTCGAGATCGATGGAAAGATTAGGGGCAGTGGCCCGGTCGGAGCGGCAGGGCTTCTTGCTGCGGAGGGCATGATGGGAATTAATGGAAAGGTCGGATGATTCTAGGGCTTTGGAAACGTTTTGGAGGTGGAAGGGATTCCAGGCGTGGAGCTGGATGGTGCAGGACTCGAGGGCATTCCTGGAATTCAAGGTTTTCTGCCTCATGGCAATGCCTGTTTCCTGGGCTTTTCTCAGGCGGAGAGGGAGAGGGAGAGGGAGAGGGAGAGCGAAAGGAAGAGAGTACGACGAAGAAAAATCTATGGTTTTGGAGAGGCTTGGACCTTGGAAAATTCACGGACAAGCAGCGCTGGCACTGTGGCAGGGATCCAAAGCAATTATAATCCGCGGATGCTCCGTAAAATCGAAGAAAGGTTTATTGCTTGAGGACCAATCTGCAGGAGGAGACCAGAGACCAGTCTACTGCGCGCCATCAAACGGTCGGACGTTTACTTGGTTTTTGCATTTTAAACCTTCTAATTTTGCCCCGTTGCATTTTAAGCCCCAGAGTCTGGCCATTTATATTTTAAATCCTGAAAACTTTAATTTCTTTGCATTTCAAACCCTGCCCTATAACGGTGTTAATAACCACCATTAATACATGCAAAATGATGAAAATACCCTCCAATATTTAAAAAAAAGAAATATTTTACATTTTAAACTTGACTATTAAACTTTCTTTATTTTATTATTAGAGGCTTTGATGACATCTTCACCTTTAATACATATTTAAGCTTTTTTAAAAAAATATTGGAGGGTATTTAAGTTATTTTGCATGAATTGATAGTAGTTTTTAACGCCTTTATAAGTGAAGGTTTAAAATGCAAATGAATCAAATTTTCAGAATTTAAAATGCAAATAGACAAAGTTAAAATATTTAAAATGCAAAATACCTGATGTTTACATGCTCTGGTTTAGCAAGGATTAGAGAGAGCAAGGTAAAGCGCCTAAAAAAATATTATATATATCATATGTTTATTATCTAAACCATTACTTAAACTTCAGCTAAAATTTAATGCCATCATATGAAATTTTAATTATATTTGAGTCCTTACGAGTTAAATTTATTAAGATATTTATTTTTATTGATAGTAGTTCCATGAATTACTCATCTAAGTTTTTTATAAGTATATTTTATTGTGTTGAACATAATGCCTAAATTTGATTTAGAAAAAGAGTTATTAATATTTAAAAAACAATATATACACATTTAACGATTTAGGTCTCATTTTCGATGCATGTTAAACCTAATTATATAAGTATACAATGCATTCATACAATAATTTTAGAATTTTTGCATATATGTCTATATGGTTTCACCGAAGTTACATTTGTATCTTATGTTGGTCGAAATTACAAGTATACTTACAAAGTTTATATAAAATTGCAATCGTGTCCTTTCTATTAAAACGTCATTAGAATTTCTTGTAAAATTATGAAAATGCTCTTATAAATTGCAAATATATCTCTTAATTTAAAAAAATATTTTCATCATTTTACAGAAAATTCTTACAGCATTTTAATAGAAGTAACCTATTTGCAATTTTATACAAATCTTATAAGCGTATTTGTCGGCATACTTAAGGACATGATAGTCTTAATCAAACTTTATAAACATATCTGCAAAAATCTCTTAATTTTAATATAGAAAACATAACTAGTAAACTATTTCGATGATTCATTGCACATCAAAAAATCCAATTTTAGAAGTGTTTTATCCAACAAAAAGAGCCAATACTATTTAAAATATAAGTTTGAGTGGAATCTACTGATGAATTTAGATGGATAGATAGAGACACAGATTAGAATAATATTAATATTGCTCACATATGATAGTTGTTTTTATTAGTTAGTACACAATATTGGTTAATATATTCATCATAACATATAAAAGAATATTATTTAACATGCTAACTACTAAGTAACTACCTAAATACTCATCTAATCCATGTTCGATACATGTTCACAGTTAGGACAAAATAAGATAGGATAATCATGAAATGGAATCTTATATTTTTCAATACACCATTATCTAATTCCAATACACATTTATTCCTTCCTAAGACACTTTATGGTTGCGAACACAACTACTATTTACAAAATCACCCTTTAGCATTGCAATTTATAAAATGCCAACTGTATCAACTGCTCAAGTGCAATTACCATAATGCCAACCCCACTGTTTTTGCTAGGCTCTCTATATGTATTGTTTTGAATCACCTGTGTTCCAATTCTAGAATAGGAAGGAATGTTTCATTTTCAAGCTAATTTTTATATTAAACATAATTTCATGCCTTTTTCATATAATTTTTCTTATTTTAATACATATCATACATTTTCATCTTATTTCTCCTATTAATCATATTTTTCTTATTGGTATTATATATATTGTAATATCTGATATTATAAATCACACAAATTCACAACCCTAACTATGGAAAGTCATCTTGCAAAATATTCTTGCACTCAGGGACTAACTGTAAATGCCCTCCATTATCAGGGGGGACACATACAAGGGGATATGAAAATCTCACTAAAGCACTCTATTTGCAAATGGCACTACGATGGATTATTTTTTTTTAGCCAACCTAAAATAAAAATAAAATGCTAAAAATAAGTTACTGAAAATTTAGAATATTATAGCAATAAATAAAGATCAATGCATTAAAATAAAAATAATGACACAAAAATAAAAATAAGTCGCCAATAATCGTTTCGGGAATATTAGAACCCAAATATTGCATTGATAAAGGATAAAATACTCGCTTACATGAACAGATATGGCATAATAAAATTAAAAAGGGACACTTTAGGGCCGACTGATCTTTTACGGCCGGTCGACCGGTCAAAAAATTTATTTTTTTTTATTTTTTTTTGAAAAATAATTTTATAAACATGTTAATCTAGTTATATTT
>JAXCLR010000050.1:62805328-62834017 GCA_035584095.1 Annona squamosa | reverse complement strand
CGGTGCTTGAAAGAGCGGCGAATGGCGCGTAGGAGGGAAAGAAATGAGAGCGGCGTGAAGAGGGTGAAGACTGGGGAATTGGGGGAGACGAGGATCGTAAGGTAGAGATGGGAAGCTGAGAGAGAGATCCGAGGTTGTGTTCCGTCCATGGCGGCGGTGATGGGTCGGAGGAGAAGTGAGGATGGGAGTTTCTTGGAGGAGAGCTCTTCCCATAGGCGATCATATTCGTCGTTGTCGAGGAGGGTCTGGAGGGCGAGGATGGAAGACTCCGAAAGGGGATTTCCAAGATCCGAGTTTTGGGGGCTGCTGTTCTGGGATTCAAGCTCGGAGATTATTTGCAGGAGAGAGTCTTCTTCCATGACTGACGACTGTGGCGTAGAAGTTGCCCGAAGCAGTCAAGCTTCTGCTTCGGGTTGGAAATGGGAGGTGGTCTCAGATGCACTGAAACTTAGTGATGGTTGATACGCCGGCGCTGTAGAGCAATTATTTGAGCTAAGGTCATCTTCTTCTCGTCTCTCCCAATCCATCCCTTTCACTGAGCCCGTCTTCCAAGTGAAGAAGAGTGTTTCTGTTTTGAATTTCGATTTCCCGCCTCACCCAAAGCCGCTCTCAGATCCTCAGCAATGAACCGGCGGTTATAAAACGGCAGATGCGGTTTCACACATGCCCGAGGCGGAGGATTAGGGTGTTCCAATTAGGGGTGAAACTTGGGCCGGTTTCTACCCGAACCCGGCCCCCCAAACCCCTTGCAAAAAAACAGTGTTGAAACTCTGGAATTTTCAGCCCAAACCCGGACTGAATTTAAACAAGTCTCAATTTCGGGTTCATGCAAGCCCGAACCCTGTAAACCCGAACCCGAATTTACATTTATATAAAATATAAAATTTTTATTATAATAATAATACTATATGACTGATGGATAGCATCACAGGCAGCAGAGCTGTAGTCTTGCAAACGGCAACAGGGTCAGTGAGGCAACACAGCGTCTTGGTCATTTCCCTTTTAATTTTAACTTTCCTCCACAGCTCCACCCTATTCGAAATTCCGAAGCTCCCCTTTCTACTCCATTTTGATTTTGATGTTGCGGACAAGCTCTTGTTATCGAAGGAGAGAGCTTTTTTGCCATCATCTTCCTTCAATGAGCAACGGACTAGCAGGTGAGTATAAGGATCATTGGATAAGTCGGTCGTGCTGCTATGCCCAGGATGAAGGTAGCTAAATCAATGAGGGTGGTTGGTTTTCCATGAGCAACAAGCCAATGAGAGTCTCATTCTGTCTAGAGGAAATAACCTCGCCATTTCCAACTTCCCCTTTCTTTCCACTCGCGAAATCTCGTCTGTCTTGCTGTTCGAACCCTCCAACTTTTCTTCTCCGGCACTCGCGAAATTCCATCAGAAGTCAAAACCCTCCAGCCTTCTTCTCCGACCGCACCTTCGTCAACTGATCCCTCCCGTTGTGCTTCCTTACATTCCGTCATTCAGCCTGTCCTTGACGTTGATAGCTCCAGCAGCACGACGCCACCACC
Organism: Annona squamosa; assembly: GCA_035584095.1. Lineage (NCBI taxonomy): Eukaryota > Viridiplantae > Streptophyta > Magnoliopsida > Magnoliales > Annonaceae > Annona > Annona squamosa. Next base: position 62,832,492 of record JAXCLR010000050.1, on the reverse strand, counting down.
CCGCACCTGATCCCTCCAGAAATCGATCGCCTGCAGCCCACTACGACGTCAACAGCTCCAGCAGGACCACCCTGGCACCCACTATCCCCTGCATCCCTGCACCGGTAACAGTTCTATACTTGATTTTTTCAGAACAACTAATTACTTATTATTTAACATACAAATTAATAGTATCATGATTAATTATTGAAAGCTGGTTCAATGAAATCTTATTTGAAAATGAGAACAAAAAAAAGGAAAAAATATATGTAATATGATTATATATAGGTAGAATGACTTTTTAGAAATAAACAAATAAAAACAGCATTAATTATCTAAGAATTAATTGTTATGAATCAAATAAATAGAAACAAAATGGACTAATGTTCATAAATATTTATTTTTACTCAGCATGCGGAATCATATAGGATGAGTAACAAAGCGGTATTTGAATTTTTCTTACTTTCGTATAATAAATTATTTTTAAAACTTTTTATACAATAGGTTTGTGATAAAAATTATATATATGATCAATAACAAAGACATATTAATTGACGAATGTCAACCCGAAACTTGACCCAAGCTCAAATTTTAAAAATAGGATTAGGGTTGAGGTTTACAAATAAGGTTAAGGTTGAAGTTTTACAAACCCGAGTTTTATGAGCCCAAGTTGCACCCTTAGTTCCGATACCATCAGGGATGTGACATAGGACGAGGATGTGAGATCGAAAAACTATTATTATGGGTTTAGAACGATAAAGGGTGTGATTGTAAAGTGATAAAACGTTGTGGATGAAAAGTTTTCAGGGTAAATGCTTAAATTGATAGAAAACGACATAATATAATGAGAGTAATGATGAAGTATAAAGAAAATAAGATTAAGAGTCTGTTTGGGAATCATTAAAACTTTTTGACGTGTTTATTAGTTAAAAACACATCAAGCAGTTGTCGTTGGTGCACATGGATGAGAACCCATTAATGCATATGTGCATTATCAGAGTCGCTTGCTTCTGCAATTAATGTGCACTGCAGTACATGGAAAATGAGGAGCTAGCGATGCTTGGAATATGTGTTGAGATGGGTTGGCGTAAAACAAAAAATAGTGTTGCGAAAACATGTAATTATGGCTTTTTTTACACAGTAAATTTTTATGAAACATTTGAAAATTTTTGTATGTTTAAAAATTATAAAAGATATTTCTACAATTTAAGGGGTTATTTGGTATTATGCAAAACTTATTGATAATTTTTTTCCCTATTAAAAATAGTCTACATCAAATAACGATGATTGACAATTATGTGTTTTGCACGTGATCAGCAGATGCTTGTTAATGTGCACAACTGCAATGTGCATTTATTTATCATCTAGCACTAGCAAATTGCTGCATCGATTGGCTTTGAAATTTGCGTGCAATTGGTGTAGTCAAGTACGGGCCATATGAGTTTTGTACGGAGGAAAAAACACATGTCAGTAATTTTGAATGTAGCACTGGTTGAAATTACATGAAAAAGGTTCACTTAATAAAAATGAATATTGTTCAATAAATATATGTAGTATATCCCCTAACTCGTCGTATCTCAATGACGGTATGATTGGGTAGTAATTAAACAACTGAATGAAAATTTATAGTGTGCAGTATTGCTAAATTGAGATAGACAATTGTCAACCCGACACAACATCATTGTAGGTACACAAGTCCATTACTATCAATAAAAAATTATATTTTTAACATTAATTAAGTCTCATAGAAAACGACATGTTGAAATTAGTGTTCACTCTAATGTCTATATAGAATGGAAGTCTATATTTTATGCTATATTTGGAAGCATTTACACATGGTGATTTGCCACATGCCTTGCAATCACATAGATTAATCACTACTATATTAGAACTACTGTAACATCTCATGCAGTCACATATATTTATGACTATAATTTTTTTCGTTTCACCCATTCTATTATAATTCTACCATGTAGCTTCAGCTTATCCTATATTGTTAAAAGCTTGGTAACAAGCTCCTTTGAATTCATTAACTTGGGCATATGTTCTAGGCATGATAAGTACATGTCAGGCACGTGACCAAAGAAAACTACGTATGAGTGCACCATCTTCACCTGAAAATACGTCAATATGCACAATCATTATAGAGTTCATAAGCAGATTCATTGAAATAGTCTAATGGTTTGAAATAAATGTATGTCTATGAGTAATAATAGCAATAAACACATAATTTAATAAAATTCATACATAAAAAGTACAATACAAAGTCCAATAGCATCAATTGAGGAATGAGATAGTCTACTATATAAATGTTCAAATAGTCCTAATATGATAATCAACTCAAATAATAGTTGACAAACATCAACTCAAGTAAAAGAGAAAAAATAGTCCAAATAGCTCATTCGCCCTTTCTTGTCTACGCGTACAAATTACATTGCCACATGTGAATGTTTATCAAAATAACACATTGTTTGCCCGAATAGATGACAAGCTGCATATATGTCTATTAAAATTGCTCGCTTTTAAAGTAAGTATATGTGCTGAATCAAGTAATAAAGAGTGAGTATAGTATCGTTCCCATGAATAAATGGTCTAACTAGAATTATTAGTCAGGTTAGTTGCTTTCGGTAAGTAAAGAATTTGAATTTCAAACTTAAAACCAAAACTATCAATTACAAAAAGAAAATAGAAAAGAGTTTCACAGAATACTAGAATACTAAGAGAAGTTATCAATTGGGGATGACAGATAGATAGTACGGAATTCTTAAATCTAAATTATTCGCATTGGTTATTTTTTCATTAGATTGTGCAGGATTTACTAGTTCAAGTTCAATAATCTTTATATAATCTTTATATATATTTTCCAACGCATATAAAGCTAATTATACCCTATTCAATAGTTATATTCTCATGTCATTGAATAAAGTGAAATTGATAGATTCATAACTTGTTCATTGACTACATAGGATTTGACGGTATATTCTTATATATTAAAAAACTTCCTTAGCCAAGAGGAAACTTATGCCCCACACATGAATCTAGCAAAAAATTTTCTTTTCCAAAGATTAATCATGTAATTAAATCATCTCACGAGATAATTAATCTTGTAAAAAGCATTAAACATCACATGTGAGGGTAAATCCTCAACGCACAGTCATACAGAAGTCAAATGTTCATTCTTGAATCTTAAAGAACCAATACAATATTGTTATATATCAATTCATCCTAACTATCCGTCTAAAAGAAATTTAGTTCAAAGACATTATCACAAAACCCTTTACATCCATATTATAGTATCCAGAAAAATAGAGAAAGAAAAATATAAGGATTAAGAAAAAATTGATTTTCCGGCAGTTTTTACCAACAGGGTTGAATCTTCTTTTCAATCCGCACTTCAAAACGAGTTCTTTTCATTCTCTAGGTGTCTATTCCGTCTGGGCTCTCTCTCTCACGCACGACCCCGTAGGTTTCTATTTAAACTAGTTGGTTTGTGCAGCACACGTGCAAAAACCAGTGCACACGGATGCGTAGTGGCACCTAGGCATCAATTCTCTGTGTGCTGGGTAACTTGGAAACATTTCTGAATGCCCTAGGAGTTCGTGCCTTGGCGCCTGGGCGCCAACTTTCTAGATGATTTGCGACTTGAAAACTCTTCTAGAACACCTGTATGATCATGTCATGGTGTGTAAAGACTATGTATTTTATTTTATTTTATTTTCATTATAACCTTTCTCTATTTATAAGATAACTTATGAACATGCCACTAGGAGTTTATAATGTTAATGGATGCATAACATATATGAATATGGTGTCTAGGGAACATATAGTGCATATATGCATGTATTATGATCTTAGCACACTGAGTATAAATTTAAATGTGTATGATTAGTGTGTCATTATTAAGCATTATAATTATTTTTTCTCTTCGCAGAGTAGGTACGAGGTTCAACTTGACCGGTCAAGTCACAGGGTTGAAGGGGCAGCGCCCCCAGAGAAATTTTTAATTATTAAGTTATAGGAGCGAGAAATTAAATTACTAATTGCGACCAGACCCGACCCATGCCCCGACTCGACTCAATGAATTCAATTAACATAAGTGGCCCGCGCTCTAGGGCTTCATTTCTTATTTTTGCACCCGACTGCATTTTCTTCTTTTCCTCGTATGGTTCTTCACTCCTCTACTTTCTCTTCCACTCAGTTCGAATCACCCGTGGATCTCTTAAGGGAAACTATACTAACTTCCTTGAAGGTCATAGATCCTAGTCCGAGAAGCTCCAAGGCTCCAAATCTTTGCAATCCACATATAGGGTCGCTGTTTTGGGAGAAATCACGGTCAAGGTAAGTAGATGTTGCCCCTTCTCGATTTAGTGATGAAATTTTATGTTAAACGCGATGTGAGGCTAAAGGGAATATATAGCGCCTGACGACTTCATCGTATTAGGCATAGGGTTCGTAACAGTTAGGGTTCATGGAGAATTTACTTTGAATGTGCGATTTCTATGATGTAAAAGTCTTCTTAGCAGTTTTTATATTGTTGAAATGTGACGTGAATTGATTTGCCCCAAACGAGAATATGAATCGAAGATTCTTTCATTTTGCACTTATCATGTGTTTGATAAAATGCTTATGTGACCGATCTATGTGTTGAATTTGAATTGTGTTAATGTTGTGTGCGTGGTTTGCGACATGTTTCATTGTCTGTTAAGTATGATGTGTTATTTTAAATAGTTGGTTGTTCATGGCCCCTGATTGACATGAGGAAAGAGTTATTCATAGCCCTTGATGGATATGAGTAGATGATTGGTTGTGTTGTTCAATTTGTGTGTGGTTATATGCATACGATCTTGGGAGTGGGTATTGGACCCATATGTATTAGCTTCATCAATATATGAGTATCCATCATTATACTTATTTCCACTTTGTGTTAACGACTATCTACTTACTGGGTCTATTTAGACTCATATTGTTTGTTATTGTGTTTTTAAATCACAGGCCAGATGTGGAACTTAAAGATGGGACAAGTTGAAGATCAAACATGAGAGACCATAGCACAATATGTTAATTTCAGTTCTTTTAGATTTGTGCTCTTTTCGATAATCATATATGTAGACAATTATTTTGGCGAATTCGCTTTGACAACTATAATATATTTGATATTTCAGATTGAATTATAATCTCTGTTGATGCACATATGCATGATTATTATATTTGCTTGACATGTAAGTGTAATTTTTAATGATTTTCCTTCTATATGAATGTCCTTATTATATGAAGATACAAGTATATAAATAAGATTGAATGTCACAAATTGAAATGTTTATGAATATCAGGTCATGTATTTCATATTAACCCTTGTATGTTATGGGGAGATGCTGCCGAATTTTTCTTAGATTGTGTAATACTCATTGACTAGTTCTTGAGTATTTCTAGGAATGGGGTGTTACATGGTGCCTATGTTAACTCCCTAGATGCAATTCTATCTGTGACCTCAAAACTAGGGGTGAGAATTGGGCGGGTCGAGACGGGTCAGGGTGTGCCCAACCCTGATCCTACCTTTCAAAAATCAGGTTTAACCCTTATATTTTTTCTGGGTTGGGACAAAGTCAGTTTGAACCTTACTTTTTTTACTAGGTCTTGGAAAAAAAATTCAGGTCGAGAACGAGTCGGTTTCAAGACGACGAGTCGGGTAAAAACTACGAGTCAAGTAATAATTTTTTAAGAATTTATGAACCTATCAAGTGTAAAGACAAATCTATATTGAATTTGACTACTATATACTTCAATCTATTACTAATCAGTCAAAATAAAATATAAATACTTAAATAAAACATGAATATTTATTTACGTATATAAGAACAAGTTAATGAAACATACCTCATTCAAAATTCTGTTAACAATTTGAATATTGAACCACTAATGGTTTGAACTCATTTCATGTCTTTTGTTGTTTACCTTCAACAAAAATAATAATGACGTCACAAGTAAAATTAAAATGATATCTGTTGAAGTATGTAACAAGAGAGCGGTTTTACTTGAAAAGTATAAAGAATGTTTATAATACTTTTGTGTTGTAACAAAAGCTTCTATAATGCATGACCTGAATAACATCTATGCAATGAAATCAAGAAAATAAAATCACAACCAATAACACTTTCAACCATAATTAAATAACGACATACATTCACATAAAAAATAAAAAATATAACCAATTTAATTAATAGCATAAATCCTTCATCTTTTAATAAGAAAAATTTTAAGTTTAGCAAATATACAGGAGACATATTTTGTCTAACAAATTAAGTTTAAACATATGTTTCCATCATAAAATATTCATAATGAAAACAAAAGGCAAATTGTTCTTCATTGTCATCTTTTCCAAAGTTCATCCATCGATAATAATACCCTTTTCTATATAATTATTTTACTTTTCAATCATTTCTATACAATTATACATGCAATAATATATATTTCAACTTTATTCTTTTCACTTTTTATCATTACACATATCATATCAAGTTATTTTTTTTCCATTCAAACAACTTTTGTAGCAAAAATTTTTCATCTAAAAATTTTACAATTATTCAAACACGCCTTTAGTATATTGAGTCTACTGCTAGAAAAAATTATGACTTTTCTTTTCTTTTTCAATAGCTTGCCGATACGAATCTCTGACTCTGGGTCTGGAGTCATTTTCAAAAAGATATCATATCCTCAAAAGATCTCATATCCTCAGAAGATCTCATATGCTCAAAATCGCGAACCTGACATCACGTTTGTGTCAGGATAACCCGTCTTTCAATTAATCTAATTCCATGCCGATTGTTTGGAGGCATGAATTTGGACGACGCTCTGGATGCGGTGGCTTTTGCCGGACAAGGAGAGGAAGGGAAGGAAAGCCAAATTACAGCTCTAGACGCGATGCCTTTTGCCGGACAGGAAGAAAAAGGCCCAGATTTGCCAGAAAGGGAGAGGAAGGTAGGGACGTCGGACGCCAGAGATGATGCGGGAGATGGTGACGTGAGACGAGAATCGGTAGCGGAGAGGAAGGCAAGGACATCGAAGATGATGCGCAAGCTGCTCGACGGGAAGTGGTGCAATCTGCTGATCTGCTCTATTGGCGATGGTGAGGGAGACATTAGATAGTGTTGTCGTGCAGGAGAGAGACAGGAAGCAGTAAGTTGTTCCTGTTCTGGACAAAAATCTGAAGCGCAAGTTTCTCCGGGGGGAGTAAGATCAGCGGGTTAGCTGAGTCGGCGGGTATAAGTGGGTCAGGTTTGGTAGGTTCGCCCCGACCCACGTTTTGTAAAAAAAATTATGTCATCGACCCGCCTGGTACATAATCCGAACCCGCCTCAGTATAAAATAGGGTCGGGGCGGGTCACGGGTAGATCCCCCTGAATTCCCACCCCTACTCAAAACTCTTCTGGACTTGTCTGCATGTTGGTGAAGTGGCGCCTAGGCGTCAACTCTCTGGAAGCCTTCTTATCTTGTGAAGTGTTGGAGATTCTGGCAAAGGCTTGTAAAGTGGTGCTTAGGCACCAACTCCATGCTCCTTCACTTGACTTTATTCTGCATTCGACTTGCCTACATGCCTGTAATTTACTCGTCCTTCTTGTAAAAAATGAAAGAACTAAATAAATAAACTAAAAAATGTCTAATTTATGCTAAAAATGTATAAAAACTATATAATGCTCCTAAAATGCAAAACATATGAAAATTAAGTTAAATTGATACAAATCGAGCCTAATCCTTTAGATTAACAATCAAAAATAGTCTGAAATGGGTCATGATAATTCTCATTTTCATGAGTTATCAATAGACGACTTAAGATAGACATTGATCTCAATAACAAAAATATAAAACAATAATCTTGCGTCCACTCTTTCTTATCAATAACTGTTGACTGCGTAAGGACATCCTCCATTTTTGTTCTAAGATGTGTGGCTTGTGATTGGGGTCTTCTGCGCACCAAGGATTGTGCTTTTTGCCCTAACGAATTTCCAAAAGAATCACCTATAGGAGTCCCCGATGATTGTTGTTTGTTTGATTTACTTGAAGATCCAATTTTAGGCATCTAGCTTGGCAATGTCTTCATACTAATATCATCCTTGTATTCGTCATCTTGTTCGTGGGGGGGGGGGAGGGGCTTACTCTAATAAGGGACCTCAAAAGTACTCGTATATGCACCTGTCACACGATTCCCCCAAAATAACTTGTGTATGTCATTGTAGCTTAGATGTTGAGGCTTTTGTAGACTTTTGAACTTTTTATTTTGTTGCATACAGTTATGAACCATGGAGAGTATTAACATCTACAAAAATGTAATATTCAAACAATCAAAGTAACAGGACATGTAGCAATATTGCAAATTGAGAACAAAGAAATGTTATACTGAATGAGCACACTCCAAACTTTTGGGAGTCCGTTGAACCTGTTTTCATCATGTATCCACCCCACCCAGTCTTATGGTTAATAATATGGTATATTTCATACATTTTACGCAATGACTGCACTCTGTTCCTCACGTTCTAGGGTGTGATACTAACAGAGAATACATGAGACAACTCTTGTGCGATTACTTGGTACACGACATGCTTTATCTTATTTACTCCAATAGTCCGAGTGTGCAGATTATAAAGTAATATCTCAACTAATTTCCTGTCCTGCAACGTTCTCCACTGATGTCTCTTCCTCAATGAGGACAGACTAGCCACATTTTGGGGAGCACTCGCATCAATAGGTTAGTGGCCACCGATAAATACATTGAACATGTGATCCATGTCTCACATATGCAAATCAACTTTAAGTATAGAATAATACTTGTGATTTAAAAAATAGACAAGTATAGAAATGCAAGGATACAAATATAGCAATTTACAAAACATTGTCAGAGGAAATAACTATAGTAGTATTCCAGTTAACATAATATGGTAACATTAGAACAATAGTCTGCACTAAAGGAAGGTTAAATACACATTTAAGGTAATCATAGTTTACATATATACCCATATATTAGCAACTATCTCATCCTTTTTTCCTTCCAAGCATTTTGGGGTGCAATGGAAATTCTGGGTTATCCACCATGGCAATGTAATTATGGAGAACCCCACTTGTGATTACATTTTGCACTTGAACCTTACATGGATACGTAGTGGCCACTTGAAGTACTAGGAACCTCTTCTTTCATATCAAGAAAAGTCTCTCAATAGTTGTGCGCAAGCATGCATGACAAAAATTGAACAATTCTCGGGCCCTATTTGGTGTCCTACCATACCCATAATTACTCATGTGGTATAAAACACCTTTATATGGTGCCATGAAACCGGGAACGTGGGCATAACCAACATCAACCAAGTAGTATCGACCTAGGAAAATTTTCCACGCAATATCAAGTCATTCTTGTCCTAATATGATGGAAATTAGACGAACACTTCTAAGGGAGGAGGATTATATTTTACCTTATGGTATTGTAAAACAGTTGGCTGACCAATCCAGTGGCGCTTGAAGGACTTTTGCACCATGTGCACTGCCTTTCTAACCAGTTAAAATGTATGTGAACTTCATATTGAAGCCACAGGCTGCCATAACATTTTGTCTAGGATTGCCATGATGGTTTCTAAAAGCAAGTGCATTATTTTCTAAAAGCAAGTGCATTATTGGAGGGAGGTAGGACAGGAATGCGAGTATCATCAATAGCTCCAACACACCCCTACCAAATACATATAGAGTTGTTAAAGCATTGAAGTTTAGAAATAAGAAACTAATTAACTAAACATACCTGAAAAATAAGGTGATGGAGTTGGGTCGGAGTTAATCTTAGGATGAGTTCCATTGCCAGGGCTGGAGACACAATCCTTGTGTAGCCCGAGGAGTGCTCGAAGACACCTATGGAAATGACGATGTACTATCTCACTAGATTTACGGAAATACATGCTAGTAGACTTATTCCGTATATTATGTGACAATGTGTTCAGAAACATAGTCATTTGCTCATCCATTGTTAAGTATCTGGTTAATTGTAACAAGCCTTTATTTTTTACAAGATCACATAGTTAGTTGAATGCATAAGTGCTTATTCGAACTTGTGATATGCTTCTCTTATCTTCCCCACGAATCATAGAACATATGAATAACTCTCGTTAGATTGCTAAGTCACGATTTGTGAACCCTGGACTAATTTCATCCTCTTCCTCATGGGCTATTGACGTAGCAAAGAAAAACATAATGTAAGCCCTACGTCGTTGTATAATTTCTAAAACATCGTTGGAACTGATATCATCTTCGTGTGTATTAGCATGTGTTGAAGATAAGGACATCTTTGGACACTATTCTAGCCTATGGGACAAAAACATGTCAATATATGTGGTATGGTTAGGAATTGAAAAACTATACAAGCTCTAAAATGATGTGATAAGCATGTGATGTGGTTTACTTTTTTATACATGTAGTGTATTGAAGACGAACTTCCCTAACATAACATCAGATCTCGTAGTTTTGTAAAGAGTCTGTGGATGAAAAAAAATATAGAATAAAAAATAAAAAAAGGTGTGATTAGACACTACATAACATGCGAAAAAAGGGGAGGGATGTGGAGTGATTTGGCCCACATAAGGAATATTCTATAATCCATGAATAGTTCATATGAAGAATATAATTTACTGTCTGCAAGGTGCATAATCACGCCCATGATGGAACAGAGCATGTTAGATAAAGAGAATAATTTTCAGATGGCGTATGCTAAATATAGAAGGAAAATTAGGATTCTAAAAGTGGAAAGTGGAGCATCCATCTTAATTTATGGAGTAAGAGTATCATTAACAAAACTTTCAGCCCTAATCCCACAATGTAAAAGCATAAAAGAAAGTGGAGCATTCAACTTAATGGAAGAAAAATATAATGCAGTCCGAGAATCTCCAGCAACTTAAAGTCCACCAAACAAGAAATCTTAATTTTTCATGATTATTTTGCCATACTCCAAATTACATACAGGAACAAGCCATGTCCAACCTTTTCTCCAAATTTTTGAAAAAATAAATAATAGTCCACATTCTACTCCTGTAATAATTCTATTAGTGCTTAATTTATGATACATCACAAGTCTATTTTCTTAGCATTTTTTTCTCTTCTTAAGAAACAGAGCTAGGAATTCAACCTTGGACCACATAGCCCAAAATCCATCATTACAGGTTAAACTAGGTAGACACTAGCTATTTTAAAATCATTGTTCATCTATATGCTATAGGATATGGGCAATCTTAAATGTGAATGGCTCCTACAATGGTAAATTCTTAATTAGTTATACAATATTGAAGCAAACTTGACACAAATGATGTTGAGTGCAGAGATCTACTAAGGATTAGAAAGTCATTTCCATACCTTGAAAGTTTGTCATGTAATCATTCTGATTTTCAATGGACTCCATGAAGAAAAAATCCCATGCATCTAAATGCTTCTACCCCATTCAACCACGAAGGTAACTTTGAGCACCGTGAACCAACGTGGACTAAAATACCAGATTTCAACGAGAAAGTGCAAACAGATTGCATTTGGGTGTATACATCTACATACACATCGACATTCTTGCTTGTATTGCTAAATAAAATGGTCAATAGATAATAATGTCTTGCAAGGAAGACTAGTTGCTCACATAATTTACTCTAGCATACATTATGAGAATATTTTACAACAGAAAGTTACTATCATATGTATAGAATCAAAACACAACAACAATGTAACTTAGCCAATCTCACCCTTAGTGAATATACATCTATGATAACATAATTTACCTTTTCAAGCAGTATGCATTCACAAATGGAATATCATCTCAAAGACATAATAAACCAACTTTATTAGCCAAGTAATGAACAGAAATAGATCATTTTCTTAAATGAAAAGACAAAAGGTAATGGTTGAATTTCAAACATAGGTAATATAAGGAAAAAGTATAACTGTTCAAGTAGTTAAATACCACATCAATTAAAAAAGAAGAAAAACAGATCCTAAACATATTTTATGAATCATGAGGCCTCCTATTGGTGTTTCTATTAATCAAATCAATCAATTGTGGTATCTAGCATACAATGACAATTCCTAGGTCTTACATATAAGCATTACGAAGAAGACATCCTACACCTAAAGTAACCAAGTATAAGAGTGTATTTGTGAAGTAAAAAACCATAAAATTTTTGAAAAATTGGCAATGAGAACCCAACATTACGACATGAGCAAAGAATGGAATCCTAGCTGGAAGGGGGAAAATAGCAGGATTCAGATTGACGAATAAAAGAAATTTTATTCTCATTAACATTGAAATTAAATTCCTCGACAGTCCCAGAAAAAATGAAAAGCAACGCAACCCCACAATTAAAATTCACATGACCAACAAATCAAACAACAATATTCCCTATGACATGTATCAAAATAATATACAATGAAGATAACTAGAAAGAAAGACGACTGATTTAAGGGTGGGGAGGCAAGGGCTGGGGTTGGAGAAGGAACCGGTATTGGGCAGCATAAAAAAATTGATAAAGAAGAAACCAGTCTGTGAGAGCAACTGGCCAATTGCAGCTGCTCATTCCATGGATCAATGGTGTGGCAACTTATCACAGCTCCTTCAGCCATCTCTCCCTACCCGACGATAACGTCTCAAGAAAATCTCCTTTCCTCGTCTCAACAATCCGAGGCATCATGGCCATGTCATTAAGGACAACAATTTCTAAGGCAAATCAAAACAACTATCTTGAAAATTTATAAGTCGAAAACACCATCGGCGGATTGCGGTGGGGACTCGACTCTATTTGGGTGTGCATACAGAGAAGAAGATGTTACTTATGGTCTGTTTTCCAATTGACGGCAGCATTTTGGTTTGTAGGGGGAGCTGACGGAGGGCTTCGACTGCAGCGACTCGGGAGGCGATGAAGGCCGGTTGGAACGCGGGATGGAAGATGATGGCTCTGTTCTCTTTCTCCAGCGAGCTCGGAAGGCGCTGATTCTAGGAGCCCCTTAGCCTTTCTGAGTACAGTTCGGGATTCCCCAATGCATATGCTCCTAAACGGCGTTGCTCATGATGGAGGCGACAATAGCTTGCGATGATGAGAACAGTGAAAACCTAGTGTCATAACTCTCTCTGTCATTTTCTTGCATCCTACGGTGCCTTTCCCATTGCTCGTACGAGCGGCTGTTTGACAGAAGACGCGCAGAGATGACGAGATGTTTTTTGCCCTAACACCCGTGCATCGTGAAGAATTTTAAAACAGAATAATAGTTTTAACGATTCCCAAATAGACCATAAAATAGATAGGTTGGTTGTATAGACAGTTGTGTAAAAATGATTACAAAATAGGGTAGTTAAATAAAAATAGGTAAAAAAATAATTTTTAAATATGGTTGTACCACATAGTGAAAAGTTATAGATTGAAAATTTTTAGTTAATATTTTCTTCTCATTGCCAAATACACCCAAAATATTTATGTCCAGGATGTAGTAAAACTTATTTTAAAAGCTTTTAATGTAAAATTTTTTGAAACATGAACAAATAATGTGATATAATATAAGTAATAATTAGTGTTGTAAGGACTAGTCTAAACTAGCCGGTCAACATTTTTTTTCTTATTGTCAAACACACCTAAAATATGTATGTCTAAAAAGTGATAAAACTTTTTATGAAAAACTTTTAATATATATTTTTTTAAATATAAAAAATTTGAAAATGTTAAAAAAATTTGATATGGTATGAGTAATGATCAATGTTGTATGAACCGCACCAAATCAGGAACCAATCTAGGATCCATTTTAATTAAGGACAGTCCAGTTAGGCGATAGAGAACCACGAGAACATTCGAATCGTAGTTGAACTGGATATGCGGGTCGAACCTGGTTCACCCAGCTTAATTGAAAATATAAAACCTTGAAAAATTTGTCGCCCAAGCCAACATCCCCAACACTAAATCGTTTGCCCCTAAATCGATCATCTCCTTCTGAATCATTCCTATCTGACCGTCACATCGCTTCGATGCTTGGTGCACATCGACAACCCTTTACATCGATCGTCAATGCGCGTCCATCCATGGAAGTCCAAATCCGATAACACTTGGTCCTCCAGCTCTCGTCTTCATGTCCATGTCTCCATGCTTAGTGGATGGATCTTCTCCTTCAAGGCTTCAAGTGTGCTCAAGGCTTGTTAGTGTCATCCTTGTTCGTCCTTCAAGTCTGCTCATCAATGTCTCAAGTGATTCCTTCTTTAGTTTGTCTGCTCTACTCTTTTCTTCTACATCATTCCAAGGCTTCAATGATCAACTAAACCCATTAGCACTAACCCATAGACATTTTTATTTTTTTAATCAAAACAATTTTTATGCTTTTTCTTCTTCTTTGACAAAACCTACAGTCTTTGTTTGTTTCATCTTCAACTCCAACCTATTGGAAACATGTGAAAAATAAGCTAAGTTTATGTTTTGATGATTAACAAATCAATTTGAGTAAGTTTTAGTTACTAGCATGTTTGTGAAGATGATTAAAGGATATACAAATGAAGAAAATGAAACATGAAAAGTCAAGTCAATTTTCAAATTGACTCAGGTTTCGACTTAGGCCAAGTCGACTCAAGAAGCGACTTCAAAACGTTGTTTTCGTCCAGAGTTGAAATCGAGGATCAAAGCTGCCGAAATCGCATCCAAAGTCAACTCCACATGCGACTTAGGTGAAGTCATAGACCAATTCGACTCCAGCTTCGACTTCAATGCGGAAGTTGCTGATCAAGTCAGCTTAATACTAGATTTAAGTGATGATGAAGGCTAAGAAGACTCAACCAATCAAATGAAGATCAAAGCAAGCAAGGTTGCATGAATCCATCATGTTGGATTATGAACACATATTTTGACATCATTAGACATTCTAAGATTTATGCACATATTCAAGACTTCAAGGATTCGAAGTTTGCAAATCACAGAGGTAATAAGATATTAAGCTAGGATGATTATACTAAATTGCAAAAGATATAATCAAGGAAAGAACAACCAAACATGAAGAAATTCAAGCAAGTAAGGCATTTTAAGGACTTCAAGTTCAACTAGCAAGCTAAAGAAGTGAAGTCGCACCCGAAGGCAACTTCACCTACGACTTGGGTCAAATCGATGACCAAGTCGAGTCAGACTGGAACTTGAAGAAGTTGCGGAAAGCCGAAGTTGCACCCGAAGTCGACTCCACCTGCGACTTGAGTCGCAACAGTCGAAAATTTTTCAAACGTTGGCGCATTAAATGTGTGCCGCCTACTTCCAAACGTTCGGATTCCTAGTAAATTATATAAGACATTCAATATGAACAAAGAGGGTAGCTGAGAATTCATTAAGTATGCATAACTCCCATCTTCAAGAGCATTAAGTGATCAAGTCATCATATAGAAGAAGAACTTCACTTTCAAACTGCCAAGAGCTGTTTACTGAATTATTAAGCCTATGCTACAAGTTCTTCTCTACGCCAAATCTGCTTCTACACAACAGTAACGTATAGAAACTTTCTTTTACTTTTACTTGTTGTATTAAACTTGATTTAGTTTGAGTAACTACGATCAAATATAAGTAAAGTAGTATGTGATTTGAGTGGAACTCGTCACCTACTTATGCTGTGAATTGTTGATGCCCCCTAGAGCTGGAATCTAGAAGAGAGCAGTGACTGTAGTCGTATTTGTAAAATACATAGTGGAACCCAAGTCACAAGAAGTGTGAGCTTTGAAGAGTGGGGGAATGTTGCTCGAACCATTATAAAATCTTATTTGTTGGTATTTATTTCTGCTCTCTGGACTATATTGTTTTTCGTTTGTTTCTTCATAAAAAAGGAACTAGATTAATTCGGGGTAAAGTTTCTATTTAAGTTGAAAATTTTAAATACCCAATTCACCCCTCCCCTCTTGGGTAATTGTCATTAACTCGGGACCAACACAACCAACCTCATTGACTCTTCTATAGCTAATTTTTTACTTTATTCTGTTTTCATCTTCCTTATATTAACCATTTTTCACTATTATTCTATTGCAATGCATGCATATAGCTATACTAGGTTCATCTGTTCTACTATTCCCTTTTCCGTCATTGAAAGACTCTAATGGTCAACTAAACCTATTAGCCTTCGTCGTTGGAAACTCATCAACATCTTTTTTTTAACAAGAAACTTTCATATCTTTACTTCTTCTCCAATGAAACGTCTTTGTTTATTTCATCTTCGACTCTAGCCAAACCTTTCGATGCCCCTATCGCTATTTTTGACTTTATTTTATTTTCATTTTTCCTTAAATTTAACCTTTTTATTATTGTTCTATTGCAAAGCAAGCATATAATTAGACTTGTAGAGTTTAAAATTTTCATGCTTGATGACAATGGTGGTTTTATAATATTCAAAATTATATTTTTCTGAAGTTAATTATTGAGCACATAAATTGTTATATTATTATGAATGATTTAATTATTCAACCATTGCTATTTTATTTTATTTCTTATTGTGTTAGATATAGTTGGAAAAGTACAAATCATAAACATGCCGAGACAAGTAATGAAGATTCAAGAGTAAGAGTAAGGCTTATTATACATTTTAGGTTAATTAATATAATTGATTTTTTCTAATTTAATATGCATGTTTGTGCTTAGTTAATGGATTTTTCAAAAAAAAATTCATTAACTTTTCCATGCACATTATGTTGTGACGATTTGGGTCTTGCACATAGATTTAAGAAGTATGAACTATGAATATATAATTTTACCAATATATAATTAATTAAAAATAATTAAACATTTATTATATTATAAATATATCATGTTGATGTTATAGACTCGAACCAGTTTAATTAATCGGCCAAATCGATTTTAACCAAGTCAGTTCCTTTATCAGTATGATTCTAACTAAATTGGTAATGATAAAAAGTAAAAAGAATAAAGTTAGAATAGATATGTTACATGTACTGGTAGTTTTTTAGAAATGATTGAAAAACATATGATAGTTATAAATGATAAAGTAAAAAATAATTAAAATAGGGCAATTATAAAGAGTTAAAAGTTTTAGTTTGAAAGGTTCTACAGGTTACCAAACACACCCCAAAATTTAAAAAGTTGAATTAAAAAATATATATTATTATTTTCTTGATAAAGAAAGTATTTTGAGAAATGTGATATTTCATACCATTTTCATTCTACATTCTCATCTCATACGAGATGAGAACAACGATGTATGTTAAAGGTGTGGTTGGGAAGTGATAAAATTTTGTATAAAAAATAAAAATTTAAGGTTTTTAAAATATGATAAAATGATGTAATATAACAAAAGTAATGATGAGAGTAAATAAAATAAAATAAAAGTAGATATATTAGATATATGAATATTTGTATAAAAATTTTAAAGTATAAGTAGTAGTATAGATACAAAAGAAAAAATTTTAAGATACAGTTGTTATGAAGAGTAAAAAATTTTAGTTTAAAATGATTTTTAGTGCAAATAAACGCTCCCATGAAATAAGATAAGTTGTATTGGAAACTTAGTGGGGTATATGTTTGCCCGTGAAACTTTTCAATCTAAGGGCATATTTAAGAATGAATAAAAGTTTTCAAACTAACATTTTTCACACTTCATAACTATCATTATTTTATTATTTTTTACATTTTACTATAAAACTATTACATTTTTAATCATTTGTTACAATTATCATATAACTATTTTATCTATTTTTACCTTATTTATTTTACTCTTCATCATTACCTCTATTATATCATGTCATTTTATCATATTTCAAAAACTTTTATATAAAAAATTTTTATTCAAAAGTTTTATTACTTCTCAAACACATCCTAAAACTTGTTACTCTTTACAACTACTCTATTTTTAATTATTTTTATATCTTCATTTATAACTACTCTATTTTTCAATTATTTTACATAATTATATATATATATATAATTAATCTCCCTTTTTAGTTAAAAAAATATTATGGGTTCAAAAAACTACCTCCCAACACCTAGCAATTTGCTAAATGTGGGAACAAAGAACCCTAAAAATCAACTAACAAAAAATTGATGATTCTCTTTACAAGGTGCATCCAAAATACATTGAGGAAAATCTACCTACCATGTATATGCTTCTGTTTCCTTAGGTAAAGCATATTTTACAAGATTAAAAGCAACAAAATTACCTACATGATTTACATGTGTGAAAGAACGATATCATAATGCCTTAGAAGCTTCTCTTATTTCATGAATAATATGGTCAATTATGGATAAAACATGTTTGTCATTTGCAAGCCGTGTAGAGAGAAAAAGAGAATCATAACCTTTGCATAATTAAGCTCTTTCATCTAAAAAATGTCCAACATCATAGCACAAGCTTCCATTCACAATGGGGCATTTTTACCTTTCCATGTCCAACATTTAGTAACAACATCTCTCTTTCCAAGTCTCTAACAATTGCGGCTGCTCCACTTAACTCTTCATTTTCTTTGAAGCCAGCATAAGCATTCATTTTTGACTTGCCTACTGAAGGTGGCTACCATTTTAGATATCCATTTTGGAGTTGGAACAAGCATTTCATAATAAGTTGTGCCTCAAAGTAATTGTGGATGAATTGATTGCTCTAATCCTTAATCATAGAGAGATCTAAAGGCTCACGAGATACTGAATATTTGTTCCTACATTGTCAAACTTTCTGACAGAGTACTAAGAATAGTCGAAACAGATAAGTAGAGTTAGAATGATTTGACTGGTGGAAAACATCACCTAGATTCTGTGTGCATGTTGTTGTAATTACATCGACAATTTAGGAATCAAAAGCCAACATGATTTTGAGACACCTCCAAAATAAATGAAAATTATCCTCCTCTTCCCTATTGCAAAGGTGGCAGCTAATATGCATTCGTATACCTCTTTGTAAAAATTTATTTTTATAGGTAGCAAATTAAGAATAAGCCCACACGCAAAAATAAAATTTTCGATGCCAGTTTTAATTTCAAGAGAAAGCGAATGGTACGTATGTTGTCCTTGTTAGGAGCAGTTGGCTGACCATAATTATGTAGTGTTAATATTCAATTAATAGATATATTTTTTTGCAATGAGTAAATAAATTACATGGCTAAATTCTGTACGTGTCATATTAAATCTGGTTGAATTTGGCTAATAAAAATCATACAAATTATCCGTGTGTCCAATATACCTATTGACATATCGCAAACAAAATTGGTTTCAATTAAATGCTATTTTTTCCTACCACGTGATGTGTAAAATCTTTGTGTTGTACATATTTTTTTAAGTTATACTAATTTCTACCACCATTTGTTGTAATTGTAAGTGTCATATCACATAACATGGCTATTCTTATCGTCATACGACCGTGCTAGAAGTTACGATAACTTTCAGCACGTCTCAAGTCAGGACCACAACAATTATTTTGAAGCCAGTGATTATAAAAGTGATGAATTTTGGGTGGAAAACATATGTTGAAGCTAAGTCCATACTCTACAGGAGAAATTCCATAAATTCTCTTCATTTTTGAAGGAATTGTCACAGGTCGAAGAGAAGGCTGTAGATTAAATTGTTACATTTTATTTGTAAACAATTTAATTTGAGTTTGTACAAGTTCCCAAATTTCAATACAAAAGAGAAATCCCCAAATTTCTTTTTCTTCTTCTTAATTTTCTTTTACAAGAACTTAGAAAGGGTGTAATTAAATGTCTCATCAAATTTTTTCGCCTACATGTAGCAATCTATAAGTTGATTTTAATTTAAATTTGTCATTATTTTCAACAATTCAATAAATATTATCTTCTTGCAAATTTAAGGGAATGAGAATTTATTTAACAACATTCCACTCCACCTCCCCAACTATTAATTTTACTAATCCCTGTTCTACCTCTTTAAGTAAAAGAAGAAACGTGGATTTCCTTGGAAACCTTTTTTGGAAGTGGACCAACTTTCTCTTGCTTTTCATCAGTCCATCTATCCTTAAAAAATATGATATTATTTTCATTTCCAACATGTCAAAAGAAGCCTACTTTAGGAGGTCTCTTGCAATCATTGCACCCTTTCATGTATAAGATGCTAAGGTTGAAGCTTTGAAATTCTAAAAGTCTTTATCCTAAAAATATTTGGCCTTTAACACTTGAAAGCATAATGATTGTTATTGTATGGCAATCCTCCAGACCTACTTTGCAAGAGAGCAATATTGAACATCCTCAACTTTCTAAAGCACGTGCCTCCTCTAGCTTTAGAAGTATATAACTTCCTCCAAGATGCCCAGCTAATCTTTCTTTTATCATTCGTACATCTCCACCAGAATTTTTATATCATGGAATTTAATTTTTCACAAATATTCTTCACAATAAAAATAGACTTATTGCATAAATTGGGATTGCTTGTGGCATCACCTTGAGCAAGATTTCCTTACCTCCATAAGATAAGAGTTTTGTCTTTCAAGCTTGAATTTTTCTCCACACCCTTTCTTTGATTGACCAAAACACTTGAACTTGTGATTTACCCAACCAAGCAAGTAATCTTAAGTAGACTTGGATCCTCCTACCATATGCCTTAAAAGAGCTATCTACTATATGTCTTGTGTTTCCTGTAGAATTGCTATTGAAAATGAAAGTTGGCTTCTCCATATTCACTCGTTGGCTTGTGCATTCCCCGTAGATGGCTAACATGACCTTCAATTATTTTATTTCATCATTGGTGGCTTGTAAGAAGAGTAATGTATTACCTGTAAAGAATAGACGTGTGATTCGAGATTTCGACCTACTAATCTTGAGGCCATTGATCCTTTTCTCCTCTTTTACTCTCACAATAAGAACTAATAAGCCTTCTAAACAACGAAGGAACAAATATGGTGAAAGAGAATCTCATTGACATAATTCTCTACTCCGCCACAATCTTCTTGGCTCTAAAAATCATTTCTAATCACTCTCTGATCCAATCAATCCATGTCTGATTGAAGCCCAATTTTCAACATTACTTGATATAAGTAACCTTATTCTACCCTACTATATGCCTTAAATGTGTCTAATTGAATAGTTACTCCTTTTAATTTTTCTTTCTTTCTCGTCCTTGAAGTATGGAAAGCTTCGTAAGTGATTAACATATTGTCCTTAATAAGTTTTTTCGAGAGAAAAGCACTTTGGTTTACTAAGATGATTTTTGAAAAATAAGGCTTTAGCTTATTAGCAAAATTTTTTGATATAATCTTACACATAACATTACATAGACTAATAGGTAAGAAGTCTTTCAAACTTATTGCCCTTGTTTCATAGAAATCAAAACAATCTTAGTGTTTTTAATTCATAAAATTAAAGTCATTCTTTCCTCTGTGTCTATTGCTTCCAATAAATTCTTGCATGCATTATGTATCTTATCTCCCACCACCTCCCATGATTTTTTGTAGTATTGAGCAGGCCAATTGTCAAGTCCAAATGCTTTTCATAGAGCCATCTCTTTATTGTTAATTCTACCTCGAATTTTGAAAGTGGTTCAGTGAGTATTGTATTATCTGCAGTATTTATGCACTTCTGAATATTTGTTGTGAAGATTTTCATAAAATGTATTATAATCAATGCTTCTCTCGTTATATTCACCAATAGCATTTCCCATTTCACCATGCAAGATTATAATACTATTATGCCTCCTTATAAGATGTTGTTTGGTAGAAGAAGCTAGTGTTATAATCTCCGTGTTGAAACTAGTTTATTCTGGATCGTTGCATCCACTTGATTTTTTAGTCTTCTAACAAGCTATTTATCTGTTGTTCCGACTCTTTAATTTCTGCATATGTTGCATTCGACGGAGGAAGCACTCTTAGTTTATTAAGTGGTCTTGCTTGGATGTTTTCGTTGAAATATTACTTCTAACTTGATGATTTCATCTCCGGAGGGCTATCTCACACTTTAACAGTTCGTACTTGAAATCTGCTAAAGTTGTTTAGATGATTTATTGATCTATTGACAATTGCTTCTAATAATGTTAGTTGCTTCTTAATCCTTTGTCCAAAAAACTTCAAATCTAAAACCTTTCAATGATTTTGGTTGGTTGTTCCTACTGTTAAGGATGATGAGCAAGGGAAAATAAATATTTTTATAGAATTTTGGTATGTTTATGAAATAATAAAACTTTTGATGAAAAATTTGCGGTGTAAAAGTTCCGAAATGAGAAAAAAATAATATGTTATGGTACAGATAACAATGAAGAGTGAAGATAATAAAATTAAAATAAATATATTAAATTTACTAGTAGTTGCGTATAAATAATTGAGAAGTAGTATAGTTGTATATGAAAACTAAAAATATCAAAAATATAATAGTTACGGAGAATGAAAAATTTTAAATTAAAAAGTTTTGATATAAACATACATCCATGTTGTGTATTAAATTTTAATTTCCTCATAAATGTGGGCATATAGGCATATCTAAGAGAGATATTAGAAAATATATGAAGTTATGAAATGAGACGTGAATGGAATAAAGAGATTAAATGAAAAATATTGTATACTTAAAAGGACAAATTATATTGAAAATAGAAAAAATAATATCAAAAATAAAAAATTAAGGCTAATATGCATTGGAAGTGAGAAATTTTATTATAAATGAGAAAATTTTTATTAGAAATAAGGATCTCATCTCATGTATATCTGATTTCATCATTTTCATGTATTCATGAGATGGTCCTCTTTAGGATTGAAATGAGAAGGGAAAGAATTATAATATGAAATTTTCATTCTTACGTAATTTTATTTTTATTTTAAGAGTAAATTTCACATATAATCTTGAACCTTCAAAAATACCAAATATATCTATATGTTTTGCCTGTATTTGGTAAATAAAAAAATGTCAAGTTAAAATTTCTTAATCTAAAATTTTTCACTTTCTTAGTTATCATTTTTTTTATTGTTTATGTAGAAAAATTTTGTATATACTCATAACATTTAACCATTATTCATTTTGTACTCGCAATATTTCAAAATTCCCTGCATGCTCATGACATCATTGATAGATTAAACGAGCATCGACTTCAAGTGGAAAAGTCAATTTTGCCCCTAATTCCTCCAGTTCGCATCTTTGATTTTTGTTACCCTTTACTCCTTGAATTCAGTCATCTTTATCTCCTCTGGTCATCATCACAAATTGCTATTGCGTCTAATTCCTACATGTTAAAATCCTTAATCTACTGCCCCTTCCCCCTTGCTTGATCGACCTCATGTGCTTTGGTGTTCATTGGCACATCATTGAACCATTGTCTCCTCTAGATTTGACATCGTAGCATGCCTCTTCGCTAAGGGAAAAAACGTCAATTATCAAGTCGAACAAATAATTTTCTCAGAATGCCACCTCCACAACCTTGTCACGTTACATGCTCCTTCAACACTAGTCAACAAATCGAATGAGATTTTCCGGCAACAATAGTAGCAGAGAAGACGATGCAAAGGCAGGCATGGTGGAAGTGGGAGCTCTTTGTATGCTTCATCTTGGCATTTGTTTCCTCTTCTCATAGAACATCTTCATCACTTGTATAAATTACTTTGCCCGAAATTTACTCAACATCGCCGTTGATTGCATCTTTGTTGTCATGTACATGCTCATTACCCTCTTATCCCTTCTCATCAACGTTGGCTAGGCTCAAAAGTCCAATTCTTTCCTTTGTATTAGCATCAGTCTCGCCGTATTTGTCCTCTTCCTCCTCGCCGTCTCCATTAGGAACATTGTATACATTAAGATCCAGCAACTATTGCGCCAGATGTAGTTGCAATTACTTCTATTCACCGTACAACATTGTCTGTCAATCTCCTTCCAAGTTGAACCAATTACCTCCACAATCCTTGTGAAATATAAGGTGTGTTTGGTTGGAGGTAACATTTTTGATGAAAAATGTTAGGAGTAGAAATTGTCAAATTGATAGAAAATGATATCATATAATAGAGGTAATAATGAAGAGTAAAGAGAATAAAGTTAAAATAGATAGGTTAGTTGTATGAGTAGTTGTGTATAAATGATTGAAAAGTATGGTAGTTTGTATAGAAAAATGTGAAAAAATAATTAAAAAATAGAGTAGTTATGGAGATTGAAAAGTTTTAGTTGACATATTTTGACCCAAAACAAACACACCCATAATAAGGTAGATTCACCGTGGCAGCCACGGAAATTCTCTATTATGAAAATCCCTCGTTGGCGCCCACAATGATGACAACTGTCAGTTTCATTACATATTCTGCATTCCAGCAAGATACCATCTACAATTTATCATCCTCACAACGTAAATTGTCCCATCAATGCTGCTCCCATTAATGATGATGCTAATCGTTGTGGTTCAAAAATCTTAATGGTAGGAGTTGTTGCTTGAG
Source organism: Annona squamosa (assembly GCA_035584095.1). Taxonomy (NCBI): domain Eukaryota; kingdom Viridiplantae; phylum Streptophyta; class Magnoliopsida; order Magnoliales; family Annonaceae; genus Annona; species Annona squamosa. The sequence continues at coordinate 62,808,162 of JAXCLR010000050.1, read as the reverse complement.
CAAAAAGCAACTCATTTTCATTAGTTTTGATGAAAGGAAGGAAGACATGCACCATCAATTGGTGAAAGCCAATGAGTAGGCACATTCATTTAGATAATTTTGGTATTTAAAAAAAAGCATGAACCATCACACTTAACTAACGGATCAGGATGACATGGCATATAGGAAATTAGGAGTGAAATGTGACGAGCTTCTGAAATTTTTTTAAAATATTGTGGGTATAATAGGAATAACAATCAAATGTCATGGGTATAAAGGAAGATTCCCACATATAATCTTGAACCTTCAAAAACAGCAAATATACCTATGTATTTTGCCTAAGATTGTATTTGGCAAATAGAAAAATGTCAATATAAAATTTTTCATTCTATATAACTATCATATTTTTAAAATTATTTCCTCATTTTTTTATATAAACTACCATATTTTTAATTATTTCTACGTAATGAACCTATTTTAATTTTCTTTTTTTTTTACTTCTCGTCATTATCTTTATCATATTATATTATTTTTTAATTAAAAAACTTTCGTATAAAAATTTTTCGTCCAAAAGTTTTATTATTTTCCAAGCATACATTGAAATTTTGCTTATACTTGTGTCATTGGAGATCCAATAAATAGATTGTTAACCTTTTATAAAATCACAAATATTCTTACTCCTAATTATGATTTATAATTAAAAATTTATATTCTAATAATCTTTTAATATTTATATAATCATAAATTCATATATTATTTGAATATGAAATATTAATTTTGAGCAAGCCAACATTGAATTATAATAAGGCATAGGCGTAGTAACAATTTCACATGAGGTCCCATTTAACGAATCTCTGATGGCGTGAGTATAAGTAAAATTTTAAGAAAATAAGCGAGTGTAGTTGAAAATTTTGAAATTTCATAAATATAAATGAAATTACGGGTAAAATTCGTGGGTATGCGTAAAATTCACCTTTTTTACTTTGGTCATTTATTTTTTGTAAAACTTTTTTGTACTCAAAATACATCTTTTCATCATTTTCCTAATTATATTATGCTCTTTTTCCATAATCTCTCGTGAACATGATCATTTCAACTTTATTCGATTGTCTTTGCTTGAATAAATAAGTGGTTGATACAAGTATATGCATAATGTGTATAAATTTAAAATCCAAAGTTTGAAGTTAAAATTGAAACATTTGTCTTACTTACTCTTTTTTAGTTATTTGTTCATCAAATGTAAATGAAGTAAGAGGTATTCATTACATTAAAAAATTTTCAAACTAAAAATTTCATTCTCTATAATTATTCCTTTACACATTTTTATACAACTATTATACTTTTCAATTATTTTTGAACAATTATTTTTACAACTAACCTATCTATTTTAATTTTATTTTTTTTCCTTGTCATGATTATCTCTATCTTATTATATTATTTTTCATAAGACAATTTTTGAGTGTATTTGGAAAATGATAGAACTCTTAAATAAAAAAATTTTGGTATAAAAGTTTAACAAAAAAATTTTGAATTGATAGTAGATGATGTAATATGATAGTGGTATTGACGAGGAATAAAAGAATAAATTTAAAATAAATAGTTTGGTTGAACAAATAATTATATAAAAATAATTGACGGGTAAAATAGTTGTATATAAAGATGCAAAAAAATTAAAAATATAATAACTGTGGCGAGAGAAAAGTTTTACATTAAAAAGTTTCAGTTCAATACATATTTGTTTCACCCAAAAAATTTTAAACAAAAACTTTTCAATTTAAAATTTTGTGTCTACTCTTTATAACTACAATATTTTTAAATCATTTTTCATGTCTTTTTATATAATTATCTTATATTTCAATCATTTTTATATAACAATCTATACAACTAACTTATTTATTTTAATTTTATTATATTTACTTTTTATCAACAACCCTATTATATAACATAATTTTCTCTCGATTTAAAAATTTATAACGAAAAACTTTTCCTTAAAATGGGCCTTTGTTCATAAATTTTTAAATTAAAACTTTTACCTATTCATAACTATCATATTTTAAATAGTTGTTTTCACTTTTCCCTATATAGTTGTCTTACTTTTGAATCATTTTTACACACTTTTTTATGCATCTAATGTATCTATTTTCACTTTATTTTACACCTCTATCATAGTATATTATTTTTCTTTCGTTTTTAAAAAATTTTTTCATCAGAAATTTTTTATTAAAAGTTTTATCACTTTTGAATCACACTTAAAAATTTTATTATTTCGCAAACATATTCTTAAAAAGTTTTTTTTTTAAATGAACACACTTTCCATAAAAAAAATTTAAATTTTCAAACAAATCCATAAAGGGTATGGTTTTTAAAACATAAAACTTTTCTGATTAAAACTTTTTAGTCTAAAATTTTTTACTTCTCATAATTAATATTTTTTAATTATTTATTCATTTATTCATATATAATTATAATATTTCTTTTCAATCATATATACATAGCTACTCATACATATAACCAATCTGTTTTAACTTTATTCTCTCTGTTACTTATCATTCATTCTCCTATATTATATTATTTTTCTCACATTTTAAAAAATTTTAAAAATCTTTTACACAAAAAATGGTTTATTAAAAATTTTACCACTTCACAAGCACATCACGGGCTTGTTTGCTTAGGTTAAAAAATGTCAACTAAAGCTTTTCAAAAATAAACTTTTACTTTTTATAGGTACTATATTTTTTAATTATTTTTTATATTTTCCAATATAAACTGCTGTACTTTTCAATTATTTTCACGTGACTATCCATACAATTAATTTTTCTATTATAATTTTATTCTAATTATATTTTATTATTATG
>JAXCLR010000050.1:62778668-62805323 GCA_035584095.1 Annona squamosa | reverse complement strand
TGAAAAAATAATTAAAAAATAGAGTAATTATGGAGAGTGAAAAGTTTTAGATTGAAAAATTTTAGTTGACATTTTTTGATGCGTAACAAACGGACCCTTAAACTTTCAAAATAGACCCGTGAAAGGCTCACCGGGCTTAAAAGAGGACGGCCCCGGCGCACCGAGGCCACCAATCCGAGCCGGGTTGAAAACTGCCCGGAGACTTGCCATCAAGACCGTCCATCTTGCAGCCCCCACTGAATGGCCGGTAGGCCCCTTGAATGGACGGTGTCGATCAAGACACAAGGCGATCGGCCTCATCCTTGCAGACGGTCGGAATTCCGACACGTGTTTTCTTATTTTCCACAAGCTTCTGATATTTACCTTTCTGCCATCGCACTTGTTATGGTCGGCCCGGTCCCCGTGAGGCTCCGCCATCTCTAGACGTCTCCTTTGGTTCCGTCCCTCAGGAGGTGTGTGTTTTGGGGCCCTGGTAAAACCCTAGCTTTCGTTTTCTGAGAAGTCTTCACAATCCTGCCGATTTCTTCCAGTTTTTTCGACGTTCTCTATACTGTAAGTAATTGCTTTATCTTATTCTGATGTTGAAATTCTACGTTCTTTTCAGATTTGGTCAGTACGTGGTTCGATCAAATCCATTTTTTTTAAGATAACGATCAAATTCAAAATTTTTTTGGATGGCTGGAATGTATTAGGGCTTGTTATATTTCATACTGCAGATTTCATATTTGTTTTTGATTTAAAAATTAATTGAAGTTTCAGGAAGTATGAGTGGTCGTGCCAGCCGAACCCTCTATGTCGGAAATCTCCCAGGGGATATCCGCGAAAGCGAAGTAGAAGACCTGTTTTACAAGGTTTGTTCGGAGAAAATCCTGTATCTAGATTGCTGTTGCAGCATCTGCACCTTATTTCATATCGTCTTCAAGATTTTACTCTTTGCTCAAAGATATGGCCTTCGTTGATGGGTTTTCTGGTTTCGTAGTTGTAAACTTGTTTAAGCCTATAATAAAAAATGTTTTCCCCCAAAAATGTTTTGTTTAAACTTTGATTGCAGCATGCGCTGCGGATTTGTGTGGGATGACTGTGCAATTAATGGGCAGTGAGATGCGCTTGGCTATGAGCCAAGGGGCAAGAGCTGATTGGTTAACGTTAAGACAAATATGGATGCAATCTCTTATGAACAGAAGAAGGATGCTTTCCTTCTCGAAGGGCCATTGACCATACGAGCATCTGTTCATTGTTTATTCATGCCTAGAACAGGGAAAATTCTAATATAACCATGGATGCCGTTAACTTTTTTATTAAGAAATTGCTGTGGCATGATCGAAATCCATGCTGAGCTGATAGGCAGGTGGTCAAGTCACCTAAGGTCCCAAATAGTGTTGGAATATGTTAGCTCTATTTGAATGATAAGTGTGTCTAGTTTTACATCCTCAGGTTAATAATTGGAAACCAACATTTCAGTATGACCTGGAGACATTCTTGTTAGAAAAATATGAAGGAGAAGCCCTATCCATTCCAAAGGTGGTCAGTTTAACCACTAGGAATTGGACCACATTTTAACTTGGATACATTCCTCTTAGAAAAAAAATATGAAGCCTCATCTTTTCATCCCAAAGGTGGATGGTGTAACCGCAAGGAGTTGGGAACTTTAAGTGTAATTTGTACGTTTTCCTTTTAAAAATGGTAAGTGACAGAGATATACCTGCGTAGACTTAATAGCCCATCATCTTAGTTGTATTTATAAGTCAACTTAGAATTAAGAGAGAGAAGTGACGTTGTAAATAATTATGCTAATTCTGCTTGCTGCAATTACAAGGGACGTGAAAATATATGTCCAAAGGATGTTTAAAAATGTATGAAACATTGCAGGAATTTGAGGAAGTTTAATGTATAATTTACATGTATTAGATCCAGTTGACAGATTGGTTCTCAAGTTAGATGCTGAGGAACTCTTGTTTTTGCTGTTGATAGTGTAGTAAACTTAGTCATGGGATGCCTATGGGCCAAATGATTCCAAAAGGAGCTGGACAATGTTGCATGGTCACTGTACAATGTAGGCTATTCTGCTATACTTGTGATTTTTCAGGTTTTTTTCCACCCTTGCAGAATGAGGAGTGAAAAATGAGTGTATATTTTTAATTTGATAGGGGTTATTTCGGTTTATGTTTGTTCTGCTTGTCTCTGGATTATCATTCCTGCTAGCAAAGGTTTACTGCATAGATTATTGAGGGAAGTTGTTATCTGATTTTCCATCAGATTTGTAGACTTAATGCAAGGTAAAAATAGTGTTTGAGACGTCTGCTTCTCTGCTATTTAACGTTCTATATGTTTCTTCTAATCAAACCTTTTAAGGAGAGGCTACAAGCACTTTTGTAGGGACAAAAGTGAAAGGTTTTAAGCAAGTTTTTAAGTTTCTGCTGTTTTATTATTACTTTTGACTTCTTACAAGGTTTCTTCTTACACCATGCAGTATGGGCCTATTGTTGATATTGATTTGAAAATCCCTCCGAGGCCTCCTGGTTATGCCTTTGTTGAGGTATGGTGTCCTACATGACTCGAAGGTGCTTGAATTCTATTTTTTTCATGTTGCCGTACCTGTTTTAATTCAATAATTGATGAGTGCCCATTGTCAAATGTTTCAACCTGTTTCTTGGCCTCAGTTTGAGGATTCTCGTGATGCTGAAGATGCCATACGCGGTCGTGATGGATACAACTTTGATGGTCATCGGTTACGGGTAGGCTTCTTTGTTGTTTGTTTGGTAGTCTGATGAATTTTTAATCACCCTTATTAAACTTTACAAACATGTTCTCATTGTCCAGATTTTGGTGTACTCACTGCATTTCATCCCAATTTACACGATATGATTTTGAGTTATTATTGTTTCTGTAGAGCACTCTGCAACTTATAATGCACATCAAATAATCGCGGAAACATTTAAAATTGAAAATTTTTGGTATCTGTAAGATGAAATGTGAAATATTATTTTTTAAAGAATCCTAAAAATGTTATTTATGATTTCATATTCTACTGGATATTGGACGCCGACTTGGCTAATACATATTACATATCCAATGCGCATAACTGAAGACTTGTTTTATATTTTAATGTTGCTACAGTTCTTGAGTGAAATATAATTTTTTCACCAGATGATTATGTACAGGATTATTGTTAACATTCACTTATATTGAATGATGCTAGTCAAGCACGAAGGTAAATAATTTCCTGATATAGATTTATGAGTATTGAAAATGTAGGCTGAAATTTGGATTTTCAACTACATATTTATGAGAGCGTGTTGAATATCTTGTGGTGCCATGCATATGACCATAGCACTAATGAAGTCAGCTTTACAGGTGGAGCTAGCTCATGGTGGGCGAGGTCAGTCATCATCATATGACCGTTATAGCAGTTATAGTGGGAGTGGTAGCGGCCGTGGAGGTGTTTCGAGGCGCTCTGATTATCGTGGTTTGTATTTTGTAAATTTTTGCAGCCTACATGATAATTCTTGTGCATGAACTTAAGCGCTGATCATTCTCATCATAAATGCAGTGTTGGTCACTGGTTTACCCTCTTCTGCTTCATGGCAAGACCTAAAGGTACGTTTAATCTCATCTATTGACGAATTTGCATTGAGATTCCAAAAATGCAGGACGTAGTTGGACCATAACAATATAATAAATATGTTTTCTTTGTTCAGGATCATATGCGTCGTGCTGGTGATGTGTGCTTCTCCCAGGTGTTCCGTGATGGTCGTGGTGAGTTAAACTGGCTGACGCTGTAATGGTGGCAATGATATAATATGTTATGATGTATTTATTTCAGGTGCCAAGTTGGCCCTACAAAAAAAAAAAAAAAAAAAAAAGAAAAAAGAAAAAGAAAACCCTCTGCCTGCTGGAGACTTTATGTTTTTTGGGTTTCACTTTGGATCTCAAATATTTATTTTGGCCTTGGACAAATGCTGTATTTTACACACAACACATTGTTTTGGTTCTTGCTCTGTCATTGCCTATTGCGCTGCTAGTCTTCACCATCTTCTAGGAGGTCAACGTTGTAAATTGGATTCTGGTGCCATTTTTATTCTGTTTCCATGGCATGTCAATACCTGCATTTTTCTGTCCTGTGTGCATATTCATTTCTTTAAGGGTGTGTTTGACAGTTAATAAAAAATGTCAAGTTAAAACTCTTCAATTTAAAATTTTGCACTCTCCACAACTATCATACTTTTTAATTATTTTTCACATTTTCCTATACAACTGCCCTACTTTTTAATCATTTCTACACAACTATCCACACAAGTAACCTATCTATTTTAACTTTATCCTCTTTACTACTGATCATTACCCTTATCATATCATATAATTTGACAACTTTTACTTTTCATCAAAAGTTTTATTCATTACCAAACACACCCTAAATATATTTTGAAAGTATCCTGGAATGGGTTTGTTTTGTTCTACCATTTGTAGTTATTGTTTGTTGTATTATGCTGTACATGGTGGTAAAATTAAGCCCTATGCCGCACTTATTATTTATTGTATTATGCTGTTGGAGGCAGTGCAAATAAGCCATATGTTGACGCACAAACAGTTTTGTGCCCTGATTTGGTGACATTGGCAGTTTCTGTAAGCCTTAGAAGCGTAGATTAGATCAACTGATACGCAACAAATTTTTTTGCAATATTTGTTGGTGATTGTGACATTGTTTAATTCATGCTCTTCTTTACCTTTTGCAACCAAAAGAGATTGGGTCAAAAATTTCCACTTTTTTTGTTTGCATTTTGCTTGTTCTGGGGATTGGAAAATATGTGTTAGGCCTCCAGTTTTTGTTATGGGAATTTGATCCATTGCAACAATTTTAAGTTCGTTTTGAATGGCGGATGTGGCGGTCTGTGCTTTTCATTTGTTTTGGTTGCTTGATTTCGATTAAAGAACAGGTTGACTGCTAATTCGTTATCCTACTGATAAGATGCTTCTCAAGTAATTGCTCTTGATTGGTTTTACAGGGACCACAGGGATTGTTGATTACACAAACTATGATGACATGAAGTATGCTGTAAGTACTCAGAACACAATTATGCAGTGAGCTGATCATTGGGAATGTCAGCTGGCTGTCTATTTGTTATTAGAAAGTGATCGGGGACTTACCGGTCCTAGGTTCACTCCATTTCTCCCTTTAATTGTATCTCATGGAATTTTCAACATGAAAAAATTATGAATTTTGACTTTATTCAATTTCATGCATGCAGATAAGGAAACTTGATGATTCTGAGTTTCGGAATGCATTTTCTCGTGCTTATATAAGGGTATCTTTACTTCTCTCATGTTTATTGCTTACTATTGATTGCAGCTTCAAACTTTTTTACATCCATTTGCATTTTTCGGCTGTAGGTGGAGGAGTATGATTACAAGAAGAGCCTCTCAAAGAGCCGAAGCCGCAGTAGGTCCTACTCGAGGAGCCCATATCGTGGTCGTAGCTACAGTTATAGCAGAAGCCCCAGTCGAAGCTATAGTCGCAGCAGAAGCATAAGCAGGTTTGTGATACTCTCTCCATTTGTTCTTCCTCTCCCCTGGATTGATTGGGTCAGCATTTCATAAACCCGTTATTTGATTCAAATGTAATGGTTGTTATACCGGTACAATAATTTTGCAGCAAGTCTCCTAAAGCCAAAGCTTCACGCCGTTTGGCGTCTAGATCTCAATCTAGGTCTGTGTCGCCTCGCTCTCGTTCAGGGTCGAAACCACGCTCTCCATCAAGGTTTGGATTCGTTGTTTCTCCCTTGATTCTACTGTTGGTGCTCGTTGGGTCCTTCCTTTGCCTACATGTAGTAGGCAGTTTTAGGCTTTATTCTATATGTTGTCCATAGTTTTTTTAAGCTGGACTCCTGTAGTTCTGAAACTGACCTAAATATTTGAGTTAAAGCTTTGATCGTAATAATAGTTTAGGATTTTCTGTGTTAAAATTTTCATTTCAGTGACCTCATGGTTCGCGCGATAGTTAGATTTACTTCATCAGGAGCCCTTGCATCTTTTTTGGCGGTTTGAAAAGTCATTCGAGACTTGGGAATAGTAAGGAGGCTTTTGAAGCCTAGCACTTCTTTGGTTATGGGATTATAGGGGGATGGATGTGGTTGGATCACTATGTAGAGACTGTGATTTGTTCTGTGCTGGCAGCTAGTTCCCTTATTTTCTCGCTCTTGCTTGCTATCATTCACATTCGAAATGAGATGCAGGAACATATTTTTAAAATTGTCTGTCACAAGTTATATTTACATTGGTTGACTTCCTCATTTTGATCCATATTCCCATTTTGATGGCTTGAAGTTGTTCAGAACTGTTTATTTAGTCATAGTAATTATCATGGAGAGTGGCTTCCTTCCGAGTTGTGAAATAGTGGAAACTCACTAGTTCAGCTGGTAGGGAATTGAGATGCACTATTAAAGTCATCATTCTGGTTTGGAGGTTCTGATGACCCTTCTATCAACATGTGTCAACAAAATATGCTCTTGAATGTGAATATTAGTCAGTGCAAGCACTGTAAAGACGGTAAACTGATTTTGGTTGATATCCCTTTGTCACACCTTCTTTTCCCTTTGTCATGCCTTCTTTTGATCATCCATTTGATCCCAAGTATTGTCACGAGTGCCTGTGAGAGATGCAATCTCTGAGGTTGTGTAGTATATCTCAGCATGCAGGTGCAGTTTATGTTGATGTAATTCTGGTCGATTCCTATAGGAATTGTATTTATGCATGGTAGCTTTCGTCTAAATGAAGAGGTTATGTCAGGGTGGCAATTGTCACTTACGGGAAAAGTTTGCATGCGCTGCAGTTACCATTCTTAATCGAGGTCATGCCTTTTGTCAATTTTGTCAGTCTGAGGCTAATTCCGTTCCAGACTTAAATGGGAGGATTGTTTTAAGTCTGCAATTTGTGTGCCTTGGTAATACAAGGCTAACTCAGTTATTTACAAGTACAAAGTCAATAGGATGAACTCAGTTATTCAATCTGAGGCTAACGCTGTTCCAGACTCGATGAGGAGATTGTTTTAAGTTTGCAACTGGTGTGATTCGGCAATATAAAAGTCAGTCAGTACAAAGCTAATGGCATGAACTAATAAGATGGAAGTAATGATCTCAAACCTATGTACTTATTCCATGGATGAATTATTATTATTATTATTTTTTTGCATTGGGACATTTGGAGCTTGTGTGAATTTCTGTACTGAGATTCAGTTTTTGAATTTCTTGAAGCTTGTTTTCAATATCTCCCTCATGGCTGTGGAAGTTTAATTTATTTGCGTTCTATTTTCTTATAATCATGGTAATCCCTGTGTTTGCTGTTGTTGGTATATTTCTGTGTGATTATATACCTTGAACTGCGATAGTGTTACACTGTCACTGCAAAAGAAAAAAAAAATCAGCATTGCTCATTTCATCCCCCTGCTTCCTCTGCAACTCCTTGGAAAGGTTAATGTTGTTGTCGTTTTCTGATGGAAAGCTTGATTTTCGTGTGTACGTTATTCTGACTGTGTTGCAAGTGCGGGTGCATGAGGAAAGTTTATTTTTTCTTCTATATTTTCTGATTGTGTCGCAAGTTTGTTATATTACTTACACATTTTATTGCACCTCAAACTTTCAGTATTTCGGTACAAATTGGCTGTTTACAAGTTCTTGACTGGTGCTTGTGTTTTAGCCACTGAATTTGCATACTGGATTTTCTCTTGGGATGTAAATAGGCAAACAATACTCGAAAAAATTTGAAATTCAAAGGGCTTAACCATGCATTCAGTGCTGTTCTTGTTAGTCTCTAAAACTCTGGAATGAACCCACTCAACTTGAACTTTATTCTGAGAGGTGAATGGGAGTCATTGAGTATCAGCACTGCCGGAATGTGTAATTCTCGCTATTTATGAACGTATGCCTTGTTTGTTTTCTAGATAATGGATCATGCGGCGATTTGGGGATTGCATGTTAGGAACTTGATGGGATGTGGTGCAAATGTGGAACTCTTATTGGTTTTGGAGGTATGCTGTTTCGCGAAAGAGCAGCTTTAAAAACCCTAATGGTGTATTAATCCTTGTACATTATGGCATATAGCAGATCCCATCAGCGCGTATTGGGCGGGAAGGATGGGTTTTTGCCAGTAAAGCTGGATAATCGTGAACTGTTTGTTGGGACTTAACGGTCAACAGTAGAAACAGTCTTCAATGTCTTCATCATCATGCTACTAGGAGTTGTGCTCAGGATTCTGGATGTGGATTTTGGTGGTGCAATCAACAAATGTTCCTCCATCTCATGTGGTGTTGCTTCTGTTCTTCATCATAGCACGGGCAGCAGATAAATTGCTTTTTGGATTGATCACTAGCTGCCATATGCTTATGACCTTTTGTTTTCATTGTGCTGAAAGTGACCGTTTTGAAGTTGATATTCATATTTTCACATATTGAATGGCGCTAAAGTTTTTGGACTTTCCTGCTTTTGAGATTATGGTAACTTGACGTGGAAGAGGCGTTCAAGCTTTGGGACCAAAGCTGTCAAAGAAACGTTTTTGGATATTGAATTCAGTTGTTTCTGGAAATTTTGCAGATCTCTATCAAGATCCAGGTCCCCACCAGAATCTGTAAGTTGAATTCTGCAAGTGTGGTATTGCAGGCTATCCATTTTCCCCTCGTTGCTTCCAGATTATTATTTTTATTATCATTACTATTGTTTTTAGTGTTTTGAACTTCCCTGACATGTGATTATGCAGCCCCCTCGCCGCAGACGAGACAGCGGCAAGAGCCCAAAGAAGAGCAGCCGCAGCCGGAGCTATAGTCAGAGCTTATCAAGGTCTTATTACTGGTTTAATGTGCTTCTACCCCCTGTTTTTACCATATCTCCTTTCCTTTCTTTTTTGGTTTTTGTTTCTTTTTGGCTGTTTGAAGAATTGTGGATGTGTCTTTGGCCAATTTGTTTTCCTAACAGCATGCAAGAGACCTCACACTTCACAAGGAGGGCCAACAAGAGTGGAAAAGAGCCTTCCAATTTTTGCATATCCATGGATATTCATTCCTGCACATTTAGCTGAACTAAACCTCTTTTTAGGTCACAGAAAATGGGAAATGGTTCCGTAATGTATTGCAAGCCACCATGAGGTCATTCTCAAAAAGAGGTGGTCTAAGTGGCTTCTCTCTCCCATCTACCATAATTTTTTTAAAAATAATTACTTTGTATTATAACGGAGACCACGCTCCTGATGGCACTCGATGCCAGAACACATACACAATCCCACCCGCTTGTCATAGCACTAGGCTATGCCCTGGTTGTCCTGTTTAACATTTGATTGTTAAAAAGGAACTTGCACCGACTGAAGGTCAGGGAATAGGGACTGGGTATCAAGATTGGGATTCAGGTCAGGACCGGGCATTGCACTTGTCTCACAAATCTGTAATGAATGTTCCCTTATTTACATTGGCGCATCAATAAATAATGTATTGAGATGCCAGTGTAAGGAAGCGTGCTTTATGGATTTGTGAGCCCTAGGTATGATACCTGGTCCTGTCCTGAATCCTAGTCCTAATACCGAGTCCCTACCCCAATCCCAGATCTTTTGAATGTGCTAGTTACATTTATTATTATTATTATTATTATTATTATTATTATTTTTGTCCTGATTTTCATTTTGGTGGTCCGTTGATCTGTCCCTCTGTTACTGATGACATGGTGTTTCTAACTCGCAGGTGAGGTGTTGACTCCCCAGGTTTCGGAGCATGCGTTTAGCTGTATTTCCTTTTATCTTTAGTCCCTGAGATGCCTTTTGCTTCACATGACCTTTGAACTTAGTATTAATATAGGACGGGCTATTGATGTGCACTGAAGTGTTAAGAAAACTATCTTTGAGCTGTTATGACTGTTCATGCAAGACGATTAACGTAATCTTTTCTACATCTTAATGCTCAGCATACGTTCTTTTTTGAGTCTCTCTTCTAACATCATGATGCTGGTTTGTATGGGAATGGGGTCCTCCGTGGATGGGAAGTAAACCAAAAAATTGATTGATATTTTGGTTGTTTGTTAAAAATCCCGCTGTGCATTATATTTAAAATATAATTTAGATAGTTCACAATCAAAATTATATAAATCTGAAGTGTTATTATTAACAAAGTGTTAATATAAGAATTCAAGGGCTTGTGTATTTTTAGATTAGGACTAACATTTAAATAATGTTTATATAATTTTTTAGTTTTTTACTCAGTTAAGATAACGTTGTACTTGATTTATGTGATTTTTGTTAGGATGAGATTGAAAAATTGAATGTTATAATTCCTTCATGCCTTAATTGCATGAGTTTTAAATTCGAAGAGCTCTTGCTTTATTTTTGTTTTATTTTATCTTTTATTATTTTATAATATAGATTTTTTGGACATTTTTAAAGTTTAACTAATGGTTCATTAGAGAATTGAGTTTTTTCGTAATTGAATATGAATGTTGTAGATATATTTAGAATTTTGAAAATATTATGGGTATATGTATGTAAACATTATGAATATATATAGAAATATTTATGTGTAGCTTTATCGCACTACAATTATGGTGCAGTTATCTCAAAATGAGTATCATGTGATCATAAAATTATAATTTATTTCATCTATTGTATTTAGAATTATGATTTTATTATCATATCAATTTTCATCTCAATTGGGTATGTGTGTGGACTTTATATAAAAATAGTATAAATTCAACATAATAAAATAATTTGATGTAAATAAGAATTTTAAATTTGTTTTTTCAATAGGTAAATCATTTGCTATAAAATTTATATATGGATAAATGACTGTATAAAGTATTAATATGTTTAAGTGCATGTAGAGTGTATTTTGGGTCAAATGTATTGTTAATTATTTTGTAGTTGTTAATTATTTTGTAGTTTCACTGCATAGGAAAAGTTTTTATACATATATATTTAAGATAAATATTACGAGTATATTCGAGATTGGGATTGGACATAGTGAGTGTATTTAGAAAAAGTTCTTTTCATTATGAATGATTTTTATAAAAGTGTTGTAGGATTTTGGATTGGTCGTATAATATTACATCTCATCTTATAGAGACGTGATTCTTTACGCCCGGGCTTAGTCTGCCTAACTGCGTCCGCTCCCCGCGCGCTGCCCGCATGCCGTTGGATTGGGCGGGACGAACGACAGCCGTGCGATGGAAAATTTTCAGCCGGCTCCCTGCGACTTCCGGCAAACGCAGAAAAAGAAAACGGAAATTCAAAGCAACTCTCCTCCCACCCACTCCGCCTGTAATCTCTCCCTCTCTACACGGATTCCATTTCTTCCGCGGCATCGACTTCCCGCGAGCCTTTCCGCCTGCTTTCTTTCTCCCTCTCTCCACTGCATCGAGTTCTCCGCCGACCCTCTCCCTCTCTCCCTCTTCCGTCAACAGCTCCCCATTGGCTGAAAAAAGCAGAAGAAGAATACATGAAAAATCATAGCTACGGATTTTGATAGAAATAAAAAGGAAAAACATGAGAGGGTTTCGCCTATAGGAAGCTCCGGAAAAATCCCTTTTCCGATCTCTATAGTTTTCGCTCTCTCTTTTTTAAGGTTTTGTATTTTTATTTTATTTTTCTTTCTTTCTCCGTTTCTGTGCATTGAATTCTGTATTTTCTCATTTGTTTTTTTTCCCTCGATTTTTGTGGTGTTTTCTGGTTTTTTCGGTTGGAATTACCATGAGATTTTCAAGGTCGGTGAACAGGGTGAAATGCGGGGCCTTTTCAGTTACTCGTTTGAAATCTTTGTAATTTTCCTCTTTTTTGATGCAGTATCTTCTCGCAAGGATTTCGTCTGCATAGTTTATTTTGCTGGTTGATTTTTTTATTTTTTGTTAAAAAGCTGGTTGAATTTTTGTTTTGTCTTTTCTTTGAAAAAACAATCAGTGAAGGGTTTGGGGTTTAATATCGGAATTGGAGTTGTGAAAAAATTTTCGTTTTTTGGGAGACTGGTTTTGCTTGTAAGACAGCGAATTTTGGTAGTGTTTTCATTGAATAGCATTGCGGTTGTAGAATTTGATATTTTTTTGCCAGTTTCTGAAGTTTAACTATGGTTAAAGTTTTGTAAAATGGAAGATCGAATGGTTTTCTCGTGTTTTGTAATTTGATGCAAGAGAAAGAGAGGATGATGACGAGTTCAGTTCCTATCCGAGCGTAGTGATCATGTTAGGTAGAGAATCGGTGAGCGCCGCAGTAAGTCTTCAGCATAATTCCGTTCCAACGCTGCCGCTGATGCAGGGCATGAAATTAGTTATGACTAGTGATGGAGCAACCATCTACAAGCCGCCGAAGAATTCCCCTACATTCCACAGCGGCGAGGGAGAAGCTCTTGTCACCCCTGTGGGCTCCACTGCACCGTTTGCCCACCATCAACCCATGAGAAGAAAGCGCGGCCGGCCGCAGAAGTACGGTGCCGGTGGCACTGTGGCTTTCACAACGACGGCCATCAACTCCATGCCTCTACCTTCGCCCCCGACACCACCTAGTGGAGGAAATAGCGGCAGGTTTTCTTTTCCACCGCCCCCTCGTTTATGATGAAGAAGCTGTGGGGGCGGCCACCGGGTTCCAACAAGAAACAGCAGATGGTTGCTTTGAATTTTTCCGTTTTCTTTTTCCGCCTTTGCAGATTCTTCAGGGAGCAGGCTGAAATTTTTCCATCGCACGACTGTCGTTCGTCCCGCCGAATCCAACGGCGTGCGGGTGGCGCGTTGGCAGCGTGCGGGCAGCGGCCGTAGTTAGACGGACTTAGCCCGGACGTAAAGAATCACGCCTCCATCTTATATTATTAAACTTAACATTTCACGCAAGAGATGATAGTAAGTTCCAATTTATCTGCATGGGAGAACATTTCACACCAGAGAACAACAACAAAAGTTCCGACTTATTCGTATGGGATAACATGTCCCACGGGCGAACAGCGACTTCTCACCTAGTTGTATGAGGAGATTAAGCTTTCTACTTATCTACACAGGAGATGATAAACTCTTATCACAAAGGGAGTTGAACATGCGTCTTTTAGCCATCTGCCTGCATCTACTCCCGGTTGTGCTGTAAGATTTTTTTAGCTGGATATAAAACGTCCAATTCTTTTGCAAATTTCAAAAATGAAAAATAACGAACAAATGTAACGAATTATTAAATTTCTGTTGGTCAAGATTTACGCCGGTCCTTGTCTGGGAGTCTTTGAATTCAGTATTAGCGAAGGGTTTAGGCTTGTTTGCAGCTTTTCGCGAACGTCAAGATTTCAGCCTGTACTTATTATTAAAAAGCTAATGCGGAAAGTGTTTGTCTTCGCTTATTTTAAGAGGTTACGTTTCTTATTTGAAGAGGTTAACTTGGAAACGTAAACTTTCCAAACACCTCTGAAAGCGAATCTGACACACGGCCACACGGGTACGCACGTGTTTCGGTGGGATTTTAGAGCGCGATGGGGAGGGAAAAACGAATATTTTTAAAATTTGTGATTGATGTAAAATGATATAAGAAAATTTGAAATAAATGGAGTTTTATTCAACAACTTAGCTTTAGCACACCCAGGTGCATTTAACTTATTTTTTAAATTTTTTTAAATTTTTTCATAAAACTGTTAATGTATGTGTATTTAATATGTATATTGAATTTTACCAATTTTGAAAATTTTTAAATATTTCTTTTAAATTTTTAAAAATATGTCGCAATTATTAAAATGCCATTGATTTTTTTTTTTAAAAATCAAAAGATCTCTAAAATTGGTAAAAATTGATTTATATTTTAAATACACTTAGGTTAATAGTTAGATGAAAAAAATTTCAAAAAAAAAGTAAGGACGGCTCGAGAGATGAGGAAGTCTCCTCTCCTTGTGGCTTCTCCATTCGTTGCTTTGGTGGTCGCCCACTTCACTGGATCTTTTGATAAGGACCAATTAACAAAAATGGATATTTGTATCAGGGTGCACCCAAGGTAAGATCGAATGTAAATTGTGTGGTTAGAAGGAAAAAAAAAATGTTTGAAGTATAAGAGTAAAGTTGGAAAAATAGGATTGTTGAATTATTAAAACATTTAATAAAATAATGTGCAGGAGAGGTAAACTCGGATCTTTCACGTGAAACTGCCGCCAATTACCAAACAAGCCCTTAAACTATTTCAACTAAGAATGAATCGGTTTGACGTCGCTTATGTGCTATGAATTTCCGTACAACTAGGAAATATCAATCTCTGGTGATGCCTTTATAAAAAAAAAAAAAAAGAAAAAAAAAAAAGTGCATGTGAGATCATGAGGTGGGTCGAGAAAATGAGGGCTTGTTTAGCGGTGTCACTTCGTTTTAGTCCATTAATGAAGGGTTTTGTTTGGCTCCACTTTTGAAGGGAGACTGTGCGACTTCAACCTACACCCAGCTTCTTTGATAATTGCTTATGCGATTTCTCCTATGCGGAAGTCGCGCCCTGAATTAGCTAATTCTGTTTTTAATTTCATTAAGAACTCATGTTTGCTAGAAAAAAAATTATCATTTTTGAGAGTGAATTTGTAACTAATAAATTTTAAAATTAGTTTTTTTATCAAAAAAAAATTTAATTTTTTTTAATACATAGTATATGGAAGTTTTAAATATAAGGTGTGTTCGGGAATGGATAAAACTTTTCATGAAAAGTTATAGAGAGTAGAAGTTGTCAAATGATATGATATGATAAGGATAATGATGAGAAATAAATATGATAAAGTTGAAATAGATAGGTTAGTCTTATTGGTAGTTGTGCAAAAATAATTTAAAAGTAAGATAATTATATATAAAAATATGAAGAAATGATTAAAAACTAGGATAGTTGTGGAGAGTGAAAAAGTTTTAACTTTATAGTTTTTACTTATTACGAAACACACCTGTAATACTTTTAGCCAATGGGTGGTGGTTATGGGACAAGAGTAAGGGTGTTTCGCTTCCTAGCAGCATTGGAATCTCACTTGTAAGTACACTGAGACCACACCATTTGGCAATGTAAATGCTGAAATAACATTTAATAGAATTATTCATGCACGTACAAGTAATATTTTCAGATAATTTGTTGAATTGAATTTTCTAAATCAATATAAATCAAATAATTTTATTATATTAGTCCATGTAACCTATTACATTTTTTATATTTAGATGCTCGAAAGAAAATTTACTCTATCGATTGTATTTAACACCATTTATTAAACTAAGAAATCAAGTTTTGTTTAATTTGAGTACATGCATGCGCAACATTTGCTGAAATATATAATTTTGTAAATTATGAAAATGTTTAGATGTATTTACATATGTATTAGAATGCAATAGTACTTTATAAAATTATTTATCTATAAATTAATGATATTTTAAATGGCGTAGATGTTGAAAATAAAATTTTAAAATTGATATTTAATATTCAACTATTTTATTTTGTTAGTTTTACAAATTTTTAAATAGAACCATGCATGATAATAGTAGACAAACAAAGGAGTTTTTCTAATATTATAAATTATGCTAAATGGATAAACAAAGTGTGTTTTTTTGTTTGTCAAACATCAAAATATCAAAAATAAAAGAAGTTACGTGAAAGAAAAGTTTGATAGAAGCAAAACTCATACCATATTCATTTAACGCTTCATTAGATGAGCAACCTGCATATATTTAATTTGTGTAAAGCTTAATTTCTTAATAAAAGAAATAATTTTAAACACAATATATAGACTAAATCTTGATTTAATCATCGAACGAGTTCAAAGTGGCATGACACCATTAAAACATATCCGGCTAAAATCATCTCTTAAGAAGTTTGGTTGGAACTGATCAAAAGGATTAAGGTGCTCTAATGAGAATGTGACCATGTGTATTGTTGTTAATCAGAACAGTCCAATTAGAAATATAAAAAAATTACGAAATTTTTTTCTTGAGAATCCCACCCGAAGCACCTTACAATTTAAGTATCTTAAATCTTTAGTTACCCCCAAGGCTGGGTTAGTTCGTCATCAGCATAGTAGGACAGAGATAGGAGATGCGGGGTATTCGTATGGCTGTGAATGGGATAAGCTTAATATTGGGATTAAGAAAAATAGTATTAAAGATAAAAAAAAAAGAAAAATTAATGATTCAAAATAGTATTCAAAATGGGAAAAAGATATTGTGCATTGAAAAATGAGAAATTTTTTTTATGAAATGAGAAATCTCATTTTATTTTCATCCAATTACATCCCTTCACATACTCTTGAACAGTCAAACGCATCACGATAGAGCATACATGTATAATTGTATACCAACTTTAGTGAATCGTAGTAAATTAACATATATTTTTAAAATCTTGATGGCATGCACATTTACTTATAACATTATCATCTCACATTGTGTTAAACTTGTGTAAGCAAAAAACTTCGGTTAATCATATATTATCGGAATAATTTTTTTTTTGCAAAAATGTCTTTTGTATTGATAAAACTAAGGGTCTCTAACATGATTTGTTTTTGATCGGATAAAATTAATATTTTTTTAGTATAGAGATAAGTCAAAAATTTTAACCCAAATACAAAAATAAGATTGAAATAGGGTGACCATGTCTCAGTGCAAAGAATTCAGATCTATCTTGCACATATTCATTTATTAAAAGTTAAAAGCTTATGCTTAAATCTTATTATCATTTTCTTTTAAAATTTTCACATTTTCTGATTAAAAAATTATAAGCTTGTGTTTAAATCTTATTATCATTTCTGTTGATTATCTTGGTTCGTTGGAAATAATCCCATCAATTAAGATAAGATGAGAATGGGATAATGAAAGATAGTTGTGTTTTAGGAATGGGAAATGATATTAAAAATGTGAAAAATGAGATAGTTACGTATTGAAAAATGAGAAGTTGCATTGGAAATTTAAAAAATTGTTGGGGACGGGAAATTCTAATGTCTGGAAAAACGATGCCAAAATTTTAAAGGATACTATTAAAAATTAAATTACAATAAAATGAAAATTGCTAAAAGCATGACGAACTCTTGAAGATGTTGGAATAAGATATGAGTTTAAGATGGAGAAACGAGATATCAATGAAATGAAGAGATTGGATGAAAAAAATGCTGTAGATTAAGATACGAGAAATTATAATAAGAATATAAAAAAAAATAGGATTGAAAATTGAAAAAGTAAAGTTATTAGATACGAAATAAATTTTTTTTTTTTAAAATAGAAAATCTCATCCCGTTTTCATCCTCTGCTGCCTATTCCATTCTCTCAGTTTGAACAGTGTCCTCGAAACAGTGTCGTCAGAAGAGAGCAACTTGTGTCCTGCACTCATGATTTCTGAGGAATTGTAACCATCGTGACCTACATCCAAAATTAGAGAAGGATCAACTCAAATCATCTTGGATAATTGTTGTAACTAATCTTTTATTTCCCTCTACATAACAATTTTAATTTTTTAATTTTAAATACTATTTTCCCATTTTCAAAAGAAAATTATCCTTTTTAATTCAATCTTCTCATGATATTCACATCTTATACATCATCAGATTTGAACGAGTCTGCATACAAAGTATATTTAGCTGATTTTGATGTTTTCTCTACTTTAACAATTTTACTTTTATTATTATGATTATTATTTATATTTTAAATTATTTCTGTATATATATTAGTTATTGTGCTGAAATTAATGATGACTCATTTAATTAGGGGTATTAATAGATTGGATTAGACGAATTGAATCTTAATCTTAATTTTAATTTATTTACAAAATCTCAACATTAATCCATTCATAGCGTATTTACAAAACCCCTGTGAAAATGACCATAATACCCTTGTGTTTAAAATACAAAATAAATATATTCACTTATTTAAAATTGGTAAAACTTGATTTATAAATGACATAAACCTAGACTAACTATCTTATTAAAAAATTTCAAAAAGACGAAAAAATGGAATTTTAAGCTGGTCTCACATGGCCCCATCTTAAACCGGTTTGAGAGATCACACTCCTTTAATTAATAAATGCACGAGTTAGCGGGTTAAAACCCGTTTAGCTTAAATACTCAATCTTAAGTTCTCAACCCAATAATAAAGGTGTTCGACAAACAGGCTAGTGGGTCAATCTCACTCAGGTAGGTTAACACCCGTACATCCCATGCAATGTGCTCCATGCCCGTTACTTTTATATACCAAAATTGCTTTGATTGGAAGTCAATATCAAATTCGAGTGTATATATAATTATTCAATTTGAAACGTGCAATTGACAGTAACTTTGAAAAAAAAATCTGATTTTTGAAAATTTAAATAGTTTAGTTTATTTTGATGAATATTTTTATTTGTTATTTAATAAGAAATTGTCCATAAATTTTATATTTGGGAAATGATATGTATAAAAGTTATTAAATTCCAAGAAAATGACATAGTGTTATAAGGATAATGATGGAAAGTAAAGATGATAAAGTTAAAATAGATAAGTTAATTATGAGGATAGTTATGTAGAAATGATTAAAAAGTAAGATAGTTAAATAGAAAAATGTGAAAAATAATTAAAAATAGAATAATTAGGAAGAGTAAAAAATTTTAAATTGAAAATTTTTAGCATAATAATTTTTTTTTCTTATTATCAAAAACAAACGTAGAGTAGCTAAGGAGAGTGAATAATAATAAATATAGTCGATTGCTAGCTTGATTCGAATACAAATCAGTTGAATCATATAGCTTTCTTAAAATCTCTTCTTTCAAGACCAAAGTCCAAGAAAAAGGAAAGAAATATTATCCTTCTGAAATAATAATAAATATAGTCGTATATGCATACAAAATTCCACAGCTTCTCACGTGAAAAACTCTTCCTAACAATAGGTTTTTTTTAAAAAATAAAAAAGAAGATAAAAGCACTATTGGTTGAAGATAATGCATGTTAGACATTGTCATGAGTTACGTGAGACGAAGATGGGACGAAAAAGTACTGTTGTATATTAAGAATGAGTAAGTTTCTAATAAAAATGTATGAAAAATGAGAAAATAAGTTTTTTACTTTTTGAGAGTGAGAAAAATATTTTTGGAAAATAGAAGCTTTTATCATCTCATCTCACCTGTGAACAAGTAATTCTCTAATATATTATGGGTCAGTTTGCCCAGGCAAAAAAATTAACACATCATCGCACATGCGATGATTAAGAGCGTATTTGATTATACCTAAAATTTTTAAAATCAAAACATTATTGGGGGTGTTGGTTAACACTTAAAATTTTTTAAACTAAAACTTTTCAATCTAAAAAGTTTCATTCTTCGAAATTATCTTATTTTATAATTATTTTTTTCTTGTACAGTTGTTATACTTTTCAATCATTTGTACACAATTATCTGTATATTTAGTATAATTATTTTAACTTTATTATATTTAATCCTTATCATTATCCCCATCATATTACATCATTTTAAAAACTTTTATACTAAAATTTTTTTTACCAAAAGTTTTATTACTTTCCAAACAAACACTAATATAAAATTTTTCACCCCTTGCAACTATTTTATTTTTATTTATTTTTTCATATCTTCCAGAACAACTATTCTACTTTTGCAATTATTTACAGATAACTACCCATACAACTGACATATTTATTTTAATTTTATTCTTTTTAGTCTTTATGGTTATCTTTATCATATCATATCAATTTCTTTCATTTTAAAAACTTTGGTTGTGTTTGGCAATGATTAAAAAATGTTAAGTTAAAACTTTTCAATCTAAAACTTTTCACTCTCCATAGCTATCATATTTTTTAATTATTTTTTCACATTTTTCTGTCAAACTATCCTATTTTTCAATCATTTCTACATAAATATCCACACAACTAACCTATCTATTTTAACTTTATCTTTTTTACTCATCGTTATTACTTCTGTTATATCACATCATTTGATAACTTTTATTCTTCGAAACTTTTCACTAAAAGTTTTATCAATTAACAAACACAACCTTTGTGTGTTTGAGAAATGATAAAACTTTTAGATGAAAAATTTTTGGTATAAAATTTTAAATTTAGATAAAATAATACTATATAATACAGGTAATGATGAAAAGTAAAAAATAAAGTTAAAATATATAAGTTTAGTTGTATGTATAATTCGTACAAATGATTAAAATATAGAGTAGTTACATAGGAAGATGTGTAAAATTAATTTAAAAATTAGTCAGTTGTAGAGAGTAAAAAAATTTAAATTAAAAAATTTTTCTATAAAATTTTTTACTACTTTCCAAATGCACCCTAAATTAGTTTTCTATTATTCCGCTCTTTTAAAATTAATGTAGACCAACCAGTCTTTCTACAGGAGAACACAGGAGACGACGCCCTTGAAAATAAAAGATAATGCTCCTAGATCAATACCGGGATGTGCTGGCAGTATGCCAATGCTGAGCACCAACTGAGCTGTAGCGTTAAGCTCTTCTTAAAGTTTTTAGGGCGTGTTTTAAGCCATGCGACATTCTTGAATTGATATAGTTAATATTTCTAAGACATTTTTTATTTTCAAAACAGATTTTTCAATTTCTAATACAATTTTATTCATTTTTAATACACATCATTACATTCTCATCTCAAGTACATATTCGATCCAAGAACATTGTATGGTTTATAACATACCCTTAATGCGAAAGATTCGAGAGAATAGATAAATTTAGCACAACAATTTCAAAAAGCGCATTACTTCTGTGCTTATGACGGACCTTGTACCTGTCCAAACGTCTATTGGAAAACGTAATAGAGACAGCAGATCCTTGAAAATTAGGATTGTGGGCCATGCGGCATTCGTGCTACGTACCTAATTGTGATTGCTTGAATTTGGATAAGGAGACGATTGCCGACGCGCGCCTAGTCCAGACCAATGTTGTTAAAACCGGACCGGCCGGGAACCGGTCCCGTATCCGGTTTGAATACTAGCGGTTCGGTTTAATTATGAAAAACTGCCCGAACTGCTGACGGCGGGCCCTAATGAAGTAATAATATAAATGAAAAAAATGAATGAAAGAAAATTCGAAAAATCAGCAATTGCTCGCACACGACGCACAGTCGCCCTCCTCTTTTTCTTCCCGCTGTTGGTGATTTGGAAACCCTAACCGTCCACCTGCCGCCTCATCGTGAAAGCAGTGGGTAGCCTTGCCCGCGCGCCCGCCAGCCCTGTCTTCGTCCTCGTCGCTGTCCGCGTCCACAGTGCCGCCCGCCAAGCCCGCCACGCCGTCTTCCTCGCGACACGCCCGCCCGCGAGCCTCGTCTTCCTCGCCGCCACCGTAGCATCCGCCCGCAAGCCTTGTCTTCCTCGCTGCAACTGCAGCACTCGCCGTGCCGTCCTCGTCGAGTCCCTGTGCCGTCATCGTTGTCCGCGTAGTCATCGACTTCTGCGCCGTCCTCGCGGCGCAAGCCGTCTTCGCCGTCCGCGCCGTCTTCACTGCGCGTGCCGGACCGTCTCGCCGTCGCCGGTCATTGCTTGCAGCTCGCCGTCTCGTCCCTGCCCCGGCCCTACTACGGGAATTATTTCGGTGTAGTCTGAAAATTTATTTTTAATATTTTATTTATTTCATAAAATTCGAGTGCTGCTTAAATGTCGATGCTATGAAATGTCTTTAGATACTGTTAGATACTTCGATTAAAGTGATTTTCATTAAATCATATTATTTGGGTTTTAAGTTTTATAATTAAGATATAAATGACCTCATAAAAAGTTAAAGATCATGTTACAGATGTTAAATTAGGATTAACTTATTAATATAAAAAGTTAGATACTGTTAGATGCCATTAGATTCGGTTAGATGCTATTAGATGTCGTTAGATGCTATTAGACGTTGTTATATAAGGTAGATTTCATTAGATCATATTATCTGAGTTTCAAATTTTGTAATTAAAGTATAAATGACTTTATAAAGGGCTCAGAATCATATTACAGGTGTTAAATTAGGATTAACTTATCGATATATTTACTTAAAATTTAAAAATAATTTAATATTGATGATATCATAAATATGTCATGCTGACGTCACCTGTTCGCTTAACCAGTTGAACTGGTTCGAACAAGACTAGTTCCTTTATCTGTTCGACCGTCGGTTCGGTTCTGACAACGTTGGTCCAGACGCTATTGCCGCATTGACCTTGACCTGTGTGGTGTAGCGCAACGAAGTTGAAAATTTTGAAAATAGGCCTTGTAAGTTGGCACAATTGCATTTTTTTTGATTTCTTTGCATAATTGCCTTTTGGCATTGGCAGTTTGCATAATCGATAAATGCAAGTCCGTAACCAGTTTCGTTCGTTTACAAAATAAATCATAAAGGCTTTTGATTTTGAACTAAACCTTATAGTTTGTTTGGAGGGCAACTTTCGCATATTAGAAGGTTTTTTTTTTTTTTTGTTGAAAATAAGCTTCTAATTTTTAAGACATCGTTCATCTGGTGCTTAATAATTCATGCACGTTAATCGCAAAGTCCGTTTCACAAGGATTTGAAACTCACAGGTTTATTTTGTAAATTGGCAGAACACATCTGAAACGCAATTATTCATATTTATAAGGTCTATTTTGTACAGATCCCGCTAAATTGCAGAGGTGGCACGTGTACACGCTGGCGTGTAGAGGATAATGAGAGAGACAAACAAGCAATTCAAGAGTTGAATGGAACCAATCCAGAGTCCCAACGAATCCATTCTTTTGTTTATTGGCTTGACGTAAACATCTTTGAAGATTGATGCCCCGCTTCTATCTTATCCCATCCATTTTAATTAATTTGATGATTGAATAAAAATAAAAATATACTTCACAAATTATATTTAACGTCATTTATATTGTTATTGAAACCACATCAATCTAATATTATTATACACGAACATCATTTATAAATATATAAAATTATTATAATAAAATAATTTCATTTGAAGTTGTATTTTCAATATTTTAACTATCTACGTTATCGTTATTACTACGTAGATAAATAGTTTTATCAAATATTATTCTATTTTAATGATTAGTGAATGAAATTAAGTATTTTTTATAATTTATACTGAATATATATATAAGCAAATGCATTCCATGCACATAGACAAATTTTTTTAATTTTTTAGCTAAATAAATAATATTAAATATCATAGGTAAAGTAAATTTATATAAAATTGGGTATATTTAATCAAATTATATAAAAGTGAGCATCTATTTGTTAAGAAATACATATCTGGAGAAAATTAAACTTATTTTATGGGGTTTTAAAATTGAAAGCATGTCTAAATGATTTCAATCAAATTAATGAGGGTACCATGTTTCGTAATATGGTCAATTTTGGCATGAAAATCTGGGGAAATCCCTTCCATTTTCGCTTGCGCATCTTCTGGCCGGTCATTGTCGAACGGAAGTAGCATGGCCGCCATGATAACAAAATATTCTAGCAAGATGGAGAAGGGGAAGCACCGAAACTGGTGCTACAGCAGTCCACATTGTTTAGTGCAACAATTCTTTATAATATTTGCTGTAAAAACAATACATTTATCTTACACTTGATCATTCACGACCGGTCCATTCATAACACCCACTCTTAAATTTTTTTAATAAAACTATTAATTTAAATATATATTATATATAAATTAAGTTTTAGCAATTTTGAATTCGGTGTAAAACTTAATTTATAAATAATATACATCTATAATAATAGTTTTATTAAAAAATTTCCAAAAAATAAAAAAATAGTTTTTAATGTGCCCTCAACGGAAGTGACAGTGACACCCCTCTCCATTTCAGCAAAAAAAGGTAGGTATTTGCAATTTCGACAAAAATTATATTATGATTGAAAATTTGGTAACTATATAAGCAAGGATGCAAAAAGTACTTATTTTATTGATAAGAATTTGGATGAAGCAGAAAATTAAGTCACTTAAACATAAATAAATTAGCCCATTAAGCTATTAAACAAGTGATTCCCTCTCAAACTGAAAAATTAAAACATGATAATAATAATGAGAAACGAGAATCAGATGTATGTGGTAGATGAGAAGCATCAATCGACCATCTGTCTTTCGCTCCAATCAATTGTCATCGCCTCCTTCTCCTCCTCCACTCGCGACTTCTCCAATCCCATCATTCATCACACCAGTGGCCCACCTCCCACTTGCCTCCAAAATCGACGTTCGTGATAATTTATTACTACTTTTGACTCAGCTTCCAAATCCAACAACAGTCTCAAATATAATTCATTTTTTACTAAAATGCATTTCTATAAATATTTCAAAAATGTTAATAATAAAATTCGAGGCATACCAGAGACAAAAACTGCCCAAAACATAGAGAAGTTTGGCGTAATGACAGTGTTGAAGGGAGGGACCCACAGATCGATGTGGTGGATATGGCGTGATTTGGACGGATGAATTGCGTGCATATCTGCCACAAGGGGAGAAAAAAAAAAAAAAAGTGGCCGACAGCCCATGGATTGCAGATCGCTTGTGATACCGTGCGATGCGATGCCTGTGGCTGTGCTTCTTTCTTCATCCTCACCGTCTTTTCGACTTATCGATAAGTGTTTTTTTTTTTTTGTTGAGATAATAAAAAAAAGAATTTTTTTATAAAAAAAATTTAAAGTATGCCTTGCACGTATGCAGAATTACCTTTTTGCACGTATATATATTTTGGAATATCAGCATTGCAATCGAATCTTTACAAAATGAGCTATTTTTTAAATTTTGGTTTTCAGCCAAATGGTCAAGAATTAATGGTCCATTTGGCTACAAACTTATACGTAAAAGTCAGTTTCTCATCACTACTCCAGCAATTTTTAAAAAATAATTTTATATTTTAATTACCTAATTATCTTATTTTTCTCATTTTTTCCCTATATTTTAAGCATCATCTTTCTTACACTTAAATTTTTTTTTTACCCCACTTGTCCACTCCCCTTCCTCTCCCATGTTACCGAACCTAAGGATAATCTAAAGACTTGAACGTGATAAGAATATGTTTCTAAAATAGGTTTTCAATTTCCATTACAATTTTTTTTATTGTTTCATTATAATTATTATCATTTTGAATATGCGTCATTATATTCTCATTCCATTTTCCGACGCTTAAATTCAAGCTCACTAATCCTTCCCCACAAGCCAAGAAAATGATAAACCTTGTGTTCTATAAAATCCATATGTAAGTAAACCGGCTGTAGGCCAATTGGTGTCACATAAGGGCTCATGTGCCCAGGGTCGGAGTTTTGAGTTCCCACTCTCGCAGAAGAAATATTCCCATATGTAAATGCCGCTGGGGTAACTGCGTTTGGCCCAGTGGGTTGCAACTGCGATTCAAACGTTCACAACAGCAAAAAGTGATAAAATCTCCTCAAAATATTTCCCTGGATGGGTTCACTAGTTAAGCTATTAGGCATAGTGTAGAAAAAAATCAGAATATTGATAAAATTGTTATAAAATAATATTTGGATATTAGAAGAATGTCACGAGACTCTATCATAAGACGTTAAGATGATGTAATATATTGAATATTTATTAGAAAAAAATACACACAAGTAAAAGCTTACGCCGTGGGGACTTATGAAACCCACCGTGGTTGGGTACTCCCACCTCCGCGTGGCTTCTGAATAGCCCCAGGCGTCCTCCTGCAACGCCACCCACAACCTCCGCCAATCCTCGTCCACCAGACCGATACCACGTATCCCAAGACTGTCAAAAATGGCGGTTATTCCTTTCCATGTTCTGCGGCGCACGATCCTTGTTACGCCCACGTGGTGCAACTGGATTAGTTAGAATACGTCAGCTAATGATACGTTCATTCTTTGGGTTGACGCTTTAAATGATTTTTTTAGCACAGATTAGGATGGGCTGCTTTGACAGCACCAATAAATTATTTTTTTTTTCAAATAGGTCCGTTGGCTCGCCCAATCTACCTCTTTTCTTTCCATTTTTGGTAGGTCGTTTGGATTGGGTGCATTTCCCATGCCTAGATGCAGTTAGTGGGCCATGCTTACCCATTTCAAAGGTAACGTTACCCAATTCAAACAACTAGCCAAAAATACATCTATGCATAAAATAATAAACAAATACGTTATAATGTCTTTAAAATCACTTAAAATTTATTTTTAGCTTTTAGAATAATTCACTTCTTTCATTAAAATGACTTTTGCTATCTCATTTAGATACACAAAAATGAAATAATAGTTGATTTGAATTTGATAAAATTATCAAAAGCTATTTTAATAATTTACTTAGGCAAGACATGATATATAAAAGTTGGACCCGTGTTTATATAACATATTGCCTTAAAATTTAGAACTAACTTCAATTTACTAGCGCATGATTGGGAAAGAGTCACACTGTAGGTAGGGGTACAACTCGGGCTCATGAAACTTGGGTTCACCTCAACCCTAACCCTAACCCTATTTGTAAAACTTCAACCCTAACCCTAACCCTATTTGTAAACCTCAACCCTAACCCTATTTTTGAAATTCGGGCTCGGGTTGAGTTTCAGGTTGACATTCTCCCATTAATGTCTTTGTTACTCATCTTATATATAATTTTTATCACAAACCTATTGTATAAAATTATTTCCAGATCGCTAATCTTGTCTAACATATTATCACAAACCTTGACAGTTGGTGTATTTTTTATTTGCTCACTATTGATTTCCGGATCGCTAATCTTGTCCGGCATATTACTTGAACTATCC
>JAXCLR010000050.1:62768135-62778568 GCA_035584095.1 Annona squamosa | reverse complement strand
TAAGAGTAGAAAGAAAGAAACTTGTTTTGAGCATTCTCTTTGTATCAAATAGAATATGGATTATGTGTAAACGTTGTTAATAAAATTGTATTATTAATCATTAATTGTATTTTTTTACTCCTCTATTGTTTTAAGCTTATTTATAACTATAATTTTAAAGTTCTCATAAATTTTTCCATTGGAAAAAAAGATCTTAAAAAAATTTAATATTTAGTATCACAAGATTTTGTTGGTCAAAAGGCTTCAGTAGAAAAGGCGTGAAGAGTAATTTAAAAAAAAAAACTGTCGGACCTGTATCGTAATGTAAATTGTGAATAGGTATTTTGTTGAAATCACTTAAAACGTTAGATTGTCTTGGTGATGAGCTGTCCATGCTTGCCATGCCGTACTCCTGTTGTCCATCATCCATCCATGAGTAATTTGTTATTATTATAATATATTATTATTATAATACATTATCATTTTATATAAATGCAAATTTGGGTTCGGGCTTGCCTGAACCCGAAACTGAGACCTATTTGAATTCGGGTTCGGGTTGAAAAGATCACAGTTTCAACCCTGCATTTTTTCGGGTTCGGCGGGCTGAGTTCGGCCGAACCCGACCCAAGTTGCACCCCTAACTGTAGGGAAGACTGAGCTTTTGAGTCTCGACTTGGGGAGTTTGCTTTTCATTTTTAGAAGTAATGTTTCCGTAGTTAGTTAGCAAAATTGTTAGATTTATACTTATGAAACTATGAATAGAATATGTACTTGGGTTGAGTTATAAATATAAGAATTAAAAAATAAAAAAATTAACTACAATTTTCATTGATTCAAACCAACTCTCACTAAGATTGTCTTCATTTCTCTAGACTAAGGTTGGTCTTTGTGTCTCAAAAGAGCAAACCCTGGGCCTCAAATGTGCTTAATACTTACTAATGAACCATTACTTGACTGCCTTAGAGTGCTTACCTTTTTGTTTGTGTATCGTGATGAGACAAAATGTAAGCTTGTTATTTCCATCATTGTTGTTTCGTCCCTCACACGTTACCTTGGACAATCAGGTTTCATTTATCCTTATGTTAGAGCTAGTTACTTGGAAAAGGCCTAAATCTATTGGAGTGTCTTCATTATTTGTGATCATAGTTGACCTTAGGCCCAGATCACTTTGACCTCAGGCGCAGATCACTTTGACCTCAATGCATTAGACCAAATTAAGACCATTCAAATAAGAAGTATGTACAAGGGTCACTCTACTAACAAAAAGGGCGCATGAGATTCCCACAGCAATCAATCCTTAAGTTTGTCTTATCTCTTGAAAATTTTGTAAGATTTTAGACATTTTCACTATCATAGCTAGGGGATATCTTTGTGCTATTCTACCTTTCATTAGTAGATTTTTTCTTCTAAGATTTTTGGTAGGTTTCAAAACAAACAAACTTTCCTTTTCATATAAATCCTAATGTAGTATACTTTCCTTCATTCTCCTTCAAGCCTCGACATCTCAATTGGGCCCCATCTTTGCAATCTTGGACATTTTTAACTTCATTGTTTAGTACCATTTTGAGTTTATATCAAGTTTTCAATAATTATGGTTGTAAGATCGTAAATCTCATAAGTCTCTATCTAAAGGTTGAGGTGGTCTCAAATAGATTTTGACATAGGGCTAAAATTCCAAAGGGTTCCATTAGAAGGATGTGAATTATCAATAAGAAATGATAAAGGGTTGAAAGATGTGATGTAAGTAAGATCCTTGCAAGAGTAAAACTCTTACCCAAATTGGAGAATTGATGCCCTTTTTATAACAAACTTCCATATCCAGAAGGAGAGGAAGTATCTTGAGAATGTTGTCTAATCTCTAAGATTTTAGGAGATATCTATTTGCTTTATGGGAGTTTGTTAAGAAATATGGCTTATTAGAAGGTGGGATTAAATAAGTCTATTGCCCATGTGCCATGACACATAACACTTTATGATTAGTTGATTTGAGATTTAGTAATATAATGAATATTTACCAAAGGTGGATAAATGGAAGAAAGATTGTCTTGGAGTCACCACTTCCTCTAAGCCCCTCCTTGATATTAAGGATGCAATTTAAAGTTAGTAGATTGAGACTTTGACAACCAAGCTTAAAAAGCCTTTTGGATGGGTGAAAAATATTGTCTATCTTCTGAAGAAAATCACTATCCCCAAGTAGTCCTTCACTGACTCTTAAGAGAAATTTACTAGAGAATCTCAAAAGGAATCTCTATTAGCAGTTAAATTAGATACAAGTTAAACTTACCTCAGTAGTACTGACGTTTGCCCCTATTACAACAAATGCCTCCCACTCTCTCTCAGCCCCTCCAACATCAATGGCTACCTAATCTCTCATTCAACACTCCTTTCTTCGCCTCCAATCACTCTCTTTCAGACCCCTTTTATGACCCTTTTTGTCCCAAGTGGAGCTCACTTCAGGTCCCATGCATCCTACAAAGGTACCAAGCTTACTAGACCAAAGGTTGTCTAAGCACCAGACGTTATGCTTAACAAGGTAACTTAGCTCGACGCCCATGCCCCCATGTATAGCCTCTCTAACCTTATTGTTCCACGTCTCTCTAATACAATCTCACCTCTCTCTCGCTAGCTTTACGATGTAGCTATTATCCAACCTTCTCTAAGTAAATACCATTTCTTCATAAACATCGATTATCTTACCTATAGGCCCTATCATATTATCTTTGATTTCCTAAATCTCAAAGATGCCTATCTTTAGACTAGAGTTTAAACCCCACGGACCATGTTGTAAACTACAACATCCACATTAACTTGAGAAACACCTTAAATGGCCTTAAGTATTGAGCCTTTTTTGCCACCTTTGATAAGCGATGAAGACATGATTTACATCCCTCACCCCAATTCAACATAGGTAGAAAGTAATTGATCAACCTCCTTGAAGCTAAATTTAACAATCAATATTAGCAGCATATCATTATGGTACAATTGATGTGCATTTGACAATCTTCTAATGATCTTCATGGGAAAATCCATCATTTTGTATAGCATAGACATTGTATCTTGACTTGGGTCTTTTGAATGAAACTTTAATGCCACCCCCTACCTAAGGGATCTTTATTAGATTTTTTTGCTATAGAAAAGGAAGCTTGGCCTTTTTCCTCTCCCATAATAATCTTTTATGTGTAAATATATAATGGTTTAGATTTGAAAAAAATTTAACAACAAAGAGCAAAATATAGTATTAAATGACGCCCCTCTTGTATTTAAATTATTATGAAAGTAGAAGCAATTTGTATTTCAAAAAAGGTATTGGTTAAATGTTCAAACACAACTTCAATTTTAAATTGATTTTAGTTTTTTAGTAATTACGTTATCTTTTTATTTAAAAACCTCATTTTTATTTGACCTATTGGAGTTTTGCTTTTATCAAACCTTACCTATATGTAACCTTTGTACATTTTCTCCACTTGATGGTTATGGAAAATTCATTCAATATTAAGTGTCATGGAAATCTCATCGTTTTTCTAGCATCATAATGTACAACATCATCTACAAATGTGTAACATTAATGTAATAAAACAATTTGATATTAAATATCAATTTTAAAGGTTTTTCAATATATAAACCACATAAAATTCCATTAGTTTGGAGAAAAATTATTTTATAAAGTAACATTATATTCTAATTAAGAGTGTTAATAGTCATGATCAACCCATTAACCCGATTGTCGATCCATTTATAAATGAATTTTAATTAGAATTTTTGAACAAATGACTTATGATCTACCAACTTATCCCTATGAGTATTGTCGTGCTTCTATCTTTCCTTAACAGTAACAATTCCCCTGTACTCTCTCTCCCTCTTTTCCCTTCTCTATTAATCCTTCCTTGTTAACATTCTCTCTCTCTCTCTCTCTCTCCCCCCTCTCTTAGACCTGTCACGTTGACTGTTGCCGATCCCAAATTAAGATGATCAAATGGGTGTTAAGGAGATGTTCTATTGGAGCATTTGTTTTCAAGCCAAAATAATTTTAGGTATGTTGACTTTGAGTTTTCAATTATTAAGATTATAAATTAGTAGCATGATGACTAGTTTGCAATATATATACATAACTTGTTAAGAACCACTTATTTATTAAACAAATTATAAAGAGGTTAGAATTGGAGTTTTTTAAATGGATTGAGATTGAGATTGAGATTTTTTAAATAGGTTAGGATTAAGATTAATTTTCAACTCATCTAATCCAATCCCTTAACACTCATAATCCTAATACACATGTGAATGGGTTT
The DNA here is from genome assembly GCA_035584095.1 of Annona squamosa. Classification (NCBI taxonomy): domain Eukaryota; kingdom Viridiplantae; phylum Streptophyta; class Magnoliopsida; order Magnoliales; family Annonaceae; genus Annona; species Annona squamosa. The sequence continues at coordinate 62,774,303 of JAXCLR010000050.1, read as the reverse complement.
GACATAAATTACACATAAATATATATTTTGTTGACACATGCACACTTTTGATTTGGATGAAATATGGTCTTCTAGCCAAACAAATGATGATAAATATAATAGATAGTGTGAATTTTATTTCAATCATTAAGGTGAAAAAATGGATGAAGTTACATGAATCACCAATTTATAGTGATTGAAATGGTCTAATAGATGTGCTTTTTTAGGATGATTATTGTTAATATGGGCAGAGAGAAGAGTGTGAAAGTAGAGAAGATAATAACTTTAAAAAATATGAGAATAACAGAGAGAAAGTGAAAATAAATAGGATAGTTATATGATAAAATGATAGGACCACAAGGATAAAAATACAAAAATAGAATAATATGGTAATTAATATGTCAAAATTTTTTCAAAAATACATAGAGAGGGAGAGGTGGGAATGTATATTTCCCGTCCACACTTGGTACCACTGTGCCTAAGAAAATAGCATTAGTTAATCACTGAGAATAAATAATAGCAAAAAAATAAATTATAGTGTCCGTCCCCTGTTTTGCTAGAAATGGAGCGAGATCGGTGGGCAAAGAACCATATTTATGAGGAATTGAAGCCGTCGAATTCCAGCATAATCAATCTCTCTCTTGCCCTTCTCATTCATCGTGTCAGCGTCGCGAAACTACCCAAATCCCCTAGGGGAAGTGAAAAAGAAAGAAAATCTCCCACTGAGCCAACGTCTTCAATTCCTCTCCCATTCTCGATAAATTCATCGCCTCAAATGGCCCCATGTAGCTTACGAAGGGGAAGACCCCGTTCCGTTTTTCTCCCAACCACGCAGCAACGAGGAATCGAAATTCGCGCAGAATTGAATCTTTTTCCCCTCCTAACAATACCCACAAATCGAAACCTCTAGAAACATAGAAATTCTCCGTCTTTTTGCCTTCTCTCTGTCTCTCTCTCTCTTTCTGCTAGTTCAGGAGGAGGATAAAAATGGCGGAAACTGCTTTCTCTCGCCTCTCGGAAGACGTCCTCCTCAACATCTTCCTTAAGCTCGAAGAAGACCCCCGCAACTGGGCCTGTCTCGCCTGCGTCTGTACCAAATTCTCATCCCTCGTCCGCGACTTCTGCTGGAAGAAGAAATGCGCAGAAAACATTCCTTCCATCGTCTCCGATCTCCTCTCCTCTGCCTCCGGCGCCTCCACCGGTCCTCCCGGCGGCTGGGCCTCCCTCCACAAGCTCGCCATCTGCTGCCCGGGCCTCCTCCACGCCGGCGTCCTCCTGGAGAATTCCGACTTCGGGCTCGAGCGCGACATCGGCCCCGACGAGAATTACTTTCGGATTCAGCAGCGGACGGCGCCTGTCCCTTTACCTTCCTCCCCGCGCGCCTCTGCCCAGTCCGTTGCCATAGTCCCATCTCCCGACTCCGGCTGGTCGCTCTTCGACGATCTTTATTTTGATACTGTGTATGACGTCTCCGAAGCCCACACGGCCAGCGCCGCCGCCGCCGCCGCCGCCGCCGCTGCTGTTACCGCCGCGGCGACAGCAACAACAACGGATGAGATGGAGGGGGCTGTGGTGAGCATGGGCGGTGATTGCTCTGTGAGCAGCAAGAAAAGGAAGCAATGCTGCGACGACTTCCGATCGCATTTGGCTTCTGAGGTGTGGAATCTCAGCAGAGAGCAAGGGAACAAGCTGCTGGCAAGTCGCTTCCGAGGGGACTGCTTGTATATCTGCGATTGGCCTGGCTGCGTTCATGCGGAAGAGAAGCGGGACTACATGCTCTTCCGGGGTGTTTTCAAGAATTTCAAGCGGTCTAGGGTCTGGAGGTCGATCAACGACACGAATCGAAGCAAGATTGCTTTGGATTGCGCCTTCTGTTCTTGCAGGGAGACGTGGGATTTGCACTCTGCTTTCTGTTTGAAGCGGATCTACGGGTACCATGACGATGGGGAGCCAGTTGTCCGGGCGTATGTCTGTGAGAATGGGCATGTCTCTGGGGCGTGGACTAAGCGGCCCATGTATGCCTAGCGTATGCCTCTCCTGCATTTCCTCTGTTTTGGGGGTAACTTGGCTGGCAAATGGAAACTGAATTAGCTATTGGTTTAAGTATCAGCCAGAAGATGTGTCTGTTGAGTTTCTGATTTTTGTTTTCTTTGTCATTCATGCTTGTAAAGATTTGAAGATTGTTGGGGGGCTGTTGATTCTGGTTGATGATGCCTAGTGTTTAATAGTTCTTCTATGTAAAAGTTCATTGATATGCTTGGGCTTTCATTTTCACGCTGAGGAGCATGAAATTTGAACACGAAGAAGCAGAATACTGAAGTGGTTCTAATTGTAATGCTTCAACCATTCAGGTCCATCATCAACTGCATTAATGATCCATTGGGTGTTAGTGCACATCAAGAAGAATGAATCTCTAGCAGACATCTGAAGCAGGATTGTGATGTGCTTTTTGCTTTGGGGGATATAATTTTATTGGATGATATTCACGACTACAATGCCCATCTAGATCAGTAGCAGGAGGTTGAATGGAAAATACCTGTAAGTTTGTTGTGGAGATTGTGCTTATGCTGTATATGGAAGCTTGATTGGGCGACTTCAGATTGATGGGAGCGGAGATAGCAGCCAATGCTGAGGCATTTAGCCTTCACTTGTCAATGTGATGACTCCAAGAAGTCCAGATTTAACTTTCTGCTGTGGTGGCAAACCTCGGCTGTGAATCTCCAGTTGAAGTTACAGAGAGGATTCAACCAGTGCTAAAAAATTTAGACTTGCCCGCCCTGTTGTTACTTCTTTTATGGTGGATTATGCGTTTTTGTTTTATTATAAGGTCTCTTTTGTCTTGGCTCTAAGGATTCAAGTTAGTGAAAACCAGTTATGGATGGTTGTGGTTTGTTCAATAGTCTAGTTGGATTATTGCTAGGAAGAGTTGCTGAATGTCTAATTTGTTTTCCAATTCTTTCATTGGATCCATGTTTTACAAAAGATATGGAAGATTAAGCACCAGAAAGCATGCTGTGGTTTCTTAGCTGCTATTTAGGATTAGCAATTGGCTGTTATGTATGTTACAACCGAGGTCCTATTAATTTTTGAGCAGATGATGGATGACTTTAGTTGTTCAGGTGAATGTCTTATTTGAAATTGCTTCACAAGTTTTGCTTGACTAGGCTGGTTCTAGCAGCAGGCTTATTTGGCGTTGCATCTGGTATATTTTGTGAATTTTGTTTTGGATACTACGTAGTTGATAAAGTGAGATATGGAATATGGCCGGATTGTTAGGTTGAGAGTGGTTATTGATGATGACTGTTTGTGTTTTCTGTCTGTGGTATTCCTTGTAACCAATTACATGGGCATGCCCTCCCCAACGTGGTTCTCAATATTGGTATGGGGGTCCGTATCGGCCTCCCTCCAAACTTGTATGGTGCCTAATATCGGACCATATTGGCCTGTGTTGAATTATTTTTTAAGCATGAACAAGATATTCAAAAAATTTGTGAAATGTAATCATATATTTTTATTTTATCTTTAACAGATATCAATAATATCCATTAATTCATTCTGTATCTAAAGTAGCTGATATAAACAAGAAACAAAAGAAACTGGTAATTTTAAGATGGTACTGTGTACGCCCCTGTGTCGTGTATCTGACTAGGTTTGTTCCTATACAATATGAATGTATCATGTTGGTGTTGCTTGATGTTCAAAACCATGCTCCCCATTCATGTCTGATTGCAGTGCATCTGCTGTTCTCCATTCTTTTGCTCATTCTGATTTGTTGAGTTAATTTTCCTCCGTTGGTCATTCTTGCTCGATTGCAGCTCTTCTTCTTGCGACATTGAGCAACAAAATCTTCTTCAACCTTTCTGGTACGTGGTCTAGCTGTTACTAGTACGTCATTTGTTTAGAACTGAAGGTTCAAATTCTGTATTGCACAACTGAAGTTCAAACTCTGCATTGCACGATCTGCATGCAGGACTTCACTGTTGTAAACCCAGTGTTGTGGTTTTTGCATAATTTCTAATCTTTGTTAGAAACCCAACGTTGATTTTCTATTTTATTAACATTTATTAACCATTGATTAAAGAGCAAGTTCGTATCCCAAAACTTTGCATTCCACAGATTGAGCTAGATTTGCATTTATTTACACAACAATTCAAGGTGCGTTTGGTGAATAATAAAAATGTCGAGCTAAAACTTTTCAATATGAAACTTTTTACTCTCCATAATTATCTTATTTTTTAATCATTATTTTACATATTATGACATAACTTTCTATTTTTTAATCGTTTTTAGACTATTATTCACACAATTAATCTGTTTATTTTAACTTCATTTATTTTTATTTCTTGTCATTACCCTTATCATATTGCTTTATTTTCTTTTAATTTAATAACTTTTACATAAAAAATTTTTCATTCAAAAGTTTATAACTTCCCATACACACATTCAATGTTTTCATTCCTAGAGAGGATGATGCTATGGCTCCTTTGCGGCAAAAAATGCATGTGCAAATGATATTAATAGGGTTTTATAGAAGCGGAACTCGTAGTTGTACAGGCTTATGTTGGTTGAACCATATTTGCATCTTGATGCTATGGCTCAAACCTTTGCAGCAAAAGATGCATGTGTAAATGATTTTAATAGGGTTTTACAGAAGCGGAACTTGTACAAGTTGTACAGGCTTATATTGGTTGAACCATATTTGCATCTTGATGACATATGGCATCTTGGAATTATGTTTTGCTTTACGAGCCCAAGTAAGGTTTTTTCAAGTACGGATATGGGAGCAGATGTAGCCCGTTCCAGTTACAATTATAAAATTTCTATTGATAAGATTCATGATTTTTTTTGATCGTTCCAATTGAAATTTTACTCATAATGTTATATTATTTTTATCTCATATTATAAATTAAGCCGATGAAACCTTTTAAATTTCCTGTAATCAACTTATATCATTAAAGAAGAGATTAAAGTTCCTCAAATGGAAGGCGCAACAGCCACTCGGGAGACATTATTCACATTGGGTTTCAAACCTAAACTAGCCGGGTAAACTTCCCACGTTCCAGAAGCTAAGCTTGGTTGATGATAAAGGTTGATGGTTTTGAATAGCAGCTGATACCAAGTATCAGCCTAGTCCAACGTACGATGCAGATACAAAGGTTTATCGAATGACATCTTGAAAGTGCCCGGTTCCTTCGGGTAGGAATGGACTTATAAAATGCTATTTGTACATATTAAATATAAAATAACAATATATAATTACATTTTTACAATTTTTAGAAATTGTTTGGCCCAAGAAATAGTCCAAAACAAGTCGACATGGTTGATACTGATACCATACATTCGTATCATGTATGCTAACCATAATTTTTTGATGATACATTACAAAGGAGTCCCACCTCTTCTCGGGTTCGAACCCGGATACCCACACACACAACCCGCATGCGACTCAGTGGGCTACGCCCAAGTTCGCATATGTGCTTACCAACAAAGTTATGGATGAATGATGATTATTTAAAACCAATTACATTAAAAATGCACTTCGATGCCTCTTAACGTAATCGTTGATTAAATGATCAAAACAATATGATTTTTTTTTAAAAGAAGAAAAAACGAATTAGGTTTTCAGTTGTAATTCCATAAAATATATCTTGTAACGTATGCAAATGCAGGTGGATGTGAAGGAAGTGTAGCTTCGGGCGTTCAGTGAGTTGCTTCTTATGAAGTAAAAGATATTCAATGCTTACTGCATTTCTTTCTTAGGAGAAATAAGCAAGACTATAGGTGTGGCAATTTTTTAAGAAAAATTAGGTTTTTCAGCTTCAGGTGCAAATTTTTAGTAAAAGAAATTTACTAAACAAGGTGTTTATACATTATTGTCAAATGCCTCATGTTAGAGTGTACATGTTTTCAAGAAAGGAAATGCTTCCTGAACAGAAAAAATTGAAGCCAAACAGACTCTTAATTAATTTTGGCTGTGTTTTCTTGGGCTTTCTTCTAACTCTTTCCAAAAAACTCATGTCTTCTAACTGTTGCAGTTTTTGTCTCCATTTTACATGTCTACCACTTTAATCTAATTTCTCTTATTTTATTTTATTTTATTTTATTTTATTTATTTTTTTTTGATGAGTATTCATACAATACAATCTCAACTGATATTACAATTAAATTCTGAGACATTCTTACAATTTG
>JAXCLR010000050.1:62748914-62762548 GCA_035584095.1 Annona squamosa | reverse complement strand
ATTTATAAACTAATCACATGAATTAATTGCACATATAATTCAAAATTTGCATGTATTTGCATAAATATCCAAAAGGTCAGATTTATTAACCTATTTAGCTTAATTAGACCCTTCCATTAGATCCAAAATGTTCAAAAACATAAAGAACCACTATTAGATCATTCAATTTGGATAAGAGAATCAAGAATTATATTAATTTATGTATAGATGGTTCATAATAGGCCACGTGCCCTTTCTGTCATAATAGATTTTGGGTCTGGACAGTTATGAGCTAAAATGGGCTGCCCACATGAGCCTATAAGGTTGAGCTTGAGAAGTTGACATGCCCAGGTGCAGTAGACTGAAACGGGCTTTCTGGACATGGGCCAACCTCATGGGCTTATTGGGTGGGCTCGAAAATGCCCAAGTCCTGTTTAAAAGAAAAGAACAATTTTATAAAATAAAAAATTGTCAAGAGGTTTATCTGTAAATTTCTGTTTAGGGGTGTGTTTTATGCATATAAGTTTCCAGTATAAATTGATAACTCAATTTCATTGCATGCATTATAGCCGTTAAAATAATTTATATTTTAAAATAAAATATCAAAATTGCACTATTGATGAACGCTGCATATGTACAGAGATTTTGTGTATTGCCATACCACGAAAAATGGATGCATGTGCGCAAAATAACTATGCATCGCCAGAGCATCATGGGAATTCGCCTTCTTCTCAAACTTTAATTTAGAAAGTCCAAAATAGAAACGTAAAAGAAAACCCATCCCTGGTAATAATCCAGCAATTGAAATTTAAAACATGCCGCAAAATATAATTAAAATCATAGCATCTTGAATCCATGATTTCCAGCACAATTAAATTAGAATGTTTAATATATAAAAAATGGATTTCAGTAAAAACAGATAAACGGAGCCCTTAAATATATTTGTAATATTAATAGACCATAATTAAATTCCATCTCTATTATGCATTTTATCAATCTAATTTAATAATGCATATTGAACGCAAAAAAAAAATCTACGGACGCTTACGGTTTTGTTTTCGTACCCATCATAGATTTCTGCTGTTCCCTTTTTTTTAATTATTTTCTTTGCCGTGAACAACAACAAACCAAACTAAAAAAAAAAATCCCATGACGGATTTGCCATGAATGCATATGTGCATTGGTTAAAAGCCATCTAGTGCTAATACAATGAAGCCAATACAATACTCTAAGTATGGTAATTGATGAGAAAGAAAAAAAAAGAATTTCCCAGCAGCATGAATTAATAATGACCATATTCTAACATCAGAAAGGAAATATTCACCAAAAGCATGAATAATGAATGGTAACCGAATTCAATGTCATCAGATGCATACATCCCCATGCATGCCACCGGAAATTTCTAAAGGTAATAAATAGTCCTAAATATTTCTTAATAAATCAACATGAATTCTATATATATATAAATTCCACATATATTTCATATATATATATATAAATTCTAAATTTGCTCGTAATAATTTTTTTTAATGTCATGGAGGGAGGCCATACTCTAACATCCAAAAAAAAATTCATTCATAATGCATTCGAAAACTACAGATGAATTTAATCCGAAACATGCATTTAGATGGATTCAGATGCATTAAAAAAATTCAACGTATCAATTGCATATAACTTATCAAAATAATATTATATGACAAATCCATGTATGGCATCATGGGTCTTAATCCATCGTTAAAAAAAATTATGGCATAATGCATTCATACATATTTCAGATTCATGCATTCCCCCAAAAAAAAAAATAATCACATGAATATTCTAATGCAATGATGAATATTTCAAGCATCATTATATATATATATATATAATGGGTGGAATCTATTATACCCAAAATCGAAACGTGTGCTCTGATACCACATGTTGAAAAGCATGTGATGCGGAAGTGTACCTGAATCCATGTGTGTATAGATTCCACCTGTAGACCGAGTAAAGTACGAGACCTTCTTCCTCAACACTTCTCCCTATGATACTAGTAGTAGATGGGAACCACTTGTGATGTATACGTGTGAGAGAGGGACCTACACTCTTCTCTATGTAGAGCCATTCCCATCATGACTCTTAGTAGAAATGTAGTTCCACCTGGACTCGAATTGCATATGTATCTCAGATACGCCAGGCTGTCTTTAAATCTAAAAACTTCTTATTTAATTAGGACACCTTATAGGAGTTTAATTCTAACAGTTTCCACCATGATTCTCTTCCTCACCTTCGGTGGTTCCCTATTTTGCTGCCCGCCTCTTGAGCCAAACCTGAAATTGATTTCTTGAATATGGAATTCTCTCTTTCTTAGACCTCACCAAGTTGCTATCTGAACTTTGATGCTTTAGATGTTTGATGCTGAATCTGGCAACAAGTTTGCTCCTTGTTGCCCATATATCTAATGGCCCCGAACTGTGGAGCCGCTTGGGAGTGAGAGGCGGATTCCTAGATGACAGAATAATAGCCGAGTTCCTGTCTCGTAGAACCTATGGGATATTTGAGATGTAAGGGCCAAAGACAATACACAGCTGCGCGAAAACATTACATACCATTTTTGCCATGAGCTGAATAATTTTTTTGACAGGCTGATTCCATAGAGACGCCACTTTCATGCGCTTCATGTGCCATCTCTGCCAATCTGCCTTCTCATCAAACAAGCCTGATTTCGACTTCTACACCAACAATTGAATCAGCCCGCTACCCCATATCGCTTGCAGCTTCGACAGAAGATTGATACGGGGAGAGAGAGAGCGAGTTGGAGAGAGTCCGCGTTCGAGGGAGAGAGACGTAGCGGGAGAGAGTCCGGGTTCAAGGGAGAGAGAGACAGCGGGAGAGAGAGGTGCAGGAGGGCTTCGTTCGGAAATGTTCGAACTGACAGAGGGCTAAGATGTATTTTTTTGGGCATTAATGCCCCTACTGCGGCGCCGCCTTCCCGAGTGATCATCCAACGGTCGAAAATTGCTCTACACAATCAAACGACTGAATGCTGGTCGGAAATGTTGGCTTCGACCGACCAGTCGTAAATGATCACAACTTGTGCTAATAGCTAGAAATCAAGTGGCTCACATGTTGGCTAGGATGACTACTTTTCCTGGGTGCTCACCAGGTTTCTAGTGGGAATCACCCGCAGTAAATATCATTAGTTTTCTACCTAGGGACTTGTTTGATTGTAACTACGTCCTTCATTGTTGGTATGGGAGGGTGATGACCCGATGTGCTTTTGTGATTAGTATACAATAATACAACAAGTTCTTAGAAAAAAAAAATACAAGGTCTGCTTAGGATCATCTAATTGTATAGAATGACATAGGAGAAGATAAGATTTCCTGTTTGTAAAAGCAACTTATTTAAATTTCGATATTATCTAATTTTTAACCATATAAAAATTACATATTTTTTTATGTTCAATGTAATTTTTTAATTTCAAGATGAAAGGAAAGAGTAGGAAAGAGTGTGTTATAATATGATGTAATAGGATAGAAGTAATGATAAAATGTAAATATGATAAAATTAAAATAAATAAAATAATCCTATGAAAAAATATCAAAAAATCAAATATATAATAGTTGTATAAAAATTGTGGAGAAACAATTAAAAATAAAATAATCACATGAAGATATGAAAAGATAATTAAAAAACATTACAAAAAATTTTGCACGAGAAGTCCTGGAAACCACCATTTCATAGGATAATCATGAACCGGCCTAATGCGTCAGAAAGTCTTAGGAAGTTTGGTCTGCTGCTAAAATATTCTCGAATTGCAAGTCGGCACACGTATCTGGAGCCACGCATCCGTCGAAGAGAGTCGCCACCTGCTGAGTGGAGCGGCTGGAGCGGTAACACCGGTTACTCCATGGTCGAAACTCGTGATGGTAACCTTCCAGAAATAAAATATCATCGTTCTCAGTGGGAGGGAATAACCGCGATGATGATCCTGACTCTCCATCTCGTAATCAGATGATAATGAGAGGCCAAAGTCTTTCTCAGCGCACAATGCGCAACCTATAAACAAAACTGTCTCCATCAGCGTGTCATGTGATGGGCAAGAAAAAGGCTAGAGGGTACGACCGGTGCAAAAACCTGCCGTCTAGCTGGTGAGCAAAGATTCTCTCCCTCTCCCTCCCTCCGCTCTGCTCGGAAGATGGTTTTCTTTTCTGGCCGGCGGCGACTGCTGCTTGTCTTAGCAACACTACTGTTCAACTGCAGCCGCAAGACCGCCGCCTACAGCAGAAACGATTTCCCCCCGCGCTTCGTGTTCGGAGCCGGAACGTCGGCGTATCAGGTACGCGTGCGCCGAGTAATGTGATGCTGTGGTGTCGATTTCTTCATCCGAGCCGTTCACATTCTGAAATGAGTTCCTTTCCATTTCCATTCTGTTTTTCTCGTCGTCGCATATAATCCAAAGCTGTTCCCGTTAAATGCGCCGTAGGGACGTGGTGACGAATGCTGAAAATAGTAATCTTTGGCCTTGTACCTGGACTATTGTGGGTGCGCCGTGAGGAACTCGTCATGACTATCTGTACAGTTATTCCGCACAACGGCTGGAAAATGTAGTCCCACGACGGCCCCCTGTAACAGGAAAAAAGCGTGTTAAATTAATGCCCTTTCATTTTTACTATTTTAAATGTTAAAAGGAAAATCCACTTCATTCATTATATTAACGATTATTTATTTAATGAGGAGACTAAGTTTCATCTAAATCAAATATTATGTAGGTTATATTTGTTGAAAAATATATATTTTCATATGTACATTATGAAAAATATTTAAATCTATTTATATATGTATTAGAATGTAATAATACTTTGTAAAATCATTTTCTACCTAGTAATGATATTTTAGATGTTTTAAATATTGAAAATACAACTTTAAATTTGATAAAATACTCTAAAAAATGTTAAAAATATAACTTTAAATTTGCTATTTTACATTTAATTATTTTATTATGTTAATTTTATGCATTTGTAACTCGGGCAATAAATATTAGTACCAAGCAAATAAAAGAACTTCTATAATAATATAATGATGGTAAATCTAATAGATAAAGTAAATTTTATATCATATATCAAACTATTATAAATGGAAGAGGTCTATTGTCAAAAAAATGGAAGAGGTTGTATCAAACAAGGATTTCATAAACACAAAGCCCTAAATTAGTAATGCTTCAATGGTTTGCTCAACCAAATGGGTAAGGCAAAGGCCCTTTTATTTGTGTTGCAACATACCGTATGCTAAAATGCAATTGTACATAAATATATTTTTGATTAGGACTTATACATATTTTTATATAAGGGATTTTTTTCCAGAAGATTACCACTACCTAGTATCTACTGCACTTCTCCATTGCAGTACTCATTATTAACTTCTTCTTTTTTTTAAAATGAAAAATTACCACTGCACAATACCTCTTGCACTTCTCCATTGCAGTATCTCCCAGTAACGCGCACAGGTACAAACATAGGTTGTTAAAACAGAAAGGGCTTAGTGTTTCTTCTTGTCATCGCTGGAAACATGTTTATCCCATGCTCCTCAAAGTGCCATGGTAGAGAATTGTTAGGCCAGTTGAGGGCTTGAATTACTGTTTTAAAAGTTACTTTAAAATTTCTGCTTGAATTGATAAATATTGTGGATACAATCTCATGTATCAAATAATCTTGACAGATCTGTTAAGAAAGCAAATTAAAGTTGCTTCTCTAGAAAAACTACTCTACCAGCTATAAGCCGCAAAGTCAAGTGAAGCCTGAGTAAGGAAATTGTAGAGCCAAGAGGCTAGATTTTTGGGGAAGCAGTTTCGGACTTCGTTTAGTTGGGCATAGTGCAAACCGCCCATTCAGTAGAGTAAACCATTTGTACAGTAGTAGTTTTAATTTATTTCCCTTAATAGAACTTTTCAAGGTCACTTGATACATAAAATTTTGTGCACAATACTTATTTATTCAAATAGAGATTTTAAAAGTACTTTTAAAATAGTGCTGCTAGCTCTCCACCTTATGGCCCAAACGAGCCTCAATTGTCCCCTAATCATATTTTTCAAGGCTATTTAATTTATTAACTTCGAGCTCTTAATTTAATGCACTCGATGGCATTGAAACTTTAGTACAACTGAGTATAAAACTCATTTTTTAATTTTTTAAAATGTTTTAATAAAATTGCTAATTTTGTTGTATTTAACTTATGAATTAAGTTTTACTATTTTTAAAGATTTGTGCTTATATATTTTAACTTTAAAAACAGGGGGTTTTACTCTATATATAAATGATTGAAATACTTTTGTTTTTTTAAAATAAAAATATATTTATACAAATCTTCAAAAATGGTAAAACTTAATTTATAGATTCAATACACCTACATTGACAATTGTAAAATTTTTTTTTCAGAAATATTAAAAAATGGGTTTTGCACTCAGTTGAACTAAAGTTTCGGTGCGGCTAGGTATTTGAATCAGGACTCATTTAACTTAATGGGATTTCGTGGATAGCATTTGTCAAGTCACACATGGAGTTTATAAGTACATCTAAAGTAATGCTCTTAGGCTGCATATTGTGCCGCCAAATAGTGGCCTGAGATTAGCAACAATGAAGACGTCATTTAGCATACAGATCTTACAAGGAGAGGCTTGTTTGGTAATATATGTGAGAATTGTGGTATGGAGAAATGTGGGAGCACCAATTCCCAAGCTCATGAATCCATCAATCAATAATCATATTTTTACGCTTTTACCCCTATATTCTTATCATTCTCTTTTCTACTACACTCCAACTATCCTATTTATTCAATCTTTATATCTATTATTTCATATCAATTACACAATCCCCAAAATATTTCATTTTCCACTTCCCATCCTATCCCACCTTTCCCACAAAAAACACCATACCAAACATCCCATGGTGTGGCGGTTCAAATGTACCTTTTCTTCTGGCTTGAAAATTACTACAAGTACCTTAGAAATTTGCTACCTGTTGATGGCAGAAGTGAAAAACAGGTTGAGGGAGCGGCGGCAGAGGATGGAAGGACTCCCAGCATTTGGGATGAATGTGCTCATGCAGGTCAGTTTTTCATTTTTCATACCTTTAACTGTACTCCTCTGCTTCCATGAATCATCCAAATGCAACTTATAGTGTGGTGTATCTATATGAAAATTCAACCTTAGTCTATCCTCTGACCAAGACTAGCTGGTCAGCAAAAGCCAAACCACTTTTGTGTCTCCAAGATTCTCAAAACTGCAAAATTGCCCAAATCTAAAATGTCTTCAACCGGCAGTGCCTTGCTTCTTGTTCTGACGTCTGAGCTACAAAGTGCACACTTATTTCCATTCTTTCAATTAGATTCCAGAGAAGGAATGACATATTCTGCTGTACTAATCAATAACAATTGGATTCAGGAAAGCTTCCCTACAAAGGCACTGGAGATGTAGCATGTGATCAATACCACAAGTATAAGGTATGCCGTGCTGCCTATAAATATCCACTATGTTTCCAGATAGCTTCGTCCATGCTATGCTACCTTTCTTGTGTTCATCATAAAGTTATCATTAAGGCAGTGAATAGTAATGCTACATGGCTATTTGATTGTTAATTTTGTCATCTGGTTATTGGTTTGCTGCTACTTTGGATGGTCATCCATAGAAAGTCCCCATGATTAAAGTTTTACGATCATGGATTTTGGGTCAATAATATATGTGGTTAAGAGATATATCGCTCATAGAACCATGGAACCTTAATCCATGATCAAGGGCATATTTGGCTATATATAAAAACTTTTTACTTTCCATAAGTACTTGATATTTTAATTTTTTGTTTTTTTTGTTTTTATATATTTTTCTATACAACTATCTTATTTTTCAATCTTTTCTACACAACTGCTCATACACTTAACCTATCTATTTTAACTTTATTCTCTTTACTCTTCATCATTATCCTTGTCATGTCATATTATTTTCTTCTATTCAAAAATTTTTATACAAAAAATTTTTCATTCAAAAGTTTTTTTTTTTCACTTCCCAAATACACCCTAAGTTTTTGTGACAATGTGCTGGGAAGGGTATGGATGAGAATGTGAAGTTTTGTAGCATGTCCATGTGAGGTCACCGCATCAGCATCCAATTTGGATGTTATTTAATTGCCTGTTGATTGTAGTGTTACATACATTTTGGTCAACTGCTGAATAACCTTTTTCTCTGTAAAGTCTTAATCAACTGAACTCTTAACAGTATTGATTATTGTTTGTGAACATGCCTTGCGTTCCACATCCACTCAAGCACCTTTTCGTATCTCTGTGTGTATCTTGAATGCAGGTAAGGGTGTTTGACTTGATTGGAGAAAAGCTTCCCCCCCGCCTCTTTCTTGTAAAGGCCAGATGAACAGCATTTGCGGAAAGTTCAGATTCATAGCTTCTTTCAAAACAGGCTGCATTGCTTTTGTTTCTAAAAATAAGCCATGCCGAACAAGTCCTTTCTTTCCAGAATTCTAATTTTATGACCGAAATTATACAGGAAGATGTCCAACTAATGAAGAAGCTTGGCATAGATGCCTATAGATTCTCCATCTCCTGGTCCAGGCTCATCCCAAGTATGACAATGCAATGCACTGATCCTTGTTTCATGCTAAAAAAATGCACATTTTCAATTTCTTGTTCTAATTCACATTGGTTTTTTTTTGTTTCAGATGGAAGGGGTCCTGTCAATCCAATGGGTTTGCAGTATTACAATAACCTAATAGATGAACTCATACGCAATGGTATACTAAGGAGTTCATCACCAATATCGTTCTTCTTTTCTTGCATCATACAATCTAGGCTTTGGATAGTTATGCTGCCTGTGGACTGGAAGGGCCTTGGCTCATTTTGAGAAGAATTTTTATTGAGGTTCCTGCGTGCTTGAGAAATATCTTTGTTTCAGATTGGGCAAATAACCAATCCAATACAAGCTGTCCTTTGCTCAGATGAAAATGAAGTCCAATGATGATACTAGTTATTCTTACATTCTGCAAATATTGTTATTTTTAATTGCTATTCCATCTCACTAGCTATCGAGTGTTTCCTAAATACGCCTTGTGGGCAAAGGATCAGAAGACCAAATAATTTGCCCCTCCAGGTCTATCTATGGTGCTAATTGAAGGACAACCGATCCTCTTAATGAGATTTATATCAGTTGAAAAAATCCTTCATCACTACTTTCATGATTTGGCATATGACAATTTTAGCCTTTGGGCCAGCTTAACCACATTGAGTTCAATGGAAGAATGGCACAGACTATAGATTGAATGAGGAAAATTCCATTTATACCCACAAAATTTACCCTTAATTTCCTTTATATTCATAACGTTTCATAAATTATTCTTAGATGTATAACATTTTACTTTAAATTCTTTTCATACTCATGCTGCCAAAGTAGCTGTTATATACCCATTGAAAAAACGATTTTACCCCTCCAAAATTTTTCTAATTGGAATGATCATGCTTTCATATAACACTTGAATCGTTTGGTACCATAAATTAATGACTTACCATCATCAATTAAGCCATATTAAGGATGAATAATTTCAATTAGGAAATTTTGTCTTTTCGATAGGATAAATAATGGTTGCTACGATAGCATTGATGTGAAAGGAATTTAGGGTGAAATATTATGAATATAAAAAGAATTTGTCCAAACGATGTGGGTATATTAGGAATTAGAGATAAATGTTGTGGGTATAAAATGAATTTTCCCATTGACATGAGATCTTAGGTCCACAAAGTGTGCTTCAGATTGAGCTGTGCATAGATATTGTTTGGACCGATCAAACTGTCTGTATCTATAGATGGCAATTTCTTCAGATTGGTTTGATATTTTTGAGAATGCACATGAGAAATGGTTGATAGGAAATTCTTCCAAAATGAAGTGTGTTCCCAGATTGGATATTGCAACTCATAATATGCTGTATTACCCCATTGCAGGAATTAGACCGCATGTTACTCTTTTCCACTATGACATGCCTCAAGTGCTTGAAGATGAGTATCAAGGATGGCTTAGCCCAAAAATTGTGTATGTCTTAACTTCATATTAAACCTTGATATCAGTTGAGAGGAGATTGTACTGCAGTTTGAGAGCAACAGATGATAGTTTTGTAACTCTGAATTCCATTTCTGGTATATGCAATGCTCTAGTCAAACTGATAAAATAATGGACTGAACTGTGTTGTAAAATCAATATTTGGACATGTTGCGTCCAACTGGGTGAGTAGTGCTTCCTGCTTCAGACTTCAGGTTATGTGTTGGGGCCCATTTTTATGCATCTGACATGCAAATATGTCTATGTTTCTCATCTTCTCTCTCTCTCTCTCTCTCCCCCTCTCAGGAAAGATTTCAAAGCATATGCAAATTTATGCTTTCAAGAATTTGGTGACAGAGTTTTGCATTGGACTACTATCAACGAGGCCAATGTATTAGCCGTTGGAAGTTATGATATGGGGTTATTCCCACCGGTACGATGCTCTTACCCTTTTGGAATTGGAGTCAACTGTACACAAGGTGACTCCACATTGGAGCCATATATTGCTGCTCACCACATGTTGCTCGCACATGCAGCCGCAGCAGCCACATACAAGAAGAAGTACCAGGTATATCTTAACAGAGAAAAACAATGGGTATCCAGGCAGTGACTATCTGCATGTTTGGATGAAAAATGGCGGACACTTGTTAGTTTGAATTTTGCTATTGATAATACTCTATGCAGATGAGTCAACCCCACTCAAAGATGTCCATTCATTCTAGGGTCATGGAGTTATTTCTTTATTTTTATTTCCTTTCACCGTTTCTGTTCTCATTCTGCTCTTCCAATTTTGTAGTTGAAATTACCTATCCAGTATGATTTTTCACTGCGATGTTCTAAGTTGAATAGCCAGAGTAAACAAGAATTATTTGACAGGAACAACTAATTGTTTGGATGCCACTAAATGATGGTGATGCAGGCCAAGCAGCATGGTTTAATAGGATTTAATGTCTTTATCTACTGGTTTAGTCCATCATCAAACTCAATGGAGGATTTTAATGCAGCCAAAAGAGCCCAGGACTTTTATACAGGATGGTATGTGTTAAAGAGACCAAATCATTGCTCCGATGGAAGTCTTCAAGTTTAATGTCTAACCTTGGACTGATGATATATATTTTATCATATATGTGTAACTTATGACGGAGATCTTATATTGTACTGTTACATGACATTCATAGTAGGCCATAACATTTCCTGTGTTAGTAGCCTTTTCTACCCGTTAGTAATTCTTACATTGGCATCTAATAGCAGTGGTGACTTTTCTTTGTTCCATTCTGCTTTATTCTCCAGATGCCACTTTGTGATTTACACGGTGTGTTCGGGAAGTGAGAAAAAATATGGTGGAAAAAGTTTTGGTTGAAAAGTTTTTGAAAATGGGAGAGAGTTATGTGATGTGATAGGGGTAATGATGAGAAGTAAACATTTAGAGTAAATATGGTAGTTGTATGGAAATATGTGTAGAAATAATTGAAAAATATAGTAGTTGTAGAGAAAGATGCGAAGAAATGATTGAAAAATAGGGTAAAAGTGGAGGGAAGAAAGTTTTGGATGAAAAAAATTGTCTTGGTATAAATATGATTAAAGATACTACACTGCTTCAAAAATTCTAGAGCTAATGAAAGTCAACAAGTTTAACCTCTCAACCTTGCAATTCCAATATTGTTAAAAAACTGAAGTGCAAGACGAGAGGGACAATATCATCTCAGATTTGGGCATGCAACAAGTGCCCCAGTTTGTGTTAAGATGAAAAAGTTGGAAATCAGAACTTGTTGCAATCCAACTAGCCTCATTAGCCAACCATTGACCAAGCAGGGCTATCAGCTGCGAATGGGTTTACAGTTGCCCACTTTTGTAGTGAGGAGTGAACTGAGATCTCATTTTGCTTTTGTACATGATTGAACATCCAGGCTGTCCCAATTGGTCATTAAGCAGATCCAGTTCAAACTGATCATTAGACAGATCCAAAAGCAGTGAGCCCAAAACTTGAGCATTCCCAATTGGTCAAAAAATGTCACCAGATTGTTAAGATCTGTTTGGTCCCCTAGTATGCTATTGACAGCTCCATAGCTGGCCACAAGTAAGTCACAGAAGTATGACTAAGAATGTGTTTTAGCTGAGATTGTTGTCAAAATCCTGTTCTTGCCTTGCTACACATTCACGGCTTGTTCTATCACTGCAACAAAATCTGTCTTTGGAAACACAATTTGTTGCCTAAACAATTTCAAATGGTGTGTCGCTGATGCTCATCAGCAATGAAATGCTGCTAAGAGCTTAGCAACTCACCATCATCAACAGCTTAGGAAACAAATTGTTGCCAGTTTCGTTTCAAACAACAATGTTGCTGTTGCTGCTGCTGCTGCTGCTGTGTATTCAGTAATTTACTGAATATGCCAAAGAAGCATCATCCCATTTTACTTTTTCTTTCTGCTAAGTCGATCTAATTTCAGGTTTCTGAATCCACTAGTTTTTGGAGACTACCCTGAAATTATGAAGAAGAATGCGGGCTCAAAGATTCCAGCATTTACACATATCCAGTCAAAACAAATCATGGGTTCATTTGATTTCTTTGGGCTCAATCATTATACCACCATGTATGTTTCAGACAACCCCAGCACACTAGATGTGAAAGACAGAGACTTCAATGCAGACATGTTTGCGGAACTTTCATGTATGTTTTGTTTTTTTTTGCATCCTGCATGGTTATAATATACTCTTTTAATCCAGTTTTCTGTGTTGCTGGTTTTCATGAAAAGTTCAGTGTTTATTATGATGATACAATTCTAGGTTCATCATGAACAAATGCTGTTAAAATGTGTTCATGTTCTCTTTTAGATCTTAATAATTTTTCTCTGTTGTCAGTTTTGAAAGCATTTGATAAGCTTTGAAGGGCTTTGATGATGGCCTGTCAAACTTAGGTTTGATGTTTTTTATTTGTTGGCTTTCGCATGTTTTGGTAATTGATTTTTTGATTAGTTACTTTGATGGGCTTTTGTTCACTTAACAATGTTTGATAGGCTGTAAATTTGGTTTTTTTAATAAACAGTTCCTAAACAGACTCTTTAGCCAAAGGATGACTAAAAGCTTTTCTTTTTTCCCTGAATCAAAACAGACTAGTTTTGTTACTCATTTGATAATTAACCAACAAAACTGAATGGCCAGATTACACATGGTTGGACCTTCTAACTGAATCAGTCATGCATGTTGGATTAGCTAGCCAGATGGAGATATGGGAGTGTCTTCCTCGGTTGTGTATGCTCTAGCTAATTTTTTATTGTTATTTTTTACAGTCGAGAAAGGTGGCTACCGACCGGAGGTAAGAGTAAGAGAGAGTCGAAGTTATACTCTGCACAGAGATTCTCTCCTGACCAAAATGTGGACACAGTTTCCCGCTGTTCCTTCCGGCCTTCGAAAAGTATTGGAGTATGTGAAGCAAGTTTATGGAAACCCACCGATCTATATCCATGAAAATGGTGAGTGTAAGTTTTGTTACAGTTTTCATTTTCCAACTTGATCCTCTGACATAGGGCTTTTTTTTTTTTTTTTTGATTGGTACAATTTACATGTATCTCAACACATATTATACTTA
>JAXCLR010000050.1:62710230-62722334 GCA_035584095.1 Annona squamosa | reverse complement strand
GAGTAATATGTTATTATTATAATATAAATTATATATTTTATATAAATGCAAATTCGGGTTCGGGTTTACAGGGTTCGAGCTTGCCTGAACCCTAACCCTAACCCTAACCCTATTTTGAATCTAGGCTCGGGCTCAAAAATCGGGTTCGGGTTGAAAATCTCAGAGTTTCAACATCGCATTTTTTCGGGTTCGGCGGGCCGGGTTCGGGCCGAACCCGGCCCAAGTTGCACCCCTATTGGTACTAGGTCGGTCCAAACTCACCCGACCCGTCCTAGTTTTAAAAACCAAGTTTGTGTTTTATATTTGAAATTCTTTTCAAATTAGATCTAATTTCAACCTTATTCAATAAAACTCAAAACTAATACCGGGTTTGTGTCAACTTGGTACCAAACCCTAACCCGATTTGAACCCAATGTTCTCCTTAGTTTATTAATTAATTATATTTGTTTATGCACTAGGTATTTTAACTATAATTATGACAAATTTTTTTTCATATAATCATAACCTAATTAAATTGTAAAACGTTTATTCTAAGACTTAATTATTGTAAATATTTGTCCCTAGAAGTTGAATATATTACATTCATATTAACTTTATTCATAAATAATTATAACTATATCAACTCTTTAAAATTATTGCACATGTATTAATTAACTATGAGATATAAGTCTTATTTTTATTAAATTTTAGATAGTAATTTCATATAATTTTATTTATTTTCTTACCTTGACTGTTGTGTAAACTCATTACATTCATCCTATTTAAAAATATCTTTTAATTAAAATACCAACTTTCATCCAAGCTAAAGATATCATGAGTCATATAAATATATTCATATAAAAAT
Organism: Annona squamosa; assembly: GCA_035584095.1. Taxonomy (NCBI): domain Eukaryota; kingdom Viridiplantae; phylum Streptophyta; class Magnoliopsida; order Magnoliales; family Annonaceae; genus Annona; species Annona squamosa. The sequence continues at coordinate 62,721,490 of JAXCLR010000050.1, read as the reverse complement.
TATTCATGTACAAATGCAATAATATTAAAAAAATTATTATCTCTATCAGTAATTTCAACTTCTATTGATTTGGAAAAAATTTGAACTTCAACTCAAAATCAATGCCAGCCCACTTTGAACCCGATCCGAACTCAGATTTTAATGGTTTGATTCGCTTCAACCCGGTAAGCTTAGGATTTGAATTCATCTAAATCTGGTACAATCCGACCCGAGCTACACCTTTACTAATTGCACCCCTAATTCTCATAATAATTTAGGATAAAAACGCGTTTGCGTATCCAATATTCCAATTTCTTTTGGCCCCAGGATACAAACAGATTATTCCAGGCTCCGGCGCACCGACTTGGCTTCTTCTGAGCCTTCGGATCGATTCGAGCATATGCCAAACTTGAAATGAGAACGTCGAGTCTCTTCACAGCGACACATATTTTTTACCTCCAGTTTTAAATATGATAACACTATTAAGTTCTATTGGATGATACGATAAATTTTTTGAAATGAAAAAAACAAAAATCATCATTGTCATTTCTTTGAAAAAGGTAGCATATACGTATAGAAGTGGTTGAATGTGCTTTCTTGTTGTGTTTTTATATTATTTCTTTAAATTTTCAAACGTTTAATTAGAGCTGTTTCTATTTTACTTTGATCTAGGATAATTTTATAACTTCACGTTACTTCTACCATGGCAGTTGTTATTTTTAGAATTAGAGGTAACATATATAATCATCTATTTTATTTTTGTAAACGCGAGGTGATATTTATAAATATGGGCATAAGCTGTGGTGATATCCGTAATAATAAAGAATGAAAACGATCGGGCGGACTATGTTCTTATTATTTAACAAGCTGTCAGTCGTTGGAGCAGGAAGGAATGCGCTTGACCTGACATAGCTAGATCCTTTCATCGCGTTCGAGAGCTTGAGTAGGATGATGCTGAGTCCTCGTCTTTCTCATCTATTTCTTCTTCTTCTGCTCGCATCTTCCGCGGGATTTTGTATTTCCCAAGACGCCCTCCTCCATCACCTCCCAAGTCTCAACGTCGATGACTTCCCGCCGGACTTCGTCCTGGGTGCAGGAACATCGGCCTATCAGGTACAAACTGTTGGATTTGTATGCATGTATGTGCGATTTTGAATAATAACAACAATGATTTGAATTGAATAATTGGTGCAGGTAGAAGGTGCAGCAGATGAGGACGGAAGGGCTCCCAGCGTTTGGGATGTTTACACTCATGCTGGTTAGTTTAATTGTCCATCCCTCAATCTCTAAATTACTCTTTTTCTTCTGTCATTTGTCTCCATCGGAACCCAACATTTCCGGCCGATTTATAAACTATATATGTGGATTAAAACACCAAAGGGAGGACGGAAAGGAATTTTCTTCTGCATATTTGCTAGTTATTGCTTGGGGCGGAGAAATTAAGGGGGATGGAAAGGAATAAATAAATAAACAAACCACACAAATAATGATGGGGAAAAATTAAATAAATGGGGGAGTCTATGGGAAAGATAAAAGGGTAAGCAAGGCAGACGATTGGAGAACGATCTCATCATGCATGTCTTTTCTTTGTTTTCATGCCCGGAGTGATTCCCCTGTCCGGGTTCCACAAATAGGGGGACCAACAGAGCTCCTGTTAGCCCGGGAATATGTTTTTTTTTTTTTTTTTGAATTTCTAAATACAAATATTAGTGCAAGTGTATCTAATTTACATATCAAATATTATAATTTCTAGATGTTTATATATTTTTATAAAAAATAATAGTTTTGATGGGTATTTAAGTAATTTTATTCTAAAAAATGTTGGTTTTTGAAATTCAAAAAATATATTCACGGTGAAAAGTTGTAAATTTCGATATGTTAATCAAATACACTTAGATTTGTATTTTTATGGAAAAATAAAAAAAATAGCCTTGGATAATTGGAGAATTGTCAGCGTGGTCTAATATATTCATAGTCCTAACAAAAAATGATAGTTTTTTTTTTATATGTTTAAAGCTTTTATTTATATCTAAACTATTTAAAAGATAAAGAAGAATCATCATGTTAGCTTGAGTTAAGTGATGACTTGGCTTAAATTAAAAAACTCATTAAAAATTTTTTTTTCTTAATAAATTTGTTTATCTAAGCGTATTTAATATATAAACTAAATTTTACAATTTTTGAAATGTGTATATATATTTTTAAAAATTTTAAAGACAAGGGTATTTTAAACCGTTTTAAATTATTAAAAATGGCTAAAATATCCTTATATTTAAAAATCTTAAAAATATATATATACGTATCTAAAAATAGTTAAAGTTGATTTCTATGTTAAATACATCCATATAACAAGTGTATGGGAAAAAAAATAAAAAAATTTTAATGAAGTTTTTTAGATGAACTAAGTAAGCTATTACTTAGCTCGAAGTAACAAAATCATTTTTCATATATAAATTTATACGTACACTTCTCACACATAAATGTATATATACGTACACTTCTCACACATAAATGTATATGTACTTGTGCTTTCAGAAATCACCTTTCCGTGTGAACGAATATGGGCTGTAATTCAAAACCACCGAAATTTCAGTTTTCTTGATGATTTATTTTATCAAAATGTTCTAAACATTCATTATACTTTAAAAAAGTAAAATATTGCGAAGAAAATTACTCGATTGGAGGGTTGATTAGGTAACAAAATTAAAATCATGTTATCATAAATATATCCCACTAATTTTTAAAATAATTATAAAGGGTTTTTTAGAGTAATATGTCATCATTCATTCTGAGTAAGTAAATAATTTTACATCTCTTAAACGGATTGGATTTCGTCCAGTTTCATATTAATATGAAAATCAAAAGGTTGGTGGGTTAGGATTCTGTTTTTAATCACAATCCAAGGTATTAAAATTGAAAATAAATAAATAATAGGTAAAAGTTTTAAAAATATTTAATATTTATCATCCTAATTAAATGCATATGGATGAATAGTAAAAAAGGTTTAGATAGTAAAAAATCATTTGTACTAGTAAAAATTACTCTCCATTTTTATCAAGTTGGACTTGGACCCTTCAAATCCAAGCTGGTTTCCGGACCATTGCAGTTGCTTTGGATAGCGTTGGCTGTCCGGCGGATACACCTGGAGAAGGATGTAAAATGCCATCATGGGCCCTCGCGTCCTATTCAATTTTTTTTGGAATGTTTTTGTTTTATTTCTTATGAAAATAGCCATTTTATTTTCATTATTTTGGAATACAGTAGCAATCGACCAAAAAATCCAATGTCCGCACTTCATTAATTGCAGGAAAGATGTTTGACAAGAGCACCGGGGATGTGGCTGCTGACCAATACCATAAATACAAGGTACCTCTGCCCCGCTAACTGCGTAGCTCACGTCAAAAGGCATTTTTATATCATTCAAACGCACGAATTATTCATTGTATGGGTTGCAGGAAGATGTGAAGCTGATGAGTGACACGGGCCTTGATGCCTATAGGTTCTCAATCTCTTGGTCAAGGCTCATCCCAAGTAGGATTTCCTTTCTTGGTTAGCAATTGATGCATGACATTGAAGCAGCATGCATTTTATCAAATAATTCTACAGAAATCAAGTCCCCGACCATTGATTTCATTTCCTGTTGTTGTAGATGGGAGGGGTGCTGTTAATCCCAAAGGTCTACAATACTACAACAACCTTATCAATGAACTCATCAGACATGGTGATTTGTCCTCTTCTTCATCCTACATCTTAACTTCACATCCTTTTTACGACATGATGAATCACACCAGCCCTGTTTCATACTTGACATCCTTTTGCCCCTCTTTTTGGATTGCGTAGGCATTCAGCCACATGTGACCATCTACCACTTGGATCTCCCCCAAATACTTGAAGATAAATATGGTGGATGGCTTAGCCCGAAGATAGTGTAAGTTCCACCCCTTTATAGACATCACACATGAGTCCAACATCTATGGCTCGTTCATGCACTTGAAAAGCACTAACAAATCACCTTTTGTGTTTAAAATGCAGGGAGGATTTCAGAGCCTATGCAGATGTTTGCTTTAGAGAATTTGGGGACAGGGTGGCCTATTGGACCACCATCAACCAGGCGAACATCTTGGCCGTTGCGGCCTATGATAATGGGTTTTTCCCACCTCAGCGCTGCTCTCCTGGGTTTGGCTTAAACTGCACTGGCGGTAACTCCTCTGTGGAGCCATACATTGCTGCTCACCATACTTTGCTAGCTCATGCATCGGCTGCTGCATTGTACAGAGAAAAATACCAAGTGATCTCTCTCTCTCTCTCAATATTCCTGCTAAACAAAGAGGACTTGACTCAGTCTAAGCTCACTCAAGTCACATGCAAACAATATTGATTATTTATCAGAATTTTCTAATTCAGCTTTCTATATATGCAGGGCAAGCAAAAGGGTTTCGTTGGCATGAACTTTTATGGCATGTGGTTTACGCCCTTTTCAGATTCCACAGCTGATGTTGAAGCGACACAAAGAGCATTGGATTTCAACAATGGTTGGTGAGTACATACATCTAGTACATGAAATTTGGTTGCCTAGTTGAATAAATGATTCTAAAATGCAAATTGGGGGATGTGATTTGGCATATATATATGTTGCCTACTATACATCTGCATGATGCTAGCTTGCTAAGCTCATATATACAAGCGCTGCATGCAGGATCCTACACCCATTGGTGTTTGGCTACTATCCTGAGGTGATGAGGAAGAACGTTGGCTCAAGGCTCCCATGTTTCAGCAAATCACAGTCACAACTAGTCAAGGGGTCATCTGACTTCATCGGCATGAATCATTACATAACAGCCTATGCACTAGATGATCCTGACGGCCCAAAGAGACAGATACAAGACTTCAATTCAGACATACGTGCCAAATATACTTGTATGATTCCCGAAAGACCTCCCTAGCTATCTAAAACATTTTTTCTTTGTTTGGTTGATGCCTGATGCATGCATGGAAGTTAATTTCATCCTACTTAAAATTGAATGTAGTCGTTGTGTTAACACGAGCCTAAATGTCTAGGAAGCAATGGTAGATTGATTTTATTTTACAGAATCTTATACATGGCTTCAACTGTATTGCAGTCTCGAAGGACAGCACACCCACTGGCGCGGTAAGATCTTAATCAGTTCATGATCACCTGCTTATGGTTTTGGGGTGAACTCTGGACGTTTTTGCTGACATTGAGTGGAATATTCAGTTGATCCCGATGAACTTGCCCGTGGCTCCATATGGTTTGCAAGGGTTGCTTGAGTACTTGAGAGATCGTTATGGCAATCCTCCAGTCTACGTCCATGAAAATGGTATTTCTTTTACAATTCCTTCCGCCAGATTTTGGGGCCCAAAAACTTTGTTTTTTATTGAGGCTTTAATGCATCATGTGCTGCTTCTTTCAGGGAAGAGCGGATTTTACAATGAGACACTCAACGACACGGCCAGGGCAGAATACATAGGTGAATACGTCAATGCAACTTTGAATGCAATCAGGTAATGCAAGTTTGGAATCTTAAATAATTTGCTAGTTAAGAATCTTAAGATATGCTATGAAAATTTCGAAATGCGGGTGTGATGCAGGAATGGAGCAAATACCAAAGGATACTTCGTGTGGTCGTTCTTGGATGTTTTTGAATACTTGGGTGGATATCTGCAGAGGTACGGGCTTTATCACGTCGACTTCGAAGACGAGAATCGAACCCGACGGCCCAAGCTGTCTGCTCATTGGTTCTCCAATCTGCTCGAGGAGAAGCAAGCAGCGAGGATTAGGAAGATGGGCCAGCAGCAGTCACTGCCAGTCGCCCATCTTCATCCCACACAGTAGTAATTAATACATACCGGATTTAATTGGGGTGACATTATTCATGGAAATGATATGATCAATGCAAGAGGGTGGGAAAATGAAAATTTCTAATTAGGAAATATATACATTCGAATCCGTTCCACCCCATTTAGTCACAATCGGCTGTAGGGCAGTTGAGCATGGGATGATTTAGTTGGGAATTGGATCATGGCGATCCAAAATAATGTCTCCTCCGTTGTGTTTTGAATTAATCTTCATCAATGTTCGAGATATAAGTTTATTTCTTTTAAATAAAAATCATTTAGTTTGGATAAATATGCACCAATGTCACCTGTTTTCTTTACCCATTCTCTCACTCAGCATACTTCAGCTGGAAAAATTCTTCTTCTTCTTCTTTTTTAAATCTTTATTTGTATCCCTGTCGACCGTAGTAAAAAATATTTTTTTTTATTAGCGTACATTTGCAATAATCTCATTTCTATTATAATGGAGCTCTAAGATATATAGAGAGGCAACGAGCTTCACCCAACAGGGGAGAACAAACTCTTACCAAGTAAGGATTTTTAAATATTCATATCTACACTAACTATTTTTAAACATTTCGCCTCAATGGCAATGCCGCGAGTCTCCATCATGTTGCCTAATATGAAATTAATTTTTAATAATATTTATTCTGGAAATTGTAAATTTCAAAAAAGACTTAATCTATTCACTTTAAGGAGGCAGTTGATCTATTCGCGATGATTAAGGAGACTAACTACATTGACATACATGCAAAACATTCTAATAATTATTGTACGTCTTTATGCAACAAGTTTGAAATTATTAGAATTGATACAAATATGTTACTTTTTCTTTCGACTGAATATTTTATTTTTGAATTAACATAAATGCAAATAACTCATTTCTTTTTAAATTTATTTTCCTGAACGACATAAAAAGGTACGTAGTAAAAAAAAAAGTCCATATTACAATAAGAATTAAGAAATTTGACATAATAAAATAATTAAATGCACTATATTCTAAGAAAGTCATAATTTTAGTTATTTAATTAGGGTCAATATTCTAGTGGAACCCATTCCATCTTAAGGAATACCTTTCTTTGGGTTTATTTTGATGTATAAATCTAATTTTAATCTGATTATAGTGTTTAACATCAGCTTTTTAATTCTAATACCAAAATCATTTCGAAGGATTTTAGGTCGCGCGCGTACCATTCATTAGATACTTCTCGGAGGACTTCTGGTCAAATTGCAACGCAACCATTTTATATTTTTATATGCATATATTCTTTCGGCCGGCTCCTGTGAACTTCTGTCCATGGTAACTTTCTTTCTTTTTAACTTTTCGATTGCGGATGAAAAATTCTATTTATTATATTTAGTATATTATTATTATTATCATAGAAACTCATTTACTTATTTAGCATTACTATATATGGACTTCATGTATAAATGTGCAAAATCAACACAATAAAATAATTTAATATAAAATATTAGTTTTTAAATAATATTTTAAACATCTAAATCATCTAAAATATCATTGTTAAGTAGATAAATGATCTTATAAAGTATTATTATATTCTAATATAGATGAGAATGGATCTAAATATTTTCTTTAATTTATACATGCATGTACTTATTTTTAAGTAAATGTGGCTCATAAACCTGTTGGATTTGAATAAAACTTAGCCTTCGAGATAAATAAATTATGTTAAATATAATAAATGAATTGAATTTTATATCAATCATCAGCATCTAAAAACAAAAACAAAGAGGGTTAAATAAAATTATTTTTATGTTACCTAATTACATGTACGTGGAGCCGATGTTATTCCTGAACCGATTAAGTTGCCTTGAAATAAGAAAATTTTTATATTTATAAAGTTGACCGCCCGAGATATCACGACATGAATCCGACAGGACTTCGAAAGAGACGGTACAAAATAATGCAGGGATAGGGAAGACGATCAGGACAAGAAGGTTTCAATAATTAGTTTTCATGAGATGCCCTCAATTTAAAAAGTGCCGGCGCATAGATCATCACGACAGTTTTTTAATGGAGTAAATGATGCTGAAAGCATCTTTGGAAAATTAGAAAAAAATTTCAACCAAAACTTTTCCGTTTTAAATTTTTTAATCTTTACAAATACTATATATTTTTTTATTATTTTTACATCTTTTGATGCAACTATTCTACTGTTTAATCATTTTTACTCAACTACTCATATAACTAATTTATCTAACTTTATTCTTCCTATCATATAACATTATTTTCTACCAATTTAAAAAATTTTACATTAAAAACTTTTCATTCAAAAATTTTAACACTTATCAAACACACTCTAAATGTTAAAGTTGGAGTAGATTTCATATCATTATTCAGGTAGGCTAAAATGGACGGAGTCACACCCAAAAAGAAAGATGGAGCTATATAATCATGGAGATATGATCTAGTGCACTAGAGTATAATGTTTTAATCCATTATAAAATGGGAGTTCAATCCTATTCTCCCCAGAGCATGCACGTAATTTTTTCAAATATTTTTTTATAAACTTGTTAGCTCAAGCGTATTTAACGTATGTATAAATTTTTACCATTTTTAGAGTATTTTAAATATTTATTTTTTATTTTTGAAAATCAGTGGCATTTTAGGTAATTTAAAATTACTAAATTGCCATTGCTTTTCAAAAATAAAAAATAAATATATAAAATATTCAAAAAATGGTAAAAATTTACACATACGTTAAATACACTTGGCTAAGAATTTTATGAAAATTTTTTAATAAGATTGGAGTCCTGTAAAATGGGGATCACATACATTTAAAAATGCATTTAATAATTTATTCAATCCTATAAAAATAATATTTTAGATGGTTTAGATGTTAAAAATACAACTTTAAAATTGTTGTTTGAATTTGATTTTGTGAATTTTATAAATGAATTGTATACACATGTTAAAATCCGTTTAAACTTAGTATTCTACTAAAGTAAATCATAATATAGTCAATATTATGATTGACTGCAGCACGCGACAGTATGCCCTCGATCAATTCCAATAATTATGGTCATACATTATATCTGTAATTCTATATGGTGTTGGGTATTAGATCCGGAGAGACAGTACGTGTGGATCCAGAAGAGATTCTTGGCAGCGATGGAGCACAAGAGGAGGTTGCTGACTTCTCGTCTGTCTCATCTATTCCTTCTTCTGCTCGCATCTAGAGGGGGATTTTGTGTTTCCGACGATACTTTCCTCCGCCTCCTCCCAAGTCTCAACGTCAATGACTTCCCGCCGGACTTTGTTTTGGGTGCTGGAACATCGGCTTATCAGGTAGATCATTTCTCTATCCATCCTTCCAGCTCCATCCGGCACTATTATACATGTTTGCTTGTATGTATCTCATCAAGAGTTTCAAGACCAACTACAAGAAATCAAATTCGTTTTAAAAAGTGAGTATTCGCAACCAAATACTGGGTTGGTTAAGAATGATCACCGCCAGATCAATCTGATCAATTTTTACACATTTAGTTGTAAAAAGGTTATATATTTGATTATTAAGATGATGACAAATGATTTATTACATCCGTGCTGTTGCAGTTAAAAAGAAAGGTTTTTGTTGCAGGAACGTCGTAGCTAGTAATTATAAAAAATTCCATTGCCTAAAACGATTTTTTAGCAACCAATATTTGCCCGCGTCGTTATGAATATATTTTTGCGGAAAACTCCAGAACACACGTTTGTTGCTAATGATAATGGATAATAATACTAGATGTTACTTAGCTCAGCAAAAATCTTGTGTACTTTATATTTTTAATTTTTTACTTTAGGTGAACGTCAGTGTATTATTTCATATATTAAAACTAATTTACCTTTTTGAATTCTTACGTATAATTTACAAATTTTCAAAAATAAAAATTAAGTAATTTGTAAATGTATTCCACATAATTTGACTGTAATTGTGTATGTACTTGCATAGATTCAAAAATTGAAAATAACTTTTACATAAGTTAACACAAATTGAAGGCATATCCATAATGAGCAGTGTTCATTTACAGCCGGTCACATGAGAGGCAGCCCATGCATCCGACCATAATTTTTTTTTTTAATTTTTTCATGGTCATGTAAAGTTAGGTGTATTTAATTTCTTGATTTATCATTTTTAGATTTTTGAGTATTTTTATTTTTAAACATAGTGGCATTTTCGTAATTTTCTGAGACTAAAAAATTATAAAAAGGCCACTTTGTTTTAAAATAAAAAATATTTAAAATATCTGAAAATGTTAAATCTTGATTTATAGATTAAATACATCTAACTTTAACATCCATAAAAAAATGCATAAACAAATGTTTTTTTAGGCCGGACTACTAAATCACCCCTCATCCATAATCTTCAAACCGAAGGTAGTGAGCTATTAAGCCTTTTGTCCCCCCGAAAATTACCCTTCCATTTTAGGGAAACACTAAGCAGTCGTCAGCCTTGCCAACTCCCATTCAAGCTTGCAGCCTGGCACTCAAATCTTCTAATGAAAAGATCTTTGCTCCTGTTGGATATTGGAATCCATCAATCCCAAATCGATTGGTTGCCGTTTTTACAAGAGATCCACTAGTATCTCCCAAGCCAATAGTGTCATCCCAACAACGCCACCTTCAAATCAAACAAGCCTGAAACGGGATGATGGAAAAAAAAAAAAAAAAAAAAGCAAAGCACAGCAGGCATAGAAGCAAATCATTTATTTGAAGACGCATGGTAAAACTCACACCATCCTACTCAATTTCGAGACTAAATAATATGATTTTTTTTTGTTTTGGTTTTGACATAAAAATGGAATTATTAAATCATTGAAATGAAATTGATTGAAATTATTTTGGAACATTTACATATTATTAGGCATTAAAAACGATTAAAAACAATTAGAATTTAATTAATGGCCAAGATTATTTAAGTGAAGCCTGTACCTGATTTTAGATATGCTTTCATAGCACGGAGATATGTTGCTCCATCATCACTGTCCAGATGGCAGCCATGGGTACTGTCTCCAACCCCTTGCCCCACCCCTGCAAAGTCATCCGATCTAATGGGAATGCGGAAATCACATCTCTTCTAGATTTTTGCTGTCACAGGCGACAGAACGCAACCAGCATCAGTTCTTCCAGTCACCTGGCATACGCCAACAGCAATGCCCTTTTCCCCATCCACAATTCCAACATATCATTACCAAATCAGTTCTTCTGACCACCTTCTCTCAAACTTGTTTTTTTTTTATGAAAGGAAGCACCCTATCCCACTACCCTAGAAGTGATCTAGAGATGAGGGATAGGACGATCCGAGATTCATTTCCAAAAAATTGTCTATACAAATTTTTTGCTGAACGGCTTGGGGGGGGATACCCCACCAAACCCGTTCATCCACAGAAGAACAAGCAAGGGAATCAGCTAAGAAATGTG
>JAXCLR010000050.1:62697585-62710130 GCA_035584095.1 Annona squamosa | reverse complement strand
AGAGTCCGAAATTTTTGCGTGGCAGCTCCAAATGTCTCCCCTCGGGAAGTATCTGGCACTAAGAAGCTTATAGCACAATGAATTTGAATTCGTGGACAAGCGCCAGACCTGCTTTGCGAGGAGGGCATAATTAAAAGTGTTTAAATCCCTGAAGCCGAGCCCACCCGAGAACTTTGATTTGCACATCTCATTCCAAGCCACCCAGCTCATATTGCATTTACCTCCATGCTCGCCCCACCAGAACCTGCTAAGCATCCCGTTGATATCATAACAGAAAGATTTAGGAAGAAGGAAGATGCTCATAGAGTATGTCGGGATCGCCTGCGCTACTGCCTTAATCAAAATCTCTTTACCACCCCAAGAGAGGAGCCTTCCCTTCCACCCTTGAATTTTCCTCCAGATCCGCTCCTTCAAGCCCTTGAACATGTCCCTTTTAGACCTTCCCAGCCATGCGGGTAATCCCAGATAGTTTGTCAGATTGAGGTCCGTGCCACCCAGAAGGGAAGTGATATTCCGTCGAGTTTCCAACGTGGTGTTGGAGCTGAAGAAAACAGCTGTCTTATCGACATTCACAATCTGCCCCGATGATTCAGAGTATTGGTGGAGCACAGCAAGAAAATTGCTAACATCCTGGCACGAAGCACGCAAGAAGATGATGGCGTCATCAGCAAACAGAAGGTGGGTGAGTGAGGGCCCACGAGGGTTAATCTTGATTCCATGGATAGAAGATCTGACAACAGCATTAGATATCAACGCAGAAAGTCCCTCAGCGCACATGATGAAAAGATAAGGGGATAGCGGGTCCCCTTGCCTTAGACCCCTTTGAGGTTGGAAATACCTTGTTTTGAAGCCATTGATATTCACTCGATAAGATACAGATGTAATACAGCTCATTATCCAGTTGGTCCAAACCGGGCCGAAATTCATTGATTCCATCGTCAATTTGAGGAAATTCCACTCCACCCGATCATACGCCATAGACATATCCAATTTGATGGCCATCTCCGGTCTTTTCCGTCTCTGCCCGTGCCGGAGATAGTGAAAAGCTTCATAGGCTACCAACATATTATCAGTGATAAGCCTGCCAGGAACAAAAGTACTTTGTTGCTCACTGATGATATCATGAAGACATAATTTAAGCCTATTTGCTAGGACTTTTGCCAGAATCTTATAGAGGACATTGCAGAGACTAATAGGCCTAAAATGAGACAAAGAATGGGCCCCCTTCTTTTTTGGGATCAACACCAAGGTAGTGGAGTTCGCATCCCGAAGATGAGAGGTCTGATTTGCGGGGTTAGTCTCATCCATGAAACTTTTGCACCAGAGAAAAACATCCTGACCCACCGTGTTCCAGTGTTTCTGAAAGAACCCCGCTGACATTCCGTCCGGGCCAGGAGCTTTAGTGGGAGACATGGATTTCACTGCCATAGCCACCTCATGGAAGCCCAAAGACCTAGTTAGGTGATATCTTTGCTGATCCGATAATCTTCGAGAAATCAAGCCTTGGACTCAGGAAGCATCCGAAGGTCTAGATGAAAGCCCAAAGACCCAGGAAGCATCTTCTCTCAAACTTGTTATGGGGACGTTTGCTAAACATATTCATTGCTGAATATAGTATGGTCATACATATTCATTGCTAAATTAGTATGGTCATGCTTCCGTAGAGCTTTCGCTGCATGGTAAAGCATCCCGACACTATGCCAGGTGAACTTTAGTTCAATTCTCGTCCTTTTTTATGGTGGGGGTATTAAATTTCCTCTAGTAATGAGAGTGTAAAAAATTTCCTCCATATTGCGAGAATTGTACATATACTAATTTGTAACATATGATAGTCTAGTATATATAAAATGAGTCAAAAACATATATTACAGCAATTTTTTGTCATTATGAAATACTTAAGAGACACGTTAATAATAAGTCACTGCGCCATGACCAAAAACGAGAGTCATGGATACGTCTGCAATTTGTGTTAAATTATGTGGAGGATATTTGTAATTTCTAAAATTCTGTGAGTATATATGCAATTATGAATTATGTGGATATATTATCCTAAACTTTTTTTTTTCGTTTTTCGTGAGCGGAAAAATGCAAGATAGGTAAAAATTTTATAAAAATCACTTGTGCTGTGAAGTGTACGTACTGGATTATTTTTCCAGCCTTTCGCTTTTGCGAACGAAGCACTCATGCTGTAAAGCATTTTGTAATGAAATTCTATCTATTTGGTTGTCACATAGCGTACGCCACAAAGCATTTCGTATTAACATTTTTTAAAAAGAAATTTAGCCGAAAATTTATAGTATCTAAAAATAAAAGTCGTTGGTCGTTTACAATAATTCTAATGCTTGACTTGCGTGGCTGGTGTAGGTGGAGGGCGCCGTAGCTGAGGATGGAAGGAGTTCCAGTATTTGGGATACTTTCGCCAATTCTGGTTTGTTTGTCCTAGAGTTACCAGAAGTTGATCCTATGCTTCCGGGCGCATATGACTATTTTTTTATATTTTTTTACAAGATTGTTAATCTTGGTGTATTTAACCTATGTATTAATTTTTACGATTTTTGGAGTATTTTAAATATTTATTTTTTATTTTTGAAAATCAGTGACATTTTAGGTAATTTTAAATTACTACAATACCACTGATTTTTAAAAATCCGAAATAAATATTTAAAAATCTCCAAATTTGGTAAAAATCGACACATAGGTTAAATACACTTAGGTTAATAAGTTTATGAAAATATTTTGAAAAAAATAAAAAAATAGGTATATACGCCTGCTCAGTGCTCCCAGGAACATAGGATCAGCCTCCAGAGTTAGCAAATTTTACCGTCATTTTCATTAAACATCTATTGAAACTGTCTTCTAGTTAAGCTGCTCCTTTTAAAGGTTTGACATCATAAAAATCTCACTAATTCTACTTCAATTTGAAATCACATGCAATCAAGGATAATAAGGGAGGTAAGAATTAAGGGCCCCTTAATATTTTGGGCATGCAAAATTTTTTTAAAAAAAAAAAAAAAAACTTTTTGAGTTTAAATTTCAATTCATACGTGAAACTTTTTGGATTGGGCTTAACTTGATAATTCGTGAAAATCTGACTTGATCATCGTATTTAATATCCTGTTTCAATTTAACATCCAAATTACAACAAAAATCTCTTTATACGACAACTTTTATGTAGCGAGATCTTATTTGCTACATATACTGGTATGAGCAGCAATGACCTGCTAGAAAATTGCAAGCTATAATTAATGCAGAGAACGACTATTTGCGGCATAAAAGGCATACGCAGCTAACAGGAAGTACAATTTTAGTTGCAAAAGCAACTGCTTGCAGTACTTAGTCGTATGCGGTAGCTTGCATGAAGCAACATGGTGGCAAACTAGCTCCTGCATATACACACAGCAGCGAAATTTTTAATAGATGCAACTAATTTTTTTGCTGTAAAAATTAACTCTCCCTACTTCAATCGAGTTTTCTGCACATAAAACCATGAAATGTAAAATCCAATTAAGACAAGCATATTCGGATACTATAATCATGATAAATACTTCAATTTGTTATAAGTTACAACCACGTTTTTTTGATTTTTTTAGTATCCAATCTACGCGTTATGCTAAAATTATTTATTTAACCTATATACCAAAATTAAGTGAATCGAAAACTTTTTATAATCAATAATCTTAAAAAATATAATTATCAATAATCTCATGCATTTACACTTATTAGAAGTAACCCAGAGTTATGATCTTATTAGCCTTGTTAGACGGGGCTAAAGATACTATTTTAATTTTTAAAATTTCTTCGTAAATTTGTTAATATGTGTTTTTAATATGTAAATCATGTTTTAGTATTTTTAAAGATGCGTAATATTTTTTATACTTTTAAATGCAAAGATATTTTAGTAATTTCCAACAAACTAAAATATCCCATGTTTATATCTTCAAAAGGAGTAAAAGGTATTTTATATATTAAATGTACTTAAATTAATAAATCTCTAAAAATTAAAAAATATTTTTAGTCCAGGCTAACAAGATTATAAATTTGTAACCTAACACATATTTAATTTAGATGAAACGTAATTTACTTCTTAAAAAATTCTTAAACATAATGGGTGATATTGATTTTACATCTCATCAAAGTGGGTCAAAACAAGGGTTCTCCGCCACCACAATTCATGGCGTCGTGGTAACGCACATGTCCTCTATGGGCTAGCATTGGTTCAAATCCTGTGGAACATAGGTATATTAGGTGGTATTTTATAATTCAACCCCTCTGTAATGAGAGTTTTATAATTTTCTTTATTATGGGGTTTACAATTTCCCAACTGTTGTGGGGGATTCAGGAAAAATTTTCCTTCGTGAGGTGAGGTGTAAATGTGATTTATTGAAATATCAAAATGTCATGATGCACATAAACAAAATCCAAAAAAAGGGGATTCACTGACCTAGTTTCGTAAAGTATAAACCCTTTTGTAAAATGAGAGTAGTTGCGGACAAAAAAAATATAAAAACTCAAAAAAAGGATAAAGCCAAAATCCAAAATCATCGGTTGGCGGACCAATCAGCGGCTAAAAAGAAAATGAATCATGCCATGAAAATTTTCATTTACTTTTCCCACTACCAGTCCATGATAAGCTATTTTTTCTATTTCCACTAGTAATACATGATAAGTTATTTTTTCTATTTCTCATTCAACTTTTCTTGTTAATAATGCACTTTGTTAAATTCCAATATACAAAGATATATATTTTTTCATTTTTTAATCTTCTCCTCATTTCTATTCCCATCCTATTCCACATCCCACCCAAACAGGCCGGCATGGGCTGAGACAAAATTACCCTTCAGCGTCTGACCTTGCTTGGACATTTACCTAGTTTTTGTATTGTAATTATTATTTTAAAAGACCGTGCAAAAAAAAAAAAAAAAAGAGTAACTTTGATTGCAATAAAATTGCAGGTAAGGTGTTTGACAAGAGCACAGGAGCTGTTGCTGCAGACCAATACCACAAATACAAGGTACACCCACCGACTGCATGCATCAACAGATATTCTATATGATTATTAAAATACTAAATCCGATAAATGGTGAATGAAAATAAGAGTAGATTGACTTTAGCGGATGGGTAATAAATGATTAATGTGGCTAATTTGCTGAGGGTCTCGCTAGGATGTTGCTCGTCTATAGCTCTTAGTTTCCATTTCTGTTTAGCATTTTACTTTCTAATACATTGCAAGGGTTGCAGGGAGACGTGAAGCTAATGAGTGACATGGGCCTTGATGCCTACAGGTTCTCAATCTCTTGGTCAAGGCTCATCCCAAGTAAGGACTCTGTTTCTTTGCTTAGCAATTAATGCATGCCATTGTAGCCGCTTGAACTCATATAGAAATTGAGTCCCTAACGGTTGATTTGATTTGCAATTGTTGTAGATGGGAGAGGTGCAGTTAATGCGAAAGGTCTACAGTACTACAATAACCTTATCAATGAACTGATCAGACAAGGTGATTTTGTTTCCTCTTCATCCTACATCTTAACTTCATATCCTTTTTAGAACACGATGAAGCAGGCCAGCCCTGTTTCATATAATTGTCACTAGAAAATGGAAATCTTACAAATCGATGCTTCTTTGTTGGATGCTGCAGGCATTCAACCGCACGTGACCCTTTGCCACATGGATATCCCTCAAACACTTGAAGATGAATACGGAGGTTGGCTCAGCCCAAAGATAGTGTAAGCTCCACCCTTCCATAGATATCTCACATGAACCACAATAGTGAGCAAGCCATCTGATCCATATATGGAGGGACTCATTTAATTTTATTTTGTGTATGTGTGTGTGTTTTTTTGGAAAAATGCAGAGAGGATTTCACCGCCTTTGCAGATGTTTGCTTTGGAGAATTTGGGGACAGGGTGGGCCATTGGACCACCATCAACCAAGCCAACGTCTTGGCTATTGCAGCCTATGATAATGGCCTTTGCCCACCTCAGAGGTGCTCCCAAATGTTTGGTTTAGTTAACTGCACAGCTGGGGACTCCACTGTCGAGCCCTATATCGCTGCCCACCATAGCTTGCTGGCTCACGCATCAGCTGCAGCGTTGTTCAGACAAAAATACGAAGTGAATCTCTCTCTCTCTCTCTCTCTCTCTCTCTATCTATCTATCTATCTATCTTGTATATATCAAATTTTCCTGCACATATAATATAAAAAAAATTGTCCTGCCACTTTCTCATATATTTCAATGTCCGATAGATAAATGTCTTATCAAGCGAAGTCATTAAAAATGAGTGAAACAAAGTAGTCATAAACTGAATGAAGTTAACATAAATATAAGAATAAGGAAAAGTGAAATTGTCATAGTTTTATGTTAAATAAAAATATTGAAGGGAACCGATAATTAGAAAATGACACTGATGCACATACACATTGTACAAAGGACAATTATAAACAAAATGGACTAGGAGGAACAGAGAAGTGAATAAAATAGAGAACCTTTTACAAAGTTCACTAACAGATCATTAAATTGAAGGCATGCAAGCAATTGTGTATAGATTTTCTAATTCAACTTTCAATGCAGGCCAAGCAAAAGGGTTTGATAGGCATGAATATCTATGGCGTTTGGTTTATTCCCTTTTCAAACTCTACATCAGATGTTGAAGCAACCCAAAGGGCATGGGATTTCTTTAACGGTTGGTGAGTGCGTGTAGTAGAAGTACATAATTATTTATAGGTTGAAAATCTTGGTATAGGTATATGGATGTTTATTTATAATGGGTGCTTGTAGGAACTTGTTGCTTGCCAACATTTGCTTGATTGCTCACACATACAACTGCAGGATCCTCAATCCACTGGTGTTTGGAGACTATCCAGAGGTCATGAGGAAGAATGCAGGGTCAAGGCTGCCATCTTTCACCAAATCCGAATCACGACTAGTGAAGGGTTCATTTGACTTCATTGGTGTAAACCATTACATAACTACCTATGTACTAGATGATCCTGATGGCCCAAAGAGAAAGATACGAGACTTCAATGCAGACATGTTTGCTAAATTTACTGGTATGATCACCAGAAGAACGCATATGAAGGGATGGAATAAGATGAGATTTTCCATTTTCAATACAATGTCTTCCATTATATAACAACCTTACTTTTCCCTTTTACAATACCACTTTTCTAATTGTCAATGTAATTTCTCATTTTCTAGTATACAACAATCCCTCCTCGTTACATTCGATCACTTCATATACTTTCAAACACCCCCTTAGTAAGTTGATTCCTGGTGTCATATGTATACTTTTGAATTTTCAACCTAATTAAAATGGCCTGAAGTCATTCTAAGGTGTGCACAAATGCCCAAGTAACCAGATCAGTTTTTTTCCCTGCATCGTCTGGTCAATTGAACTAAATTAGGTTCACTAAAATCAAGCTGAGTCTCTAGGAGGACAAAAGATGATTGATTTTACAAAATCTTACATTCGCCTCATATTTATTGCAGTTTCTAAGGACAAAGAACCCAGTGGCCAGGTATAAGATCTAAACTCCTGATTTGCTGATGGTTATATGTGATTTGGCATCTGGACATTGCTGACCATGATTGAAATCAGATTCTGCCAACTGGCATGCCTGCCATGCCATTTGGTCTGCAAAAATTCCTAGAGTACTTGAAAGATCACTATGGCAATCCTCCTGTCTACATCCATGAAAATGGTACTTCTATTTTTCATCATTTTCATCCCAACTAAAGAAAAGCGTTGTTTTCCTTGAGAAGTTCTTATCTGTACACGCATGTTTCAGGGTGGGGTGGACCTTTCAATGAGACACTCGATGACACAGCCAGGGTAGAATGCATAAGTGGATACATCAATGCAACATTGTGTGCAATCAGGTAATTATTAGGTAGTGCGTGCATGTATATTCATCTAATGAATAATCTTAATCACTTTGTTAATTAGAATCTTAGATTGTGGAAACGTGTGTGTGATGCAGGAATGGATCAAATGCCAAAGGGTACTTTGTTTGGGCATTCTTAGATGTCTTCGAACTCTTGAGTGGATATATGCAGAGGTTTGGACTTTTTCACGTCGACTTTGAAGATGAGGCTCTAACAAGGCAGCCCAAGTTGTCTGCTCGTTGGTACTCCAACTTGCTCAAGAAAAAGAATGAAGCCAGGATAAGGGAGATAAGCCAACAATCAAATATTGGTAATCCCATACAATAGCTTTTCTTCTTCTTCTTCTTCTTCTTCTTCTTGGGTCCTCGTTTGGGACATTAATTTCCTAGGTTTTGAAGATAAATATGTTTGATAAAGGGATATACCAAGTTTTTGTTGGAGGTTAAAGTTAAATAAATGGGTATTTTCATAAAGAACGTTTATAAAGGTTGGCGTTTGTTATAATTAATAGTTGTCGATAAAAAATGTAAATCTTAAAAGGATGAGGAGGCAGCTGCATGTAGCACAAGAAAACACTTGAAATTCCAAAAGGCCTCCTGAAATTCCAAAAGGACAAGGAGGCACCCATTAAAAAAAAAAGAAGGTTTTTAAAAATTGATAAAAATTGCTGACTCCCCAGCGCAGACGTTCAAGAGTTCATCAACATTCAGCATGCCATGCTCACGGTGATTCGGTTTAACACGGTTCCTTAACACAAACAATAATTAGAAGCATAATATAATGTAAAATTTTAATTAATTATGGATTCATAATGATCTGTAAAAAATGAAACTGATTTCGCATATACTCTTTAAAAAATAAAGAAACTACAAAAAATATAAAAAATGAAAATTCACATTCACATTCTTGAAAGTAGGGCAATCAAAAACCCTATGGTGGGACCCACTAATTGTTGGTCGGTCGACGGTGCTAGTGTAACCAGGATCCGCAAGACTCTGCCCGTCGTTGCGGCCGGGCCGGAGCCCGTGTTGGCTGCCCCATGCGCATTGCGCATCGTGCGTAGGTTGTTGCGAGCTGCATTGTAATTACAATTGTTTGCATTTTCTGGTCTTAAATAAGAAAATTCAAAATACCCTCCTATTAGGCCCAGAAAGTTCTGTAAACACCCAAAATTTTATCCTCTTTAAACACAATGTCCTCGGATGAAAAATCTAGAAAATAATATGCAACAATAGAGAATCCCTATTCTCCTTTTTTTTTTTTCAATTATTTCGTAGATTCCTCGTTTGAAGACTTGTGCAAAGATCATCTAAGCCTTTTAAGATAATGTTCCTGATCCAGCACACATTCCTGAGTGGTTCGATTGTCTCCAAGCATCATCCGAATCCCATGCAATTGCAAATAATCACTTGATGGATGTTTAGATTTCTTCTTTTTCGGGTGCACCGGGGAAGTTATAAAATTTTTGAATGAAAGTTTTTTTATGTACAAATTATTAAATTGAAAGAAAATGATGTAATATGATATGGAGAATGACGATGAGTGAAGATAATAAAACTAAAATAGATACATTAGTCGTATAGGTAATTGTATAAAAATGATTGAAAAATAGGATAATTATATAGGAAAACGTAAAAAAAAAATAGAGTAATTATGAACACTAAAAAGTTTTAGCTTGATAGGTTTTACTATTTGCCAAATACCCTACCATTTTCAAGTCATTTCAAGCTCTATGATCTCTTGATTAGCTTAGGTTAAACATTATTTAGGAAGCTCAATCATAGATTTGTAACTTGCCATTCTCATCCAATCGAGAGATCAAGGTCATTCATTTACTTCCATTTATCATCAATGAATCATCATTCACATTATTTAGCTTAATTGAGCTAAGGGAAGCTGATAGAGGACTTTCGGGCATTGATCTTTTATTTGTCATTACCCACCTAAGCCATAGTTCAAACTTGAGGTGCAACTTATCTCAAGTTGAGTCCAAGGCCCATTAATCCCGATGCAAATTAATATTTGCGTTCAGTTTTTGAAAATTCGAACCCAATTCTAAATAGGATTAATGTTATGATTCAAATAAACCCCAACATGAGCAATCCAATTCCGACTTCCCTGTTTGTGCATATCAAACCTAAATAGTTCGTCATATTATTCATGTTTATGTTTGAGTACATATTTGTCAGGTTGAAATTATAGATAATTTTTTTTATAGATGAATTATATTATTTTAATTTACACTTATATTTATATTATTTATCTTTACGTTTATCACTTTATTTCTCTTATTTGAATACTTAACTTTTTTTGAGAAGTATATTGTACATTGCTATGTTTTTAAATTTTAGTTATGAAAATTTGTCAATTTGAATTTAAATTTAAATTCAAATTTTAACCTGAACTCAATTTACATAATATTATTAGTGTTTAAGTTTTATAAGTCAAATGATGATTTAGATTTTACAAACAGTATTAGGGTGAAAGGAAAATACGAGTTTCAAAACACCTACTCGCACCCAATTTAAAAAAGATTTAAAAAAAAAAAAAAAAACCCAATTGCCCTACTAGTTGAGAAGCTTCGAAAATCAGCATTTGCTTCTTGCACCACAAGTTGAGGAGTTGGGATTCGACACTTGCTTCTCCGCTTAATGCCAGCATGTGGTCCATTTAGGAGACGCGCTGATCAGAGAACACGGTAGTTCGCAATATTTTTCAAGCTTTAATTTCACTGAGATCACAATCCTTGTAACATTTGATATGTTTTAGAAAATTTTTGGTAACTTTTCATTTATAGAAATTCGGGGGATTCGGTAAGATTTTGAGATGGTGAGAAAAATAGGAAAGAGAATATTTTAAACATTATGTTTGATATGGAGTTACAAGAATAGAATTGGAATAAGTTAGGTAAATGAAAGAAAAATGATTGAAGTGTAAAGGTAAAATTAGAAAAGTAAATATAATGAAAATAATTGGAATGTAAAAAGTTGTTAGGTAGTTAATTCATGCATGAGGCATGATTATATAAAATATATTGTATATATGCTTAATTTACAACATTTATTTATTATTTCATTTTTTGATTTTTTTCGTAAACTTGTTTTCACAAGTGTATTTAATTCATATATCAAGTTTTTTTTATTTTACAATACTTTTATATTTTTATTTTTATTTTTCAAAATATCAATTTTAGGGGCAAGTAAGTCATTTTTACCCCTTAAAAACTTAGTTTTTTAAAAAATAAAAATAAAAATATAAAACATAATAAAATAACGAAACTTAGTATATAAATTAAATACACATAAGAAATATATATTTATGAAGAAAAAATCAAAAAATGAAATAAAAAATAAAAATGAATATTTTAGCTTAAGCATATATACAATACACTGTATATAATCAGTCTTGTCATATATAGTATAGTGCTTAGGAGAGAGA
Source organism: Annona squamosa (assembly GCA_035584095.1). Classification (NCBI taxonomy): domain Eukaryota; kingdom Viridiplantae; phylum Streptophyta; class Magnoliopsida; order Magnoliales; family Annonaceae; genus Annona; species Annona squamosa. Next base: position 62,698,809 of record JAXCLR010000050.1, on the reverse strand, counting down.
AAACCTTTTCGATTTTTAAAAATAAAAATTTAAATATTTAATAAAATTATTAAATTTTAGATGTAATACGAACTTTTATAAACGTTAAAAAAAATAAAAAATTTATCTACATTAAAAAAGGGGGGAAGGACGCTCTGTAGATTGATCTAGGGTGTAAGCCAAGTCAGATTAACTCAGTAAACACAACCTCAACCCACCTTCTAAAATTTTAAGTTAGCCCTACTTTTAATTGTATTTTCACTTATTAATTTAATCATACTTTTAATTATATTTTTCCACATCATAATTCAACCCTTTTTTAGCCTTGCAAAAATCGGTTCATTCGTGTTAGAAATTGGGTAATAAATATATAATATTAAAAAATATTTTGCTTAATTAAATCTATTTTAAATATAAATATTATATGAATGAATAAAATTAATTCTTTTTATAAGAATTCTTTCTAATTTATAACTTACATAATAATATAACTGCTAAATAATTTTATTTTAAAGCAATAATGTGCAATTAATTCCTATATATTATTAGCCAATGTACGACTTTTTTTAATAATCTATTATATTTTACACTAATATATGAAATTGAGTTGATATATAGTTTAGTATATATTTGGAAAGTGATAAAATTTTTGATAAAAAGTTTTCATTTAGTAAAAAATAATGCGATATGTAAGGGTAACGATGAGAAGTAAAGAAAAAATTAAAATAGATAAATCAATTGCGTTGATAGTTCTTAGAAGCCATTGAAAAGTAAAATAATTATAAAAAAAAAAGTAAAAAATATTATAGTTGTAGAACTTGAAAATTTCTATTTACCGCACACTTCTTTATTTTATTCAGTGGACACCCCCAGTCTGAGCTAGCGTGCGGTGGAGACCATGCAGCCGCGTTGAACGAGGACAGTTGGGATTTGGTTGGGGCCGGGGTCTTGAATAATTGACTCGAAGACATGGAGACGTGATTGTTGATTAGATTCTCTAGCAAAAGAGGGGTTCGTCGGTATTTTTCTTTTGGACCTGGCGTGCTTGTCATGAATCGCAATTGGATTCTCGGCAAACTGCAGACTTCTAGCAACTGCCAGTGCCTTCAAGGGATGGGGCGGGAATAAAGGTTCGAAAATGCGGGAGGAATGTTAGTCTCAGGGTGTATTTGGTTTGAGGTAAAACTTTTGATGAAAAGTTTTTGGGGTAAAAGTTGTCAAATTGATAGAAAATGATGTGATATA
>JAXCLR010000050.1:62674988-62693371 GCA_035584095.1 Annona squamosa | reverse complement strand
TTCTATACAAACTACCCTACTTTTCAATCATTTATACACAACTACCCATACAACTAACCTATCTATTTTAACTTTATACTATTTACTCCTCATCATTACTCCTGTTATATTACATTACTTTCTATTGATTTGACAACTTCTATTCCAAAAACTTTTCATCAAAAGTTTTAACTCCAATCAAACACACCCTTACTATTAATTTACTATCACCAAAACTTACGGAATTAAATCCGCAAAAATCTCAAATACGAGTTTCAAAGCACATGATGGCGCCACTAGTCAGAAATCAGCATTTGCTTCATTGCACCCCTAGGAAGCGACACTTGCTTCTCCCCTCGATGGAAGCATGTGTTCTATTTCTAGAAGCGCGCTGATCAGATCATGGTGGTTTGTAATAATTTTTCAAACTTTAATTTTGTATAAAATATAGGCCTGACAAAGGATGGCAACCCTCTTTTGAAATATTTTGTTAACTTTTTGATTTTTGAAAATACATTTTACATGGGTGGTCAGCACATGTATATATCCATGTCTGTCTTTTTTATTTTCCAATTTTTTTAAATTATCGACAGCAATGAAAACTTTCTAAACTAAAACTTTTTAATATAAATTTTTTTACTTCCTATTACTATCATATTTTTTTAATTATTTTTTCATTTTTTTCTATATAACTATCATAGTTTTTAATCATTTATACACAGCTATCATACACATTTAATCAATTAATTTTAACTTTATTTTTTTACTTTTTATCATTATCTGTGTTATATCACATTATTTTTTTTCTTTAAAAACTTTTACACAAAAGTTATTTACTTTCCAAATATGTCTTAAATTTTGTATGGGTGCGATGTAGCGCACAACTTTATAGAAATTAGATTTCTGCCCATGCACATTACCGATGGATTTCCTAGTGGTAAATCTGCAACCCAGAATTTATTTGAGAGTGCTTTGTGTGAATCGGAGTCATCCACAGTCTAGTTGAGAGTGCTTTATGTGAACCAGTCTAAATGCTGCCGGGAGGAAGAGCCAAAAAGCAGTATTGTGGACAATCTGTACAAAGATATCGATATTCTCAATGAACTTCTCATGGGTGCAACTAATGTCCGTTCAATTACGGGAGTAATCTGTCTTACTCTTACCCTATTTGCAAAAAGCCTATCCTATTCTACTTATTTTTCAGTTCGATTTCTAATGTATCATACCCTACTAAATACCCATAAAGTAGATTCTAATTTCAGTTTCAAACTTATTCCTTTAATACTTAAATACAATATTTTTAAAAAATATTTTTATATTATTTTAAATAATACAAAACAATATTCATTTACATTTTAAAATCAATATATATACTGCCATAACCCAATAATTGAAACTATTAATATATTACAATTGTGATCACAAGTTTATTTATAAAAAGCTTTCAAAAGTTAACTATATATATATCAAAACCAAATTAATTTTTACTTCACAATCTACAACCTCACATGGCATAAGATACACTTGAATTTGTTAAAATGAGTGTGCACACAAATATCATAGACAAAACATAATAATATTTTATAATATGTATTATATATATGATGATATACCTAATTAACTATCTATATAAGTATTTATGTGGGTTAGTTCTGAGACCAAACTTATCTACCTTACCTATACCCTATTTGAGAAGGGTGAATAATAATTTATAGCATACTCATGCTTATGAGTAATATTTTCTAACTTATCCTACTTAAATTAAAATCAGATTAGTAATTGCTCACAAAAAATCCTACCCAAGTTGCACATTAGAACTTCGGTGTTAGTCCTCACCCTCCATGGAGGGACTTGTCGGTTAAGAACATCTCACCTCTTTTGCTATATATTAAAAAATATGGTGAATTCCTTATATATCCACAAATTTTATCCTTAATTTCATTTATACCCACAAATACTCATGAATTTTTATCATAATTATACTTATACCTAGCCACTAGGGGTCCGTTGAAGGAGTCATTAACTCTTTGAGAAATAACAAATATGTTTATCCCTAATTATGATTTTATAACGAAATTCTACAAGTGTCGAAGAATATATTATTTGAATATAAATCTTTAACTTAAGCACTTAAATTACATTAGAGCTTCGGTGTATTCATCATTTTACAGCGGGTTTAACAGCCCATTTAACGACCTTAACAACATGATTATAAGTATGAAAATTCATGGTATGGGAGGAATTTTTGAAAATTTATAGATATAAACAAAATTAAAAGTAAAATTGATGAAAATATCTAGAATTTGGCCTGAAAAATAATTTAATAACCTTTGTGGAAACACGGGAGCAGCTGAGCTGTGTGTGGTGGAAAAGCCCCAGCTGCAGAAAACGAGAGGACAGCCCGGCGGCTTGAATAATTGTCAGACGCTCTGGCGAGAGAGAGGTTCGTCGGTATTTCTTTTTTGGGACCTGCGGCACTTGTCATAAATGGCGATTAGATTATCGGCAAACTGCTAGCAACCACCAGTGAATGTTAGAGGCTTAGAGCGCCCATGAGGAGGACGATGATGCTGATTACTCGTCTTTCTCATCTACTTGTTCTTCTCCCTCTTCTCCTCACATCTGCAGCGGCATTTTTCTTTTCCAAAGATACCCTCCTCCGTCACATCCCAAGTCTCAACGTCGATGATGTCCCGCCGGATTTCATTTTGGGTGCCGGAACATCGGCTTATCAGGTATATATATATATTTTTGACATTTTATATACATCATGAATCCCTGATGTTACAATAAAGCATATTCACACCCTCACACAACTACGGAGAAATTTTTTTCTTAAAACTCCACCACAGAACAAAAATTGTAAACTCCTGTGATGAAAGAAAATTGTAAAACTTCCATAACAAGAGAAATAATCTGTAAAATGTCACATGTTATACCTACATACTGGTGGATTCGATCCCACACTCTACCCACACGGAGGCAAATGCGAGATTACCACGACACATTTTCTCCAAAACAAATCATAATCCGTAATATATAGATAGGCTTTTCTTTTGCGGATACCTCGTGCAAAAGAACCACGTTCATTTGCACTCGTTGTGTGGGTCATACATACATGTGATTAAATAACTTTTCATATGATAAACAGGTTAATTCATGGAGAAGATTTGAATCTCAAAGTAAAAAAGAAAAAGGCCACGGCACTTGTTGAAACATCTGGATTTTAGGGTATTATAAGAACGGGGGCAATTTGGTCTTTTCATGTACTGAGAGTATGTTTGAAGTAAAGCGTGAGAAGAAATAGGTAGAATCAATTACAGTAAATTGCAGTGCATGTTTTTTTTTTATTGCATACCATATGCTTTTAATAAAATGGCATAGATTATGAACGGTTTGAGACGTTAAATGTGTAATATAATCATAAATGATAATAGGCAATGTATATCCAAAATTTAGAACAATAAATTAGATTTATCAAAACAAAAATAGGTGAACGAATGAAATATTATGAATTTTACAGTTTGTTTGTATTATCGTACTAAATGTTTTGATGAAGTTGATATGTAATTTTCATGAAATCATAATGTCTAGTTTAGTTTACCACAATCCAAACTATTCTCACTTCTTTTACAGTGAAGATGACATGTTAAGAAAGAAGCCACATTAGCCTAAAAATAAGCATAGTGATTTGCCAATTTGGATCTGTTCCCACTTAATCTCATGCTTTGTTCAACAATTCTAAATGAAACGTCTCATTTCATAAAACACAAATATATTATATTAATCATCATATATCACATAAAATTATTTACTATAGTTTGTTTAAAATACTTAGATTCACATATTTTATTTTACAAATATACTAACATTCGATATACTTATAAAAGTAGACACTCACACAAGAACAAGCACGATGGGCTCCAATATTATCACGATCACATTTACTAACAAGGAGATCTTGACGAAGATGGAAGATTAAAAATAACGACTACAAGTCAACTTAACAATAGACACATGATTTCAATTACTTGGAATCATGTAGAACATAATGCATTCATGTAACGGTAAAAGGCTTCAAATGAATTTGGAACATCAATCGAGCAATTAAAGAAAGATTATTAGTTCACCTAATGGCGTGGATTATCCAAAAATGGTCACGTAAGCACATGATTACAATACACAATCAGATCATGGAAATAAGAATGCATGTGCATAGATTTTCTCTACACTGCTAGTGCACCATATAAGGAATTCCATCTTCCAAACTGCTAGAAGCCATGGCTGCTGCGAACATCACTGCGACCAACTTGCCGACAAAAAACGCTCCAAGAAGTTGCTGCCGCTAGATACCATCTTACTCCTCTCTGGTACCCGAAAAACAAGCCTCAAATGCAAACCTTCAGCAACTGACTGCTGCCCTACCCCACTAGCCGCTGATAAATGCATCATCCAACCATTTTCAGAACGATTTGCTCCAATCATCAAGTGAAAATTTCCATTAAACTTAGCCCAAACCAGTTTAGTGAGCCCTATATTTCACATCTGTTGTTGCCATAGATTTCAATGGCACCAACCATAGTATGAAAGCTACAAATCGATCACCCGCTCCTTTATAATCCAGCAAGATCCGGCCACAGTTTGGCGAACAAACCGTCCAGCGATTCCGCCATACCATCTTCATCATCGATGCTGATTCGCAAGAACAGAACCGACCAGATCTGCTTTCATCATCCCCAAAATGCGTATTAGTTATTCCTTTCAAATCTGACACCATGGCTTCTAGCAGAAATCCACACAGATCATCTCATAAAATCCCCGCTGCTGATGCCTCCCACCAATGAAGAATGCCCAAATTCAGTGAAAGCTGCTGATCTACTCTAAAATCTAGTAATTAGCAAGAAATCCACCCCACTTGCATGAAGCTATTGCTTGGCTGCTGCAACTGCAAAGTCGACCGCATGAACCAGATCCCACCATCACAACATAATTGGCTGCCATTTTCATCAGATCGGACCACCTTGTCCATGAATTCCACCACGTCCCACGGAAACTATTCAAACTAAAATTTTAACTCTCCAAAGTCACTCTATTTTTTTAATTATTTATTTATATCTTTTTATATAATTACTATACTCTTAAATTATTTTTACATAATTATTCATACAACTAACTTATCTTTTTAAATTTTGTTCTCTCTACTTTTCATCATTTCCCCTATAATATAACATCATTTTCTTCCATTTTGAAATTTTTTTATATTTTTAATTTTTTATCTAAAAATTTTAACACTTTACGAACATAAAACTTTTCTTTTTTATTAGTATATATTTACAACCATTTTAATTTATATTATAAGTAACCCCTAAGACATTCTTAGGGCTTAACTTTTAGTGATATAAGTTCCACTCACTAAAGATGGAGACAACACTCCACCACACCATAATTAGGAGATAATGCTCTCTACCCGGATCGAATCAAAGTCCTGTTGGACAAGTGCCAGTGGTGAGCACCACAATGCCACATGTGTTGGGCTTCAAACTTTTTAATTTTTAGATTTTTTACTTTCCATAACTATTATATTTTTTAAATATTGTCACTTCTCTCTAAACAATTTTCCTTCTTTTCAATTATTTCTACAAAATTACACGTATATCTAACTTATCTATTTTAACTTTATTTTATTTATTCTTTGCTATTATTTTTATCATATTACATAATTTTTTCATTTCAAAAATTTTTATATCAAAAATTTTCTTAAAAAGCTTTATCACTTCCCAAATACACTTGTAAATATAAAATTATGCTCCTATTGGCTGGGCGCATAGTTTTTTATAAATGACACGCACTATATTTTATTCACATATCAAGTATTAAATTTTTTAAATATGTGTGTATTGCTTTTTGAATTTCAGAAATTCATGAGGTAATAAAGTAATTTTTACCTCAAAAATTGTCCATTTTCAAAATTTAAAAATGTATATTAAAAGGTACAAAAATTGATATGTAAATTAACTACATTCGAACCACATTTTTGTGAGAAATAATAAATTTTAAGACATCTGAATGTGCCCACGTTAACAAGAACTCCAGCGTAGGCTAACTAGATCATTATCCATGTCTATTTTGTATTTTGAAAAAAGTTAAAGATTATAGTACTATACAACAAGTTGTTACTTAATTAAATAATAATCTCACTTATTTTATACTTTTAATATATATTTTTTATTTTTCTTCACTTTCGTAGGTCCAAGTATATTTAGTCAATATATCAAAATTTACTATTTTCGGATTTGTGTATATGTTTTTACAAAATTTAGAAGTAAAAAATTTTCACCCATCTTACACTTTCCATACATGAAAAATGTAAAAAAAATTATTGTTGAAATTTGTAAATATATATATATAAGAAATTCAAAATAGTAAAATTTGGTATATTAATTAAATACATGTGTGCCTACGTAGAAGTGAAATAAACAAAAAAAATATTAAAATACAAGATACTTGAGATTGTTATCTAACTAAGTAACAATCAAATGTATAGTATTATAAATTTTAATAATTATATACTACTCTCAAAAGATATTAATTTTTTAAAATATAAGTTTCGTATCAAGATAGTTTTTGGTAAAATCATAAAACAAACAAGGTTAAACAAATTAAATAGTTTATTTAATACACAATCCCAAAAAAATAATTTTCGGCTCGTAAGCTATAGTTTGAATAGTTTAATATTGTCTCTTTTGGCTGGACACATCAATTGCATGATTTTAAAATGCATTATGCTATATTTAGTCTTAGACTCACTTATAAATCATCAATAACTCTATCTCTTCCTCGCCCTCCCTATTATAGGTTTGCCAACTTTCATTTAGTTTGTAACTCAGAGCATTTATAAACTCTGCTCCCCAAGTCACATTTATTGGAGGGCGTCCTTGTCTGATACAATTTGCAATGCACAGGCTTAGAAAAATGATCTTGGGCTCATAGGCTATAGGTTTAATAGTATGATATTGTCTTTTCTGGCCTGATAACTCAGCTGCATAATTTTAGAACATATCATATTATGTTTAATCTTAAACCCACTTTATAAACCACCAGGACTATATCCTCATTTTAATGTGGGATTTGGTTCTAGACTATTATAGGCCCATAATTGAATCTCACAGTGACAAGGAGAAAGTTCTTGATAATCTATAAGTGTAACTCTAGCCCACGGGCCTAAGATTATTTTTTGCTACATTTGCGCATTACAAGCGATATTAGGCAAACCCCTTCAGTAGATGTGGTCTAAACAATTAGAGAGTTGATTCAGTGAAAATTAGGTCTACAAGTATAAGCCTATAATTGAGTTGGGTTGTTGTTTAGGAACAAACCAAAATTAAATATCATGTCTAAGAAGAGAAAGTATTCTCTGGAGTTTATAATTGCATCTCAGGTTAAATATGGTGTTACGTATTTTAAAACCATTTGGCTAAGCTATCAAGTTAAAGCAGATAATGACAATATCACACTGTTTGGCCCATAACTTACAAGCCTAAGATTTCTTTCTAGGTCTCTGTATTACAATTTAAATTTAGAAAAAAATACTTTAAAATAAAAGGTTTCATTGACATAACAAGTCATGCGAATCAAAATGTTTTTTATAGGGTTTCGAACCTTTTAAGCATATGCATATTCACAGGTAGGATGGGATAAGGATGAAATGGAATTTTCCATTTTCAAACAACATTTTTCATTCTTAAAAAATAACAACATAATTTTTTCATTTCTCATCCAACTTTTTCGATCCCCATTCACTTTTTCTGTTCCCAGTTCATTTTTCATCCTCCATCCTCATTGTCATCCTCATCTACCATATATATCTTGAATTGGCATCGGTTGGTGGACGTAGGTGGAAGGCGCAGCAGCTGAGGATGGAAAGAGTCCGAGCATTTGGGACACTTTCGCTCATGCAGGTTTGTTTTGGTCACTCCGATCCTCTACTCTACATTCAATATTATCTATTTTCAGGTAATTTATAAATATACCTATATAGTTTGATCAAATTTGCAAATATACTCAACATGATTTTAAAAATTCAAATAAGCCTCATTTAGTTTTAAGTATAATTGTAAATATACCTATGTCATTTAGGAGTAAAACTTGGAGTGGTTCGATTTGGGTAATAGTCTATTCTAATCATACTCTATTTATAAAAGGCCTACCCTACTCAAACTTTTTATCAATCCGGTTCTTAAAGTATCTTACCCTACTCATTACTCATAATTCCATATCCAATCTGTTGTTTTATACTCAAATACAATGTTTTTTAAAAATATTTATATGTTATTTAAAATAATATAAAGCAATACCCATTTACATTTATATTTTAAATCACATACTTATTATCTACATATGTTACTGTTTACATTATTACATAAAAATATAACGTATAAACTCTAATAATTAAAACTATTAATACATTATAGTCACAATTCACAAGTCTATTTATAAGAAGCTTTCAATAGTCGATGACAAAATATAACCAAATTGGTTTCTTACTTTACAATTTATAACTCCGTTCGGCACAAAATTCATTTGAATTTAAATTTGTTAAAATGAGCATGTGCACAAGATATCATAGATAAAATGCAACACATACTATATATAAGTATATACCTAATTAATTATCCATATAAGTAGTTTTGCGAGTTTGTTTTGGGTATCAAATGTATCTACCACGTCTACCCTACCTATATCCTACTTGAGAGTACAAGTAATAGTTTGTACCCCACTCATACCCATGAGTAATATTTTCTACTCTATCAATTAGGGTCGGGTTAGTGGGTACCCATGAGTACCCTACCCAAGTTGCACCCCTAGCGTCACCATGGTGTTGTCACGACGTGATTATATTTGCAAATATATACAAATTACATGTATATTTGAAATTATGGTCAAACTATATAAATATATTTGTAAACTACCCTTCATTTTTATATAAATTGTGTTCATATATGTGATTTAAAATTTATTACAAAAATGCTTATGGATACTTAAATATTTACAAGTATATTGGTGGTAAGTGTTAATCTGTTGATTTTTATAAACACTATCAATTTTTTTATAAATCCAAACCATCCATTGTGCTTATTAATATGAATTAACTTAACATATCAAAATTTATTTTAAAAATATCTTTTATATTTTAAGGATATTATTTGTATTTATTAGATAAACAAATTTAAATTTTAATATCATTTCATGTTAGAATTTCTAAAATCTGAAAAAAAACTAAATTGATGTATTTGATGAAAGGAATTTTTTCAAGATCAATTTTTAATATTTTGAAGATGTTTTTTTATATTTTTGTTTTATAATCGGAAATTTAATTTTTTTTATTACAGAAAATTTAAGTTTTAGCGTTGTTTCATTTAACGCAAAGAATATCCCTAATACTAAACTTTCTTAGTATTTAAAGGATTCCTATATTTTCTATTATAGTACAAAATTAAATTCTAGTAGACTGTTATGTATTTTGCAAAATATTAAAAGCACCAAATTGATTTATTTAATATGTAAAATATTTTTTATAATTTAAGGAAGTTTTATTATATTTTTAACTCCATAAAATTAATTTTTAAATATAATTTATTATGGGAATTTGTAAAAAATATGGGTGGGATTAAATTGACTTATTTAATATGATGGATATTTACAAAGATAAAATTTTTAGTATTTTTAACGTATTTTATTTTTATCATATATTGAATTTTTTTCATTTTAGACCTTGTGAAGTTGATAATTATAAAATTAGGCTGCCAGGTTTTGTATTCGCATTTTAGATTAAAGCTAACAACAGGTCTAAAATGCGACGAATGATAATATTGTCCCGTCTAAAAGACAAATACATAAAATTTTGGGGTCTTATAAGTTTACGAACTTACACGGCTTAAAATGCAAACAAAAAAAAAAAGAACGTGCTTGGACGTCTTAATTTTTCGCATATCTTACTTATAAAAATAATCAACATCTTTGATCATTAATTCCAGGGAAAGTGGTTGACAAGAGCAACGCAGACGTCTCTGCTGACCAATACCACAAGTACAAGGTACACCCTCTCTGCTTCAACAGGTACTGGAAATGACTACATGGACTATAATGCGTGCAGAAATTGCAATTTTGATGATACAAACTACATTACAAAGAAGAATCCGATAATTGGGTATATAAGTGTGTTAAAACATAAATGATCTGGTCTGCTGATGGCTGAATCAGGGTCTGGTCTGTAGTCAATAGGCACGTATCTGTAAAACAGCTGATGAGGCGTTAAATAGAGTGATTTCAATGTATGATGGATATTGTGCATTGATGAAGAAGAACAAAGTTAGCATTTTTCTAGTGTACTGATGGGGATGCAAGTACTGGTGTACCTCAACATAATCTGAGGCAAAGAAGCCACATTAGGGCCCGGGCAGAGGTGGAGCGGTTACAAGCAACTGTCTCTAGATGTCCTAGAACGGCAAGAGGGAAGAGCTGATTTCAATCTAATAAGATCCGACATTCTGCTTTTGAGATCCAAGTTGCATCTTGGATCTATCACCTACTTCCATTTCTCTTTGACCTTTTCAATCTAATTCTATGCGCGGATTGCAGGAAGATGTGAAGCTGATGAGTGAGATGGGGCTTGATGCCTACAGGTTCTCAATCTCTTGGCCAAGACTCGTCCCAAGTATAAATAACTCCCACTCCAAGCCTCTTGTTACTGGGTTGACCATGCAATTGATAGAAATTGAGTTCCTAAACCATTAATTGATCTCATTTTCCCTTGTTGTAGATGGAAGAGGGGTGGTTAATCCAAAAGGCCTCCAATACTACAATGACCTTATCGATGAACTAGTCCAACATGGTGATTTTCCTCTTCTTCATCGTAAATAACGCTTATTCAGATGCATATGCTTTCTGAGTGTATAATCAGGCCATCTCGGTTATATGGGCTTACCAGAGTTGGTACTGGGAAATTGGAAGTCTTACAATGTCTTTCCGTTTCTTCGATGATGTAGACATTCAACCACATGTGACCCTCTTCCACTTGGATCTCCCCCAAAGCCTTGAAGATGAATATGGAGGATGGCTGAGTCCAAAGATAGTGTTAGTTTCACCCTTTATACATATACCACATGAGCCCAACACAAATGGCTCATTTCTGTACTTGAAAGCACCAAAAATTTCACTTTTGTTTTTTTATTTTTGTGTGTTTTTTCCCTGGAAAAATTGTAGGGAAGATTTCACTGCCTATGCAGATGTTTGCTTTAGAGAATTTGGGGACAGGGTGGGCCATTGGACCACCATCAACCAACCCAACATCTTGGCTGTTGCATCTTATGATATTGGCTTCTTCCCACCTCGGCGGTGCACCGTTGGGTTTGGCTTCAACTGCACGGCTGGCAACTCCTCCGTGGAGCCATACATTGCTGCCCACCATGCTTTGTTGGCTCATGCATCAGCTGCATTGTTGTATAAACAAAAATACCAAGTGAGCATTCTCTCTCTCTCTCTCTCTCTCTCTCTCTCGCTCTCTCTCTCGCTCTCTCTCTCTCTCTCGTTGGGTAAGAAAACGATGTGAATGGACAGCATTACAAAGAAAAAATAATGACAACAATATATGAAATTATGATATCCTTTAGAAAAGGAGAATCCAAAATTTCAGATACAGTAGTGGTACTTTTAGGATAAGCTTAAAAATTAGGGGTACAATCTAGGACACTGATATGTTGATATCAAGGTTGATTTTCATTCGTATATTTGATCACTCAAAAATTTTAGGCAATGATTGGATATGTCATGTTAGAATTCCCTGAGTAGATTTAGTTGATGTTGCTTGGTTGGGTTTGTCAAATGCTTCTTTGAATCTCATTTCAAACTGTTAGAATCCTGACTCAGTTTAAGCCTGCTCCAGTCAGCTGCAACTAAGCAATAGCAATTCTGTATCAGATTTTTTAATTCAGCTTTTTATGCAGGCCAAGCAAAAGGGTTTGATAGGCGCGAACTTTTATGGCATATGGTTTATCCCTTTTTCAAACTCCACTGCAGATGTTCAAGCAACCCAAAGGGTGTTGGATTTCTATAATGGTTGGTGAGTGCACACAATTATTGGAATTGAACATATATAAAAGTAGATATTACATTTTTTGGTAACTTGGTAGAGCTATGTGGATTTTGTTTATATTAATGGGTGCTTATGGGAACTTCTTGTTTGCCAAAATTGTTTGATGTGAAGCTGACGCATACTACTGCAGGATCCTTAACCCACTGGTGTTTGGAGACTATCCAGAGATCATGAGAAAGAATGCAGGATCAAGGCTACCGTTATTCACCAAATCCGAATCACGACGAGTGAAGGGTTCATTTGACTTCATTGGTGTCAATCATTACATAACCGGCTATGCACAAGATGATCCTGATAGCCCAAAGAGAAAGATAAAAGAGTTCACCTCAGACATGTCTGCCAAATATACTTGTATGGTATCCAGAAAACATGCATTTTCTTCAAGTTCAGATGATTCCTGGCCTGACATGTACTTTGGAATTTTCAACCTATGCACCAATGCCTAATTTACAAGATCATTTTCAATCGGGCATTCGGGCTACATTGGGTTTACTAGAATCAAGCTAAGGAGTTTCTAGGGACATTAGATAAGGAGAGAATAAAAAAGCTGATTGATTTCACAGTATCTTATGTATGCCTTTTTCTTCTTTATTGCAGTTTCTATAGACAACAAATCCAGTGAGCAGGTATAAGATCTAAATTCTTAGTTGGTTCATGCTTATAATTTGACATTTGAACGTTGCTGATTATGATTGGAATCAGATTGTGCCAACGAGCACGCCCACCACTCCATTTGGTCTGCAAGCGATGCTAGAGTATTTAAAAGATCACTACGGCAATCCTCCTGTCTATATCCAAGAAAATGGTAATTCCATTCCCTTCAACAATCTTGCTCTCGAGAGTTTTTCTTCAGGTTTTGTCGTATATATATATCTATATGTTACAGGGAAGGCTTTGCTGAGCAATGAGACTCTCAATGACACAGAAAGGGTGGAATACATAAGTGGATACATAAATGCGACATTGAATGCAATCAGGTAATTACTAGTTAATGCATGCACATATCTTCATCTAATGAATCATCTCAATTATTTTGTCGGGAAAATGTGGGTGTGATCTAGAAACGGAGCAAATGTGAAAGGATACATGGTGTGGTCTTTCTTGGATGTTTTTGAATTCTTGAGCGGATATCAGCAAAGATACGGCCTTTGTCGCGTCGACTTCGAAGCTGAAGCTCGGACAAGGCAACCCAAGTTGTCTGCTTATTGGTACTCTAACCTGATCAAGAAAAGGAACGAGGCCAGGATAAGGAAGATAGGCCAGCAATCAGGTGCTGGCCATCCCAAACAGTAGTTTTTTCCCCTTGTTAACTTGTCATTCTCGGACAACGTGCGTGTCCAGTTTTATGAAGATGCATGTGCTAAAGACTCAAAGCAGCGTGCTGAGCCTATCTCACATTGTCGCTTAGTATAGTCCTGAGTCTCCTGACATGTTTATGCCAATTCTCTTGTGGGCAGTGGAATGAGACGAGGAGACTGTAAATGGAAATTAGAAGTATGTTGTTATCTATTATGAATAAGAAAAAAAATTTTAATAAAAAATTACATCTCGTCGCTGTCTCATTTCTATCCTTTTCGCCAGGCTTAATTTTTTTTTTTTTTTTTTTTTAAGACAAATTTTCCACAGCCTGCATTGAGTTATCGAGTGCTTCCTCAGCCAGAAAACTAGCAAGAAAAGGAAGCACGACTGGGATTGACGTTTCTTTCTTCAGCCAAAGTTATTGTTAGGAAACGTGATTAGAGTTTATACGGATCTTAGCAAAAGCACAAAAAATAAAATAGTATCAAATAAACAATAGCAAGATTAAATATAAAGATTTATGTGAAAAACCCTTCGGTCTCAAAATTAAAAACCACCAAAGAGAGACAACAATCGACTATAATAAATAGGTTAAAAAAATACATATAAAAATGCCTCACACATATTATAAGAACGCTCTTGTAACTCCTCCAATAGGACACCTCTTAAAATTTCATTGAATTCATATGGGATGCACCTACAAATAGGACTCCAATAAGACTTATGTAAAATTATATGCAATTTTAAACTCACACAATTAAAATACATTGAATGCAAGACCCATCTAACAGTTATTTTTGGTACAAAAAAATATATGCCGCTGATGCATGATTGTTCAATTGATTTATCTAATAAACAAAATTTTCATACATTGTATATGAAAATAAAGGGGGAACAGACAGGATAATTGTATAAAAATTATAAAATTATAATTAAAAATAAGAAAGATCATGAAGATATGAATTGACATTTGAAAATGTGCAAAAGAGCTTTTTTTTTAACCCTGCTTCCAAACGGACCCCAAAAAAGAGAAAATTTACCCAACGACTAATTGTGTGGAAACTTTTATTTTTTCAGTGCTATGAGAAAGTCACGTGGATTCATTGATATTTTTTTTCTCGAGCAGAGAGCATTAGAATTTGGTAGACAACATGTGAAAGAGTGAAGCACGCTAATAAATTTCTGCCAATTGATTATCCATGACTAAATAAATGCTGCAATTAATTCCCAAGATTCATAGAATTAACAAGTTATAGATTACAGAATATTTTTTGTCTTAGAAAATAAAGGACGTGCTAGGGTGTTAGGCCATTGAAGCAAAATTAAAGAATTTAATCTACGGTCCGGATCGCCGAACATGGGTTGCACGTAAACAGATTCTAATAGGCTTCTACAGCCGCTTGCCGGCGACCGTCTAACCAGAGATCGGAGCAGACCAGTCGAGTGGCAACGATGCTTGGATCACATCCCGGCATCCCTGCACCAGACCCAAACTACAAAGCTTCCGATCACCTTCACTTCCATGTACTTTTTAGAATGTGATGAATCAGGCCAGCTCTGTCTTATACTTTTATTGGCGTACGACAATCTAACTGGCACAAGAAAATTGAAGTCTTACCAACTGACTCCCCTTTGTTGGATGATGCAGGCATTCAACCGCATGTGACCTTTTACCACTTGGATATCCCTCAAACACTTGAAGATAAATATGGAGGTTGGTTCAGCCCAAAGAGAGTCACCCTTCCGTAGATGTCCCATATGAGCCACTCTAGTGCTCATTCATGAACTTGGTCCATGAGCACGCCATAAGTGAATAGCACTAGTCATAATTAAATTGAAAACAGTCAACATAAATATGAGACCATGATTAAAACTCTAAAGAATAATAAGTGAAATTGTTATGGTTGCGCGCGCGTGTGTATATATATATATATATATTTGAGAAAAAGATGAGAAGAATCCATATAAAGGGTGTGTTTGGTGATAAGTGAAAGTTGTCAAGTTAAAACTTTTCAATTTAAAACTTTTAATTCTCTACAACTACTTATTTTTTAATAATTTTTTCACATTTTTTTATACAACTACCCTACTTTTCAATCATTTCTACACAGCTACTAATACAACTAACCTATCTATTTCAACTTTATCCTATTTATTCATTATTGTTACTCCTATCATATGACATCATCTGATAACTTCTACTCTTTACAACTTTTCATCAAAAGTTTTATCCATTACCAAACACACCCAAAGTGAATTCACAATACGCGGCAGGAAAATCTCTTCCCAAAAGCACCCCTCAGATTGGGTGCAAATGGCAAATTTGTCCAAATCATGGGCTATGGTTATATATATGTTAAAGAAAAACATCCAAACCGAATTTTGGGGAGTAGAGATATATAATGCCAGTGGTAGAAAATGAAAGTGATGCCTAAAAACATTGCACAAAGGACAACTACGAACAAAATGGACTAGGCACAACTGTGAAGTTAATAAAGAAGTAACATTTTAAAAAGTTTGTTAACGGATCATTTAAATTGAAGGCATACAAGCAATTTTGTATCAGATTTTCTGATTCAATCTTCAACGTAGGCCAAGGAAAAGGGTTAGACAGGCATGAATTTTTATGGCATTTGGTTTTTTTCCCTTTCTTACTCTATGGCGTTGGATTTCTATAATGTTCGGTGAGGGCGCGCAGAAGCAAATGATTTTATATATTTTGGAAACTTGGTATTGACTAGATATATATGGATGTTTATTTATACTAGGTGCTTGTAGGAACTTTTCGTTTGCCAACATTTGTTGGATTTTTAAACACACATATATAATAATTATATATGTTATCGTAAATAATGACCTAAATTATAAAATAATTTTATAAGGTTTATAGGTCCAAATCATCTAAAAAAGTATGAGTCTCCTGTATAGAAATCTTATTGCCTATTTTTTATTTTTTATTTTTGTAGTGAGCTAAATTAGAAATAAAAAAAATATGCTCTCTGTATAAATGACTATGATCCCCAGGTTATGTACTTTTAGGATTTTTTTTCTAATAACCTATCATTGGTAAAGAAGGAGTCATTTTCTCTAGAAAACACTAAGACACTAACTTAGAGGACCCAAAAGTCTCCGGATTCGACTATTCCTATTGATTCGGGTATGCTTTTACTTATAGTTTAGTTTTCTTAGTGATTTAGTATTGATGACAACAATGCAGATTTGAAAGACAACATGAGCAAAGTTGAATAAAATGCTTTAGACAGGTTTTTTAGGCATGCATCCGCAACATGAAAAGTTTTTGGTTTTAAGGCTGAGTTTTAAGCTTTACCAAATAGCCCGAAAAGCGGGGCCATTTGATAAACCTTTTAAAATCGCAACTAATGGGACAGAATTAATGTTGGGAAAGTAATAACCAAATCCCTTGTCAGATGTAGTTGATTATAGAAAAGCCACAGTGCCCGGCTTTTCTTGAAGCGTGATCTTCTACGACCGGTCGGTCGAAACCGGTGTTTCCGAACAGTGCTGAGAGCCGTTAGATCGTGCGGGCTGAATATCGATCGTTGGATGAGATGCCGAAAATACGGCATAAGGATCAAACGATTTAATGTCGGCATTTTATGGACTGGCCCCTGTCAGGTTGGAAATTTCCTCCAGCGTCCCTCCCTCATAGGGGTGTTAAGGGTCATGGTCAACCCGTCAACCCACTCGTCCAACGCGTTAATAAATGGGTTTGAGTTGGGATTTTTGAATAAATAGGTTATGATCTGTCAACCCGTTTAACCATTTAATTAAATAAACGGATTAAGGTTGAAACTTTGAACCCGTCCAACCCATTTATAATATAATTATATATATATATAAATATTTAGTTGTTCTTGGCTTCTCGCTCTCGGCACTCTGTCCCGCCGGGTGCTTGCGCATGATATTAACTTCTGCAGTCACAGCCGAGACTGAGATTTGAAGTTCCCTTGGATTTGCCGCCACATGAACAACCATATTTCAGAGCTAGGACCCCTTCTACAAAAGCATCAATTGCTTTTGACTCCCCTGCTCAACGACCCATGACAACTGCGCTGTCAACAAAGCCACATACAAATAAATGAATCGCATTTAATGCTGCAGTTACATCAACCATAGCATTCTTCAAGGGCATAAAATGTCTCCCTCACCTACTCTTTTTCTCCATTTTCTCTCTTGCTCGCTCCTCGCCTATCATCAATTTGTAGATTGCGCTGGCTTTCTTCATCGCGATTTCTCTCTTCTCTCCTCTCTTCTCTTACTCGCTACTAGAAAGGCTAGCTCACCTCCTCCTCTCGCCATTGTATACCTCTCCGGTTTGTTGAGTGGTCGATGGGCTTGCCTACAAACCGTAAAGGAATGGGCATCATATTCAGCACTCAGTAGACATCGGTAGTTGGCACCCGCTGTGACCTTCGATCTGCCGCTGTACTCACGAAGACTCAGAAGACGTTGGCATGTTGCGACCTTCAGATCTGCGGCGCCGCATGCATGAAAACTCGGCAAACGCCGGCACGCCGCAACCTTCAGATCTACGGTGCCGCACACACGAAGACTCAGCAGATCAGGTATGTTAAATTCAATTTATTTAATTTATTTTATTTTACAAACTTTTTGAGAGTTTTTAGCATTAAAATTAGTAACAAACACAACCCGTTAACCCGTTTATTAAATGGGTTGTAAATGGGTTAGGGTTTAAGTTTTTTAAATGGATTAATAAACGGATTAGAGTTGATATATATTAAATGAGTTAGGATTACGATTAGGCTCTAACTCATTCAACCCAATCCGTTAACACCCATACTCCCTCATCTCTCTCTCTCTCGTCCCCCCCCTCCCCCCCCCCCCCCCCCCCCCCTCCTCCCCCCCCCCCCCCCCCCCCCCCCCCCCCCCCCCCCCCCCCCCCCCCCCCCCCCCCCCCCCCCCCCCCCCCCCC
>JAXCLR010000050.1:62632309-62653280 GCA_035584095.1 Annona squamosa | reverse complement strand
TGTGGAGTCGACTTCGGATGCGACTTCGCCCAAGTCGCAGATGGAGTCGACTTCGGGTGCGACTTCGCCTTCAGATCACGTCTTCAAGTTCCAGGTCGGGTCGACTTGGGTATCAACTTGACCCAAGTCGCAGGTGGAATCGACTTCGAGTGCGACTTCACCTTCTGCTCGCGACTTCAAGTTCCAAGTCTTGAGTCTTGGGTCGACTTGGCTTTAGACTTCAACTCAAGTCGATCATGGAGTCAACTTGGGTTGCGACTTGACTCGGTCTTTGCTAAAAATGCTTTGATCTTCAATTGATCTGCTTCTATCTTGCTTTGGCTTGTTTTCTTTAATCATTTTCATTCTGAAATAATCCCCCATACTTGTAGATCTTGTTGATCTTGAAGATCTTGACCTTGATCTCTCTTGAACCTTGTGAATCATTGAATTGCTTGAGTCTTGCTTGGTTGATTCAGCACCTTGCTTTGCATTGGATTCATTTGGTCTTCATGACTTGATTATCTCTTAAAGCATATTTGAATCTTGATAAACTTGATTTGATCTTGAACTTGAATCCATACTTTGAACTTGATAAACTTGATTTTGATCTTGAACTTGAATCCTTACTTTGAACTTGAAATAAATCAAGTTGTTCTTTGAAAAATGTGTTTGCATCTTGATTTGGATTTAGAGATATCTTGAGTTGATCTTGGAAATGAGCTTGAATCTGCATTCTTGAACTTGGAAGACCTCAAGTCGCACTTGGGGTCGACTTCGTCTGCGACTTCACCTAAGTCACAACTGGAGTCGACTTCGTCTGCGACTTCGGCACTCTTCCGTCTCAAATTCAGCTCTGGAGTGTTTTTCCCGACTGAAGTCGATAGTGAGGTTGACTTCGTTTGCGACTTGGCTTCCCAAGTCGCAAGTGGAGTCGACTTGGCCTGCGACTTCACTTGCTCTTCTCCCATTTTCAGCTCTGGACAGATTCTTCTTCTTGAAGTCGATCTTGGGGTCGACTTGGACTACGACTTGGCCTTCCATGCTTTATATTCTTCAAATGTATATGCCTTAAACATTTCCACAAATATGTTAGTAGTCAAGACTTACTTAAATTGATTTGTTAATCATCAAAACATAGATTTAGCTAGTTTTCCACATATTTCCAACAAGGTATACAAAATCGCTTAATTATATGAAATCTAGATTTCAATCAAGTTTAAGTAACCTTTCTAGCATCTATATCACCAATTGTTGGGTTTAATCACTTGGTCGGTGCAAAATTAGGGGTGCAACTTGGGTCGGGTTATACCGGATTTGGGTGAACCTAAATCCTAAGCCTACTGGGTTTAAGCAAACCTAAATCCAAACCCTAATATTAGAATCCGGATTCAAATCAGGTTAGCATTGGTTTCAGTCTTAGTTTCGAGTTGAAATTCAAGTTCACTCTCAAATCAATAAAAGTTAAAAATACCGATATAGATAATAATTTTTTTAAAACATTATTGCATTCACACATAAGTAATTTACACATGAATATAGTTATATGACCTATGATATCTTCGGTTTTGATGAAAGTTGGTCTTTTAATTAAAAAATAATTCCAAATACAAGGAATGTAATGGATTTGTACATAACAATTAAGGTAAGAAAAATAAATGAGATTATGCGAAATCACTATTTGAAGTTTAATGACAGTAAAACTTATATATCTCGTAGTTAATTAATATATATGTAATAATTTTAAATTGTTGGTATATTTATAAATAAAATTAATTTAGATAGAATATAGTCAACTTTTATAGACAAATGTATATAAAATTTAAGTTTTAAAATAAAATTTTTACATTTTAATTAAGTTATGATTATATGGAATAACTTTTATCATAATTATAGTTGAAATACTTAATGCATAAACAAATATAATATTATAATAAAATAGGGAGAATATAGGGTTGGTTTAATCCAAACATGATAGTAATTCTAGGTTTTCTCGGGTCGGGCCGAAATAGGGTCTAATTTGGGAAATTTTTAAAAAATAAAGCCCAAATTTAGTTTTGAAACCAGGTCAAGTTGAGCGGGATCAGACCAACTCAATACCAATTTGCACCCCTATATAAGACCTTGAAGCCCGTCAATATAAAAGCTTAAATTTATTAAATTTTCAGCTTCATCGGATGCTAGGTATTTATCGACGAATAAGCTTATTCTAATTCTTATAAAAAAAAAACCGCTTTAATTTTATTTGTTTTTGCGGCCAAGATTGCCAAGGACCAAAGGTTTCCAATAATTTTGGTTATTAATTGCAGGGAAGATGCCCGACAAGAGCATAGCAGATGTCGCTGCTGATCAATACCATAAATATAAGGTACGCCCACCAATTGCATGCATATCTAGGATATTGTCTGATCGTGGGCAGGGACACAAGTGGACAACCATAGCCTCGGTGCTAACAGCCCAGGTTCGACCTCGAGGGGTTTCATTTTCCATTTGGTAAAAGTGGTATCTCCAGCAAATTCTAGCATGGGTGTTATCCATTGAGCAAAAAATGGAAAAAAAAAAAGTTGGAATGATTGATTGATTTGTAAAAAAAGACTTTATAAAGTACATTTCCAGTTGGAACAATTAGTAAACAAGATATTGTATGATCGAAATTTCCAGTAATTTAATTTCCCAGATTAGATAATCTGTCATTCTGATCAATGTCATTTTCATTAATTATCTATTTCTATTGATTGAGAGCCTTTCAGGGAGATGTGAAGCTGATGAGGAAAATGGGCCTTGAGGCCTACAGATTCTCAATCTCTTGGTCTAGACTCATCCCAAGTACATATATCCTAGCTTAATTTATTTCTAGGTCAGACATGCAAATGAAATGAATTTGAGTCGCTTAACCATGTATATTTTATTTTGATTTTGATTGTTCTAGATGGGAGGGGTGCAGTTAATCCCAAAGGTGCACGATACTACAACAACCTTATCAATGAACTAATCAAAAATGGTATTTTCCTCTTTCTTCTCCATTGCCAAAGCTCGTTAGGCCTGGGTATCTGCAACAGGAACTATTAGCACAGGAAAGTTTCATTTTGCAACATTTTTAAATTTCGAATTTTATTATGCAAATACACAAATCACAAAATTAGTTGATTTTGCCAAAAACACCCCTTTTTAGAGCGCGAAATTATCATTTGAGACCGGTCGCAAATGTCTTCATTTCAGATTGGTCAAAAATATATTGTTTAAATTTTTTTTCAAAACAATTAATTTACTTATGTTTAATTTATAAACCAATTTTTACTAATTTTGGAAACGTATATATATTTATTTTGAATTTTTAAACATAGGGTTATTTTACTTGTGTCAATAATTTAAAATGACTAAAACACCCCTATAGTTAAAAATCCACAATAAATTGATGTATATATATCTCTAAAATTGGTAAAAATTGGTTCTTAAATTAAACATAACTAGAATAAAATTTTGTAGAAAAATTGAAAAAAATACGTATTTTAGACCGGTTTGAAATGAAGCATGATCACGCACATGATAGCTCCACTGGAAATTAGAAATCTTATACCAAGTGGGTCACAGGCATTCAACCCCATGCGACCATTTTCCACTTCGATCTCCCTCAAGTACTTGAAGATGAATACAAAGGATGGCTAAGCCCAAAGATAGTGTGAGTTTTCCACATGAGCCCAAGGATATACACTTGCATTTGGAAGCTTTTTCCATAGCCAATTTAACCCCATTTCTTTTTATTTATTTATTTGTTATTGTTATTATTTTGGCAAAATTCAGGGAGGATTTCACAGCCTATGCAGATGTTTGCTTCAGAGAATTTGGGGACAGGGTGACCCATTGGACCACCATCAACCAAGCCAACATCTTGGCTCTTGCAGGGTATGATAATGGCTTTTTCCCACCTCAGCGCTGCTCCCAAGGGTTCGGCTTTGTCAACTGCACTGCAGGGGACTCCACCGTGGAGCCCTACATTGCTGGCCACCACGTTCTGCTGGCTCATGCATCGGCTTCAGCTTTGTATCGGCGAAAATACCAGGTGAGTTCTCTTACAAGCATCACATCAAACAGTTCAGTTTCTCAGCTGAGTCATTTGATTTTTTCCGATCCATCTTTCTGCGCAGGCCAAGCAAAAGGGCTGGATAGGGCTGAATTCTTATGGCAGCTTCTACATACCCATGTCAAACTCCACAGAAGATGTTCAAGCAGCACTGAGGGCGATGGATTTCTATAATGGTTGGTAAGTATTGCCCAATTCAAGTTTAAATGCAAACACTGATGCTTGATGCTAAGCTGATCTGCGATTACAGGTTCATCAACCCAGTGGTGTTTGGAGACTATCCAGAGGTCATGAAGCAAAACGCAGGGTCAAGGCTCCCATCTTTCACCGAATCCGAATCACAGCTTTTGAAGAGTTCATCTGACTTCATCGGTCTGAATCATTACCAGACTGCTTTTGCAGAAAATGATCCTGACGGCCCTAAGAGAGAGATCCGAGACTACTTTTTAGACGCTTTCGTCAAACTTACTTGTACGGTTCCCGACAGATCTCTGTTTCACTATTTTCTTGTATATTTGATATTTTTTACAAATCTTATCAATCGCTTCCACTGCATTGCAGATTCTAAAGACATCCCGGCCAAGGTTCAGGTAAGATCCAAATTCAAGGCCTCCATATATGTAGGTTTCGTTCCATTTCAAGACATGCAACCAGGACAGAAAAATGACAGGGTGCTTCAGAAATTTTACATGAGCATGTTAAACTGAAACCGGAAATGGCATCAGTTAAGAAAACTGAAATAGAAGATTGTGAGAGAACAAAAGAGACATTCCACCCACAAAAAAAAAATGGAATAATACTTCACGATCACAACAATGACGTAATAGGATTCATGCAACTAATTCCACGTAGGTTAGAAACATCATTGTGATGATGATGATGATGATGAATGATCTTCCACCTCTGGACATTAATTGCTGATGGTGATTGAAATCAGATCCCGCCAGTGAGAACGCCCTGCTGGCCGTCCGGTTTCCAATGGTTGCTGGAGTACTTTAAAGAGAAATACGGGAATACTCCGATCTACATCCATGAAAACGGTAAACATATCTCTCCTTCACGATTTTCGATACCCAAGAAAGAAAAACATTGTTCTTCACTGAGGCCCTCCTCAAACGGGTGCTGCAGGTAGGAGTTTTCCTTACAATGAAACGCTTAACGACGTGGGGAGGATAGAATACATAAGTGCATACATCAATGCGATGTTGAAAGCGATAAGGTTCGCCCATCAATCACTTGTCCAATGTTTTCATTTAATTCAAGGGTCGATGGAGATGAGAGAAAACATGATGCAGGAATGGAGCAAATGTGAAAGGATACTTCGTATGGTCATTCTTGGATGTTTTTGAATTGGTGAATGGGTACACGCAGAGGTATGGCCTTTATCACGTCGATTTCGAAGATAAGGCTCGAACAAGGCAGCCCAAGTTGTCTGCTCGTTGGTACACCGACTTGATCAAGAAAAAGAAAGAAGCCAGGATAAGGAAGATAGGAGAACAATCGATGGCCCATCCCATTCAGTAGCCTTTTTATTATTTGTCTCTTCATCTTGAATTACCGAACCACTGTTATTATTGGAAGGGAGATTTTCGAGATGGTTTAACAGTGAAATGGGGGAACATTTTGTGTCAGCATGTTAAGTGATTATTAAGCAAATTTATCCCATTCAATAGTCTTGAGCCAAGGTTTTTAAGGTATATAATCCCCTTCCTAAGTTAAGGTAACAACGTTATCATGGAAATTTCCTTGCAAATGATTGAATTGGGGTAACGATGATGTTCATGTTAAATGCAATCAATTCCCAATGTTCATTTCTTATCTAGTTCTAGTTGAGTGTGTTGACCACATGTTGGAAAATAATTCTAATAAGTGCATACGTACTCTTTTACAAGATGAATTTAGGTGCGGCTTAAGTTTCCAATTAAGATGATAATCCAAATCTTAACCAAACAATTAGCAGGAACCAAGATGAATGGATTGGAAATTCCTTGGTCAAATCTCCATGGGATCATTTCCCAATTTGAAAATACACGCAAGCAACTTCAAAGTGAGAGGGAAACATGATCAGAAATGCATATATTCAAGCGAAATTATTAAAAATTAACGTTTGTAACATATAGGGTTCGTGCAAATGCTTCTTTTGTCCGTTTGCATGAGTTTTGTTCTTTTCTTTTTTCTTTTATATTTTACATCCAAACCATATAAATGTTTCTATATATCTTATTTTATAGTACTATGCTTCTATGAAAACCATCTTACACATGTAATCCTCTTCATTTTTAAAATTTTGATAATTTATTAAAAATTCACTTTATAGATTATATTTAGCATTATTTACATTATTATAAAAATCATTGCATTTGTCTAGTGTTATTGTGCAAGGGTTTCATCTACAAATGCATAAAATCATTGTAATCAAATGATTTTGATGCTAACTCTTAATTTTAAATTAATATTTTAACATCTAAACTAATAAAATATCATTCCTATATGGACAAATAATTTTATAAAATATTATTCCATTCTACTACATATGTGAATAAATATAAGTATTTTTTTAATTAGTAAAAGCGGATCCATGTAATCCCTTGAAAATCTAAGATTTTGATCTTTAATGAAAAATTCAATTCATTTATTGTATTTAACATCATTTTCTTATCTAAAAGACTCAGTTACATCCCAATCAAGTATGTTTATGGGTCACATTTGATCAAAAATATATATTCGTGTATAAATTATGAAAAATGCTTAGATCTATTTATACATGTATTAGAATA
Source organism: Annona squamosa (assembly GCA_035584095.1). NCBI lineage: Eukaryota > Viridiplantae > Streptophyta > Magnoliopsida > Magnoliales > Annonaceae > Annona > Annona squamosa. The sequence continues at coordinate 62,646,443 of JAXCLR010000050.1, read as the reverse complement.
CAATAATACTCTATGAAATCATTTATTCATGTAGAAATGATATTTTGGACGATTTAGATGTCGAAACTACTACTTTAAAATTAATATTTTAACATTTTCATAATTTACATATATATATATACATTTTTTAACAAATGTAACTCATAAACATACTTGATTGCGATGAAACTTGATTTTCTAAATAAACTAATGATGTTAAATACAATGAATGCATTAGATTTTTCATCAAAGATTAAAATCTTAGATTTTAACGGGTTATGTGGGGTCCCTTTTTTAATTTACACGTTATATATCTATTTTTAAGCAAACATAACTTATGCACATGCTTGATTTAAATGAAACCTGGTCTCCTAACTAAATAAATGATGTTAAATATAATAAATAAATTAGATTTTACATAAATCTTTAAAATATTAAAAATGAAGAAAATGCATAAAACATCTTCTATGTGACCTTGGCTGCATAAAAGTAAAGCTTATATTTATTTATTAACACATGCTAAAGTATAATCAACTGCACCCTAATTAGGATATTGCCGGCTACAAATGGGCATCATGAATTATGAATCCAACCAATAATATCATTTAGAATCATTTCTTTTATCACATTGTAAAGAACCCTTCCAATCAAAATTTTAGATAGGCCATATCACTTGAAAAATGCAAATAATCATATATAAATTATAAAAAAACACTTAGATTCATTTATGCACTAGAATAATGCACTAGAATATAATAACTTTAAAATTAGTATATAATTCTTTAAAAACAAAATTAGTATATTATTACATTGATTTTACCTTGATTTATAATAGTATATAAATCAACTTTAAGCTAACAATGCGCCTTAGCATGTCTTTTTTATGGTGCTAGAAACTAAATATTTTGAAAATTTTTATATATTATATATCTATTTTCAAATTTTAACAGTTTCATATTCACCTCCAAATATGTTAACTATCTACAACACGTGTCCAAGCAAAGAATTTTTGGCACCATAAATGCAACATATTAACTTATATTTGAATAATTTAAATAAAACTTTAGTTTGTACAAACAATATTATACAAATTGTTGTTGTTAATCATCCTCCAATATTCAATTCAATCTATTTTATTTCAATTTAAATATAGGAAAAATCCTATCACATCATTGGGGACCTATGATCTTCCGTCATTTTTTTCTTCTACTAAAGGATTTTTCAAGTAAGGATCGGCTTAGCATTCAGTAAAAAATTGTTGTTTCTTAATTATCTTTTGATATAATTTTGATATTTTAATTACATAAATATTCTACTTTTTCTATTATTACTTTTATATTCAAATTATTATTTTTTCTATAACTTTAATATTAATAATTATCATCAAACTGCATAACACTAAGTAATTTAATTACATAGAATTGAGACTCATTTAAATATGATTTAAGTTCGAGGGTTAATGAGTTGGCATGATGTGAAGTCATTAGTATGATGCATGAAGAATTAGTGTACTACAAAAATAATATAATAATGCTGAAAGTAAATAATAATTAATTACAAATAAAAAATTAATAATTACAAAAATTAAGATGGACTCACCATTAACCATAATGGTGGTTAACATACTTAAGTCACTCTTAGCAAAGATTTTATTTGGGCCGATATCAAAAGATGATAAAAGGGATAAAATACTTTATTTCTCTTAATTGGGCGTGATAATGCTACAAAACTTGGAAGGGTTGGGCTTCATTTATATGTTATGGATAAAACTTATGTTTGGCAGCAATAAAAACTTTTTAATCAAAATTTTTCAATTTAAAACTTTTCACTCTCCGTAACTACCATATTTTTAATTATTTATTCACATCTTTTTATATAATTAAACTATTTTTCAATTATTTCTACATACTACTTATATAGTTAACCAATTTATTTTAACTTTATTTTATTTATTTATCATCATCATCCTATCAAATCGCATTATTTTCTTCTATTATAAAATTTTTACACAAAAATTTTCCATTTGAAAAGTTCTATCACTTACCAAACACAATCTTTTAAAAGAAGAAATTATCTACAGTGGAAATCAATTCCTTGGATGGCAATGAAATTTTAAAAAATCATTTCAAGCAATTTTATTGTCATATTCTTATACTTCTAATTTATTACTTCATTGGTTGGATTGATAAATTTCAACTGAGGAAACCATCCAAAGTGATGAAATTTAAAATTGTAGCTACTGGGGAATGATACACTATCTGTCAAATGTGGGCTATGCTTCAACTGTCCACATCCAGCGTGGTCAGGAAAGACAGTACGTTTAAGATAGTAGTAAAAATCGAGGAGAGTTAGGGTGTGCCCAACTCTTATCTTATCTTTTAATAATCCCGTCTAATCCTATTTTTTATATTGGGCCGAAATAAGGTTTGTATGCCCCTCACCTTTCTTCATCAGGTGCTGAGACAAACTTTAAGTTGAATTCAAGTCGGTTTCAGGATAAGAGTTGGTCGGAAAAGCAGTTAAAATATGATAATTTATATGCATATTAATATAATGTCATGTTTATAGTAAATCTAAAGATTAAAAGCTTTAACATTTATTATTTAGTGAAAGTAAAATATAATTATCATAACAAAGCTTAGTAAAGTATTTTTTTAATAATTTTATTTGTAAGTTGATCTTGATGAATTCGTGCGTTTATCTTCAACAAAAATAAAATAGATGTAAAACTTTGAATTATAATTAAAATTGCTAAAATGCAAAATAATATTATTTATTCTTAAAAGGTGCAAACAACATTGATAATTTTTTTATTTTGTTGAGAAATCATATTAAGGACATACTTGAACAATGTTTATGCAACCAAGAAAAAAATATAAATTTTCCATAAAAAAGAAAGAAATATATATATATATATACATACATAAATAAGTCATAAAGTTAAATGCAGACCCATATTCATATTAAAAAGTTATAAGGTTAACCACATCTATCCAACAAAATCACATTCGCATAAACAATTTATAAAAATATTCTGTACTTATGTGGGCAGATTAGGACATGGTTGACCTGCTCTGCCTCTAAAATTTAAGAATTAGTTTTAAGTCTTTTAAGTCTTACTTGTCCCATCTCACCTGACTCTATATAAAATTGATCTGTGGGTCAACTCATCCCTTATTTCTATGGTTGAAAATATAAGCAAATTGACTCATGACCGATCCTGATTTTTCGTAGGAATTTTGACACGGTAAGGTGGGTAAGCTAAGATTTGAAATCCGTTCTTCAATTGGTGGTGGGGTGCGTCTAGCATATCTCGACCCACCTCGTTCATATAAGTGCAAAATATTTTATAAATCATGTTACTTGTTTTTTCGATGTAGTTTTATTAGATATTATGTTTAACTTTATAATTTGTTAATGTGAATATGATGTCTATGGATGTGCATTTAACTTTACAATTTATTTATTAGGATGTACGTTATTTTTTAATTGAATAAATATTGATCAAAGTATATCCTCTATATTATTTTCAATGAAATAAAAAGTATTATCAATGTTATTTTGCACTTTTTCAAGAATAAAAATTATTATGTTGCATTTTTGCAGTTTTAATTTGAGGGGGTGTTTGGTAACACCCGAAAACCTTTCAAACTACAATTTTTCACTCTTTACAACTGTCCTATTTTTTAATTATTTTTTTATACAACTACCCTACTTTTCAATAATTTCTACATAACTACTCATACACTTAACTAATATATTTTAACTTTATTTGGTTTACTCTTCATTATTACTCTCATCATATTTTATTATTTTCTCGTATTTCAAAAACTTCTACACAAAAAATTTTCATCAAAAGTTTTATCACTTCTCAAACATAACCTAATTCAAAAGATTACATCTATGTTATTTTTATTAAAAATAAATAGACATACAATGGAATATCTTTCAAAAAAGTTGCAAATTGAATTATCATAAAGAAATGATTTCCTCACGCTTTATTATGGTAATTGTATTTTACTTTTACTAAATAATAAAGTATTGAAACATTCCACTTTTAAATTTATCATAGACATGCATTTATATTAATATTTATATACATTTTTAAAATTATTATATTTTTACTTGTGTTTTCAACTTGAAATGCTACTGCAAAACCAACTCAAAAATTTTTAAGTAGACTATAGACTTTTCATGTGTATAGATTTTTTCATGCTTATACTAACAGTTTTCAAACTTTAGCAACAGATTTTTCACTGTCACTATATGACATTTTTGCCAGAGTGATGTATTAAGGGAAGATGAGGTGGAACAACCTTGCATAAAATCGGTATAAAAAGTAGGCTAAGTGTGTGGTTGGGGAGTGATAATAGTTTTTGATAAAAAAAATTTTAGCATAAAAATTTTTGAAATGTGAGAAAATAATATGACAAAGATAATGATAAAAAGTAAAGAAAATAAAATTAAAATATATAGGTTAAGTGCATAAGTAGTTGTATATAAATAATTCAAAAATAAGATAGTTGTACAAGAATAAATGAAGAAATAATTAAAAATAAAATAAATATAGAAATAAAAAATTTTAAATTGAAATATTTTAGAAGAAATTTGGGAAGTAATAAAAATTTTTACGAAAATTTTAGCGTAAAATTTTTTGAATTGGAGAATAATATTATATGATAAGAGTAATGATAAAAAAAAATTAAAGAAAAAAAATTAAAATAGATTTGTTACTTGTACAAGTTGTGTAGAAATTAAGAGTGTGACTTCTGTTCGGTTTAGGTATTGATCTATCTTATTTATACCCTATTTGTAAAAAGTCTACCCTACTATACTCATTTATCAATTTAGTTTCTTGTGTATCATACCCAATCCATTACCTATAGAGTCGATTCTAGTTTTGGTTCAAAATCAGTTCTTTTAATACTTAAATACAATATTTTTTAACAAATATTTATATATTATTTTAAAAAATATAAAGCAATACTTATTTACATTTAAAATCTTAAAATCACATCTACGTATATTACTATTTACATTATTATATAAAAAATATAAAGTATAGATTGTCACAACTCGATCATTAAAACTATTAATATATTAATCACAATTTACAAGATTATTTATAAAAGGTTTTCATAAGTAAATGATATATATGTGTAAAACCAAATTGATTTATTACTTCATAATCCATAACTCCACAGAGCACAAGATTCATTTGAATTTGAAAAATGAGTGTACACAAAAGATGTCACAAACAAAACATAACACATACTATATAATTCATATCATATACATATATACGATTATATCCATGTGAGTCAGATCCGAACACTTAATGTCTCTACTCTATTCGTAACTTATTCAAGGGAGCGGTTAACAATTTGTATCCTACTCATATTCATGGGTTACATGATCCAAATTATGGTTGGGTCAGTGTGTATCCATGGGTATCCTACCCTAGTTGCACCCCCGGTAGAAATGATTAAAAAGTGTAATTGTATAAAAAGATATGAAAAAATGATTAAAAAAAATGATCCTGTTAACCTAAGGCTAAGTATACGTCTCGCTTAGCCCACTTAAAAAAATTCATTTACAATACTTTTTTTTTACATATATATGTATTAAAAATATGCTTATTTTTAAATTAAAAAAATATATATACGCATATCCAAAAATGATAAAACTTAGTTTATATATTAAATAAGCTTAGATAAACAAATATATGAAGAAAAAATAAAAAAAATGTTATAAATGAGTTTCTTGTAATGAGTTAAGCGAGACATTTATTTAACCCAGACTAACAAGATCAATTCTCATTAAAAAATAGAATAATTGTGAAAAATAAAAAACTTTAGAATATTTTAGAAAGTGATAAAACTTTTAAAAGAAAGTTTTTGAGATAAAAGTTTTAAAATGGCAAAAAATGATATAATGTAACAGGATAATGATGAGTCAAGACGATAAAGTTAAAATACATAAGTTAGTTGTGCAAGTAATTATATAAAAATGATTAAAAAAATAGTTATACAGGAAGATATAAAGAAATAATTAAAAAAAGGATAGTTACGAAAGTAAAAGGTTTTAGCTTAACAAAAAATGTTTATTGTTAAACACACCTTTAGATTGAAGTGTGTATGGTAAATGATAAAATTTTTAAATGTAAAAATTTTCAAATTGAAAGAAAATGATGTGATATGATAGAAATAATGATGATAAATAAAGAAAATAAAGTTAAAAGACATAGGTTGTATAGGTAGTTGTATAAAAATGATTAAAAAGTAAAATACTTATGTAGAAATATGTGAATAAATAATTAAAAAATAAGGTAGTTATGGAGAGTGAAAAGTTTTAGAGGGTGTTTGTTAAAGTACAAAACCTTTCAATTAAAACTTTTTCATCTAAAATTTTTCATTATCCACAATAATCATATTTTTTAATTATTTCTTTATTTCATCCTATACGCCTACCTTACTCTTTAATCATTCTACACAACTACTCATACGTCTAACCTATTTATTCTAACTTTATTATTACTACTATCACATCACATCATATCATTTTTTCATATTTCAAAAACTTTTATAGCAAAAACTTTTCACCAAAAGTTTTCTGACTTCCTAAACCACATTCTTAAATTGAAAAGTTTTATATTTACATTTTTTATACGTTGTCAAACACAACCTTAGAGTATCTTGGTTGGGTTAAAAAATGTCAACAAAAATTATTCGATAAAAATTTTTTCACTCTTCATAATTATTTTACTTTGTAATTATTTTTCACATTTTTTATACAAACTATTTTACTTTTCAACCATTTTCACATGACTATTCATATAACTAACCTATTTTTTAACTTTATTTTATTTACATGTTATCATTAACAAATCATATCATTTTTTATCAATTTAACAACTTTTACTTCAAAATTTTTTCATCTAAAAATTTTGCCCTCAACTAAAATTTGTTAAACAATAAAGTTTTAAAGCTTTTTAACACCCGAGGACAAAATTTACATCAACTTGCCCAAGGAGACATTTGGTAATGTATAAAATTGTGAGATTATAGGAAATTATAAGAAATAAAAAATAATATTTTAATAAATGTGTGATTGATAAGAAATAATAAGAGTACAGTTGGAATAAATAAGTTCATCGTATGTAGTTGGTAAAAAAATATTAGAATATAAGGGTAAAAGTGAGAAAATAGTAAGATTGATGGAAAGCCTTGGAAAACTAAATCTCAAGGAAAAATTATGATTTACACGCTTGCATGTTACCAAACGTGGCCCATGAGGCCATTTTCACCGCTAATATTTTCACCCTAAGGCCCTGTCTAAGACTTCAAGGCTGGCTCAGAAATCTGACGCTCTTTGTCATGTCCTTTGTTCTTTTTTCTTCTTCTTGTTCTTTTTTTTTAATCTATTTTCTTTTTTCAGGAAAAAGTTGATCTCTGTGCATAATCACGTCTTCTTAGGAAGAAGTAGAACACAGAGTAAAAAGCTTGCTCCTCACACTTTTTTTTTTTTATGCCTGGGTGGGTCTCTCACAAATTTATTTATTTTTTTCAAAGAAGTCCTTGGTTGTTACTTGTAAGCATTCCATCCCATCTCTTGGTCTTTCGCAAAATTATTTTTTAGAAGTGCTAGGTTGTAATAATTTCCTCCAACCCACGTTTTGATGGCTAGGAAGTTAAGCTTTAGTAGGCCTTTGATTTTGTAAATCATCCAAATGGCTTGATCTTTGTTCAAATCCGCCCCATTTGTTGAAGGAGGCCTTGCATTTTTAAATTTGCTAGATTTCTACGACATCTCATACTTTGCCTCTTAGATCTTATATTTCACCTACACGGAATTTTGAATGGCATAATTTTTTTACACTTATAATATTTTGCCCTAAATTCTTATAGTACTCATGAAGTCAAAACAATTGTAAATGATGTTATTAAAAAGATAAGTTTATCTCTCTATTATTTTTAATTGAAAAGAGATTTAACCCTAATATGATTGAATTAATGTTGATAAACTATTAACTTATAAAATTAAGTGAGTTAGATATCATATTAGGGAAAAATTGTTTTGATTAAAAAATTTTAAATAGGCAAAAATGTCTTTTTAATAGAATAGTTAATGGTTTTTTTTATTACATGGGTACGATAAGAATTTATTTATTTTTGACTGGCGATGTGATAAGAATTTAAATCGAAATGTTATGGGTACAAAAATTTTTTTAAAATATTATAGATATATTAAGAATTAAGGACGAATTGTAGATATATGAGGAATTTTCATTCTCTTATAATATCTTCTTTTCTATTATAATCCATGTCTAATTCACCAATTCACCCAACAATTTTCATCTTTCACTAAGAAAATAAAGATACAAAACTTTCTCGGGGAAGATGAAAATCTTGACCACTTGAAAATAAGATTAGAACTTTACCACTAGGCTAAACAGCCTAAACTACACTATAATCGGCATTTTTCCCTTAAATACCCTCACATTCAAGCAAAACATCTGTAAATACCTTCATTTTGAAGGACTGAGACATAAACCACCGAGACACAGGACGGGTCGAACCCGCGCACTGATGGATTGTCAGTGCATGCAAGAAAACTTGGTTGCTTTTTTGGATTACCATCTTGCTTATTTCCCTGATCGGGACCATTGAGTCGATAGATCCAGGATCATTTTCCTTACAAAAGAACTATAGGCCAACTCCATATACAACGTGCCTCTGATCAAACCCTTGTATGACTAGTCCTCATTACATGCCATGGGCTATTACGTCGACCTCTCTGACATTGACATATGATGTTTGCTTTTCCTCCGGTCCCTGTAGACAGCTGACGAGTTCGCATTTTCATTGTTCGTTCCTATGATGCCAACCGTCAATCAACCAGACTTAGAGGACCTCTGGTCATTTGAATTTTGCAGGGATTGTGAGAAGAAATAAGAAATAAGAAATGAAATATTTTGAACTATGCGATGATATAAAACGATATGGATACAGTTTAAATAAATAGATTTACGGGAAAGATGTTAGTAGAAAAAATGATTGAAATATGAATGTAAGAGTGAAAAATTACGATTATTAATTGAAAAAATTATTAACCTAGGTCCCATCCCATGTGGGATCTAGACCATTGATTCCAGAGTATCCTTGAGCATTGAGGGCTCTTTTGCAGTTTCTGGTCTTTTCTAATTTCTTTGCTCGATGTGGACCGTCCATCATGGTGTGTGATCGCTGTGGATCCCTTTTTCCTCTTAGGGCCTATTTGGCCAAGCATTCCTACGTCACAAAATTCCACCAACTTGGGTGACATATCGATGGGGAATGGAAGTGACATATCGACGGGGAATATGTCCATGAAACTGGGTTCATAGAAGTAATTTTATGAAATACTATAATTTTGAAATGTTGGTAATTGATGTAAAATTCAGTTTATTCGTTATATTTAACATCATTTTTTAACTATGAGACCAGCTTTAATCCAAATTCAACATGTGTATAGACCACATTTACTCAAAAATAGATAAACTTATGTGTAAATTAAAAAAATGCTCAAATCTATTCACATATATAGTAGAATGTAGTAATGTTTCATACAATCATTTATCCACATATTAATAACATTTTAGATAGTTTAGATCTTGAAAATACTGCATAAAATTGATATTTAGTATTAAGTCATTTATTATGTTGATTTGACACATTTGTAAATGAGGTCCATGTACATTAATATTAGACAAATGAAATAGTTTTTATGATAATATAAATGATATTAAATACAATATATTGATTAAATTTTCCATCAACTATTTCGATGTTAAAAATAAAAAAGGTTCCGTAGAGGAGGAATTCATAAAAGTGTCATTGAATATCAATTATCTAGTTCTTACAAACGTGAAAACTTTTCTTATACTAATTAATAGTGTACTTTCCTCGGAGATGCTATATATATGATGCCACCAAAAGCACTTAAATTTTCAAAAAACAAAGGTGGTATAAGATAACGCTAAACTGGCACTTACTCAACAATATCACTTAGTGACCTAGATAATTTAATCCATTAATTTGTGCCAAGCTTTTGCAATGGGCCCAAAATGTGATATTCAAACCTAGTAATTAACTTTATTAATCATCCACAAATTCCATCATGAAGTGGGCCTTAAATTTTATTTGACCCAAAAATACAGTGATTACATATTCTCTTATGAATTATGATTAGAGAGAGATTAGTAGGAAGCATGGGCCGCATTTTGGTGGATTGATGACAGCTCCATCTTTGGCTGCACATTTTTCTTGAACGACGCGGCAAACCAATGAGCAGAACTTTTGGCTTGTCTGGTTCGAGCATCATTCTCAAAGTCCACATGATAAAGACCACATCGCCGGGTGTCTCCGCCTAAGAGCTCAAAACAATCCAAGAAGGACCATACGAAGTATCCCTTGGTGTTTGCTCCATTCCTACAATATATGCATCTATATTCCTACATAATTACTCATATAATTATCCTATATATTTTAATTATATTCTCTTTATTACTCATTATTATTCTTATCATATAACATCACTTTCTTTTATTTCAAAAATTTTTCAATAAAAGTTTTAACACTTCCCAAACACACTCTAAATATTTCTCTAACATATATACAATCTTCTATTCCCTAGCATGCTTGTAATCAACAGCTAAAAAAGAATCACAACATAGATTGGTTAAAAAAGAATCACAACATAGATTGGTTAGATGGGCGAGTATGCATACCTGACAGCTCCTAATGTTGCATTGAGGAATCCATCAATGTACTTGATCCTGGTTATGTCATCTGATTACTCAGTGGATGGCAATCCTAACCCTGATTAAGAGAAGAGGAAATAAGTTGATTTAATATATAAAAAATTTTAGGGCATAAAGTTGGACTTACGACCATACGATTTCTCTTTTACACTTGCCAAATTAATACAGAAAGGTGCTTAATATTTTAAAAAAATTAAGGACATTCAAGTTGGCCATCTTGGGTGTTGTTGAGTGCTTAGACAAGAAGATAAAATCATCATAATAAATAGATAATATCATCTATTTACAATTGAATACTATTAATTAAAAAATAAATAAGCTTTATTGAAATTGTCAATCATTGTAATAAATCTTGACTCATTTAATGACCATTTTCGTGTGCATACACCAGAGGATTTCCATAGTCTATCTTATAGTATTCTAGCATCTCTTGCAAGCCGAATGGAAGAAAGGATAGGTTGAAGGGCAAGAACTGATGATATTCGTCCGTGCGAGCATTTCAGGTGAGTGGAACTTAGAATTTTAAAAAGCTTATTAAAAAGAAGTAGAAGAAAGAAAGGAGCTGGCTTGGATCTTACTTGACTGCCCGGGACACCATCTTTTGAATATGCACTGTGATTTCAAATTTTGTTAGCCATGTCCAAAGCCAATTGAAAAAAAAAATGAACGAAGTTATTCCATCAGTTCCGAGTTCAGACCCTAATTTTTAAAACTTAAATTCAAAATATCTCAATTCAAAAAAAATAATAATTAATTAATTTAGCTTTGTCACCATTTATTATGACCAAGTAGCTAATATTGGTATGCACCGGGTGCCAAGATAGAAAGATTTATGGTTTAAAGTTGAATAAAGTTAGTGGTTTGGGTATCCCATCCTTTAAGGTACACCTTTGTTAAGTAACTAGTCGTTTAAGACAAGTGGCCTAATAAATAAAATTAGTGTGGCTTTGAAATAAACCCAATATTTCACAAGTAATGATCCTGCTAGCCTGGGCTAATTCATATTTTAAATTTTTTATTTTTATGAAAATATTTTTCCAGTGCATTTAATTTATACACTAAATTTTATAATTGTCGATACCTGTATATAATTTTATTTTAAAAATTAACATCTCCGGTTGAGGGGAAATGCCCATTTTTGAAATTCAAATATATATACACATACTCAAGAATTGCAAAATTTTGGTGCATGAGTTAAATATACTTAAGAATATATTTTCTAATGAAAAAGTTACAATTTTTTTAAAAAAATACCTTTTAGCATAGTTCCAATTGCTACCTAGTAAATGTTCTTACCATAATTCTAATTTGTTCTTTTATTGGCTTCTGTTCTATTGTTTTATTTACCATTATCATCAATAATTAATTTCTATGTATTATATTTGCAAGTTAAAGTTATGAGCATACATCTGAATTTGGCAAACATGTCGGAGTAGTATTCTCGTTCAGTGAGGTTAGCAGCCTGGGGAACATCTTCCACGTAGATCGTGGCAAAATGGTTCACTCCCACGAAGTTGAATGAACCTTTGATCTGCTCTAATTCAGCTGTGGTGAAAGATGGCAGTCTCTCCCCTACATTCTCCTTCATCACTTGTGGATAATCTTCATAAACCAACGGACCAAGGATCCTGTGGTTCAATTTCAATTGGATGAGCTAACTAATTTTTAAGGAGTAAACATTTTGGCCAAGAGCATAGCCCTAGGTACACATACAAGTGAAGAAAGTTGTAAGAATTTAAACAAAAAAAAAAAAAATCCACCCTTTTTCCATGCTAGTGAGAAATATATATACACATCACATTTTATACCTTTTAATGTTATTTTAAGAATCTTCATTTTCTATTCTAATTATTTATATCTTAAATTATTTTTTGATCTTTTCATGCTAAAATCCTTGTATTTTTCTTAATTTCAATTTTTCGAAACATAAATTCCCCAAAAACCTCTTGCATAGATCCAATCTTGATGATAGAATAAAAAAAAAAAAATCAATGATTCAGATTATTTGAAATCATTTCTCTTATCATGAAACAAAATTCATCTAAATTAGAGTTATGGTGAGCTATATTTACTTTAAAATATATATACTAAATTATGAAAAAGGATTAAATCTATTTATAAATACATAGAATATAATAGCTTTTTTATTTATCTGTACAAGAATAATGATTTAAAAAGTTTAGTAAAAATGTAAATCCAAAATTGACATATAAATCAAATAATTTTATTACATTTATTTTATTCTTTTTCTGGCGGAGTTCATGCAAACATTTAATTGAGATGAAACTTCCATTTGTATTTAATCAAGTAGTTTTAAATGCAAGTATTGGAAAGCATTATTATTATTATCTAGGTAAGCTAAATCTATGCGGTTCACACTAATATTTTAGTAGTTATTAGTTCCGTAGAATCAAAACACTATTTTGTTTATTTATTTACTAATAACATTTATATTTTCTTTTTTTTTTTTCTTACTTCCACAGCAGCTGGTGTTTACAAAATAAACCCTATAACTTTGTGTAAGTGTAATTTTCACGATTTTTACCTTAATTTTGGCAATGTAGTCCCTATAACTTTGCATAATTGTAAAGATTGGATATTTGTAAATTAAATCTTCTATGTTCAGGATGATAGAACTGGACTCTGCCAACTGATAGAACTTAATTGAAATTGATGGTCGAATTTGAAATGCAGAGATAGAATATTTGAAGGATTATTTGGCCAAAAAAAAATTTGCAAATTAAACTTCACTAGTTTCATATCTTTTGCAATTAAAACCACGAAAGTCAATCTCTTTACATTCCATCAGTTAACACTTAACGGGGTCTATTTCATTAAATTTTGAAACACAAAGAATCTATTCTGAAAATATCCAAAACACGCATGCTAATTTTTGCCATTATGCAATGCAAAGATGCAGGGTAAAGTTTTCAAAGACCCCAAATCCATTCAACACGTTTGGAGACCAATTAAACCAAAATCCATAAAAATACTACCGCACTTACCAGCCATTACTAAATTCCAGAGATCTTTTGGTTGCTTGGATATCTGCTGTGGAGTTTGTATAAGGGATGAGCTAGGAGCCGTAGAGATTCAATCCTATAAAACCCTTTCGCTTTGCCTTCATGAATGAAGAGAGATGCATATACATGGTGGTGTTGATTATGACATGGAGAGTACTATGCTCATGTTCATTTTTTTTTTTTTTTTGATTAAAATGCTCATGTTCATTTCAGTTAGCTGGTAATTTGATTTTGTGGCCCACCTGATAGTTTTTTCTGTAGAGCATGGCAGCTGATGCATGGGCTAGCAAGGCATGGTGGGTGGCAATGTAAGGCTCCGCAGAGGAGTTGC